>LR824607.2:6600000-7082500 GCA_902829305.4 Spodoptera exigua
ATTGTAAACAAATGTGAACTGACAAGACCAAAATCACTAAGAACTATCCTTTGTATTGGTTCCGGCGGCCATACGACAGAATTACTGAGATTAGTGAAGAACTTGAACACGAAGAAGTATCAACCGCGGGTTTATATTTTAGCTGATAATGATGTCAGTAGTGAGGTGAAGATTCATGAAACAGAGATGGAGCGAAATGACTACACTCTGAGCAGGATACCAAGAAGTCGAAATGTGCAACAGTCATATTTTTCTTCAGTAATCAGCACTCTCTATGCTACATTGTGTACATTACCTGTTATTTATAATTTTAAGCCAGATGTTATTTTTTGTAATGGACCAGGAACTTGTGTACCAGTTTGTGTTGTAGCTTTCATTTTAAGATGTTTGTTCTTGTTAGATTGTCGCATAGTATTTATTGAAAGCATTTGTAGAGTTCGAACTCTGTCACTGACTGGAAAAATACTGCAATTTTTTGCAGATATTGTAGTTGTACAATGGCCCCAACTGAGGGATGTCTGCTTTAGAGCCAAATATTTTGGTAGACTAACATAAAAAAAGATATTTTAGACTAGTTTAAGTTTTATTATTTGTTGTTTTACATTTTGAGATGGTTGCTTTTAAATAAACTGTAACAATTTCCTTATTTGGTTTCACTCTTGCTACTTCTAGAAGTATTTTTAAATCAGTTGCTTGAAGTTATGAATTAACTAGCTACTCTCGCAGCAGTTTCACCCGCTGCTCAGCTCCATTTGATCTCAGCCTGATGATTTATAGCCTATAGCACTCAGGAACATTGTAGCTATCTATCAGTGAAAGAATTAAGACAATCCAACCACCAATGGTTTCAAAGGTTTCCGCCTACATACAAACTTACATATTTTACCTCTTTATAATATTAGTATAGATGTAACTTTGGCTTTCTTTTGGGTATTGAAACAATTGAATAACTTTAAAAAGTGTATAATTAATAGCTCTAGGGAGATCAGTACACAAATATTTGGGAGTTTTTTAGTCACAATGTTAATATTCTATCTGCTTTTCTTTTGCATTTCAAATCACATTTTTTATGTTGACACAACATAATTTATATAACCTTGCAACATAAATTAAAATTATCCTGTTTACAACATAGTTTCTATTGATAAATGAAAGAAGATCCCTGAAGCTGTATTAAAACTATTCTTAACAACACAAGAAGCAATTTACAATAACAATTTATTACAAACTACAACTGTGTTCACTTCATGGTATTTCAAAACATGAAATACAATTATTTTCAACATCTTGTGGACATTAGAGCAATGTAGATGAGTACAGTTATCATCTACATTACAATTGTTTTCATTAGCAGTGATTGCCAATCAGTAATAATATATAAACAGTATAGGACTTCTTGAATGGCTGAATCTTATAGAAATATTCTTAATATCCTGTGCAAAACTTATGACAATATCATTAATTCCAAGACACACAATTGTTTGTGTATATTTTTCATGTTGACCCTATTTGTTCTAATCTACTACTATCTATGTCAAATCTACATCCCTTTTAAAAAATTGCAAAGAGCACTTGCTACAAAAGGCACATATTTTTCCTAGAACAAAGGCCATTTATTTAACCTTTCATAAAAAGAACACTTCAGTTAAGTCTTTTAAGTACTAATTTTTCTTAGCGTGAAATGAAATAGCCTTGACCGAAATATTGTATAAACACTAAAACATGGTTGACAAAATGGAAGGTAAATATTTGAGTTCAGTAAATACTGCAAAATGCTTCATTTATTTTACAAACTAGCAACTTCTGTTTAAAAATCACAGGAATGGAAGTTACAATCTGTACTACACTTACTTGCCAGTTGGAACATAGGGCAAATAAAAAACTTTTAACTAAATAGTGAACAAACTCCAAGTTAGTATGCCCACAATCTTTGGCAGTAATTACAATCTTTTTATACTCAGATCAAAATTTGGGGCTGGATTCTGGCAACATTACTAATATAAATGCATCAGTCTTCATATTAATCATTAATAACATTGCAGAATGTGTAATGCAATAATAGTGGAGCCAATACATGAATAACTTTCTCCCTAGCTCATTACACTGGATGTAAGCTCCTTACATAAAATTATGTTTTTCACAAATTACCATTTTAAAGAAAATAAATTGCGTTTTTGGATTAGACACACATAAGTAGAAATAAGTGATACATAAAGTACCTTGTCACACTAGAATTCCACAATATGAGACTGCCAAAATGCTATGAGGAAATAATACTATGTATATTCACATTACTTCCTTATTTGTGACAATAACTACATATAACATTTCATAATTCTAAGTTTTTCTCGTTACATAATATCATAAGTTTTCAACATCTAAAGTAAGTATTTCATGTCATTATTGTTCCAAACAAGCAATAATGTTTTTTCATACAAACAGATCTAAAATCATCTCTCATTATACACAAAGAGATCAGCTCATAGCAAGTGGCAGTCAACACATCACAAGTTCATAAGTTTATCTTAAGCTAGTTATTAAATTACAGATACCCTTTACATTGAGAGATATATAACAATATTGCTAACAAATCAATATTTTAGGCACATCCGAGAAATACTATATTAATAGTAAGTGACTATTTATCTAAAAATATAAGTACAAAAGGAAGAATTAAGTTTTTCTTACTTAACTAGTTAATAAACAAGTACACTTAAGTATTATTCTCATCTTTCAGGGTTTACTATCATCCAAGTTGCTACTAGATGTTTGATTACTAGTTTCTTGTTTGGCACTGTCATCATTTTTGTTTTCATTCCGTAGTTTTTCATCATCTATTAGATACATTGCTTCATCATATGTTGGGGGTGGAGGCTCTGAGCTGGAAGGTTGAGGTTTACTTGTGGCAGCACTTCCTATTAAGGCATCATAAGAAGGTGGTAATGTTGCACTAGATGCAGTGCGAGGTACTTGACCGCTGTAGGCTTGTTCAGCTTGGACTGCAGCCATATCCTATTAAGAAAAAGAAGGTTTATAAGTTTTGCAGGCAATTAACACTTTCTTTAAAGATAATGTAAAACAAATATAACTATCTTGAATTTAATTATTTAGTCCATCTTGGGTATTAGTGTCTTAGTTTTATCTCTTATCAAACACTTCAGTCAGTAGTTCAAGGTGAGTAATAAATAAATATTTATTGTTGATTATCTGATTTATAATGGTTTAACACTTAATTAGTTTTACACTGTGTGTCATTTCCACTGTTTGTATGTGTGTACAAATATGTCAAATATGTTTAGTCAACTGTAAATTGAAATGCTTCAGTAAATGTAACTGTATTGCAAAAAATTAACACAGCTCTAATTGTCTTAATCAAATTTATGTTGTGGCCTAGTAAGTGGGTTTATGTTATGTACATAACAGTTGAAGCATGCATGCTCTATTTACAACAATCAAATGAAAACATTGTGATTTTTTAAAATAAAATAATATCAGTATTGTTCTGATAAAACTGAGTGTCATTTTAAACACATTCAACAAACTAGTTTTAGAAAAGCAATAACTTTCACTCTAAAATAATAACAAATAAAATTGTCTTCACCATTTCTTAGGGAATGTACCTACATATTGGATCAAAATATGTTGTTTAACAACATAAACACTAATGAAAAATACCACGCAGTCGTAAAAAATACATTAATTTGTTATCGTATTGAGTAATTTATGCCTAGTGCAACTTAATTATAATAATAATTGACTCACTCTGATTATCGCTCGCTGGTGAAGTAACATCTGGATCACGCTTTTTCTCCTCAAATATAGCATACTTTTCACGGCAACCATCATCCCCGAACATATAAAAATTGGACCCACTAGCCACATGTGTCCCAAATTGCTGAGGATATACCCGTCAGCGTCTCCAAGAGCTAACACTGTTATCATAGTGCCCACCGAAAATAACACCATTGATAGCACAAAATAAGAATAGCTCGTGCAGTCACATCGCCCAAATCTTTGATCTTCATCAAAATCATAATCACGACGCCTCAGTCTATGTAAACGTTGCCGAATGAAAGGGCTATCGAACACGGTAGCCATTTTATTATATATTTCTGTACACTGTTCACAATCAACACATATTTTGTATTCGAGATACTTAACCGTTTAGAAAAAGTACGTGGAGATCACTTTCTTACTTTGGAAAGTGTGTGAAAAATAGCGACCTTTGCAAACCTTAATAAAAACAAGTCTGCCACAATCTTCACTCTTGGCAATAGACTACATTAGTGAGGCGCTTATGTTTTGACACAGATAATAAATAGTAGCCCGCCAAGCCAAAGTTAGGCAATAAGTCATTAGGCTAGTCATTACATTAGTTGGAATAATATTTTAAAAGAATTTTGTAAAATAGTAATTTAACAGTTCGGGTTTTTTTAGTTCATGGACCTAATTAATTCGAATATTTTGAGATATAGCATAGAATCGATAACGATTTCTAAATTAATTTATGATAGTCGATTTGTTACATAGTAATGATTATCTATACCCATTGAGATAGAAAATATATAGAGGCGCCGTGTTACTATAGAAGTATACATGCTTATACAAATATGAGGGAAATATGAAACAAACTATGAAATATCATTTTGTCTCACTCTTTCTAAGGCAATAATTGTATTAGACAAAAGGGACAACAATATTTAAGTTGTTGCTTATTATGGAAACAAATCATTTTGACATTAGCAAAGTTGTAGGTAAGTGCCATGTCCGCCATCTTAAGCGCTCAGAGTACCTGAGTTTCATGGTAGTTGTCCTGTCAAACGGTTGTTTATGTTTTAAATTATTGCGGTTTTTCAGTAAATTACAAAGAACCACTTTTTTAAACTTCAAATATATATAGTGAAACAAAAAAACAATATGCCTGTGTGTTGTATTGTGCAGTGTGGTGCAAAAAAGAACGAAAATCAACCTCAATTGTCTTTGTATAGGTTAGTAAACAGTTTTCATCAAATATTACTTTGAATAATCCACATAGATAGAAAAAAATGTCACGGATACTTTAATCTATTGCCAAAGTATATATATTTACTTTTATTTCTGTCTGTGAGACAGTTTTAAGAAAAAATTGTTGTTTACAATAATATGTCAATATGGCATAGTTACGTACCATTTCACAAAAGTATCGATTTAATCTCCCATTTAAAATTCAACATATAAATATCTAAATAATCTATTTTAACAATGGATGTTTCCGCAGTTTTGTGTAACGCTAAAGTAAGTGAAGGAGTGTGATACTACGTAGGTACACTCCTTCACAGAGTAGCTCTTGGAAGAAAAATTCATAAAGATATATTATAGGATATTAGTAAAAACACACTTGACAGAACACATATTTATTACTTTACGTTCTCTTGTCAACACAAAAAAAAAAAAAATTCAAAATACTATCATAAAATGCATAGAGATTAAAAAAAGGTCGCAATACTCTTGCTCTAACACTCCTCCTTAATCTCATGCATATGATATGTACACACACATCTTTACTTTATACACGCAATCCCATACCATTCACACACCACTCATACTTGCCTCTGGGGAGAGCCTTGGTCAGAGCATCTGCTACCATCTTATCTGTTTCCCGATACTCCAATTTTATAGCTCCCGACTCAACAGCATTGCGTATAAAATGATATCTCACATCAACATGTTTTGTACGTTGGTGATGTACAGGATTATTGGCTATAGCAATTGCTGACTGGCTGTCTGAGAAAATCCGAATTGTTTCTTCCTGTTTACCAGTCATCTCTGCAATCAGCCTTTTGAGAAAGACAGCTTCTTTTGCAGCTTCTGATAGCGACACGTATTCTGCTTCGGCTGTGCTCATAGCCACCGTTCGTTGTTTCGTGCTTTGCCAAGAAACTGCACCTCCTTGAATAAGGAACACGGAACCTGAATATGAACGTCGATCAGCGTCTCCTGCATAATCGGCATCCGCGTAACCAACAACAACTTCTGGGTATTTTTGTTTGTTGTATGTCAACCCAAGCGTCTTGCTTCCTTTCAGGTAACGGAGGATTCGCTTTGCTACAATCCAATGTTGTTCCTCATAGCATTCATTGAACTGGCTAAGATAATTAACCACATGAGCAATGTCAGGCCTTGTACATACTGCTACATACATGAGCGAACCTATCAGTGCTCGATATGGAATTCTCTCATCTGGTCTCCTTCCATGTGTAGGCTTCTCTAGCCGTTGACCGGGTACTGCTGGTGTAACTACTGGTTTGCAGTCTTCCATATTAAATGCCTTCAGGAGTCCATCAATATACTTCTCCTGATGCAGTTTAATTTTGTTGACATCTTGAACAATATTAATTCCCAGCATTAACTCAGCTTTGCCGAGATCTTTCATATCAAATCTAGACTTCAACTCTTCTTTGAATTTGGACATCTCTTGCTTATTGTTCCAAAATATCAAAATGTCATCTACATACACAGCAATAATCATTATGTTTCCATTCTGTGACCGGGTGTAAACGCATGGCTCATTTTCAGATCTTCTGAACTTCAGTCTTATAAGTTCAGAGTGAAGCTTTGCGTTCCACGCTCGTGGCGCTTGTTTCAGTCCATACAAAGATTTTTGTAGAAGACAGACATAATTCTCCTTGCCCTTTACCTCGAACCCCTCTGGTTGCTTCATATAGACGATTTCATTTAAGTCTCCATTCAAAAATGCCGTTTTAACGTCCATTTGATCTATGCCTAACTCTAAACGGGCGGCTAAGGCTATTAAGACTCTTAATGAGCTATGTCTGACTACAGGCGAAAAAGTTTCAAAGTAGTCGACTCCTCTCCGTTGGCTGAATCCTCTTGCTACAAGTCGTGCCTTATAACGAGTCTTTCCCCCCGCCTCTTCTTTAATTCGAAATAACCATTTCGAATCAACAATGTTGCACGACTTTGGCTGCTTCACCAACGTCCAAGTTTTATTCTTCTCGAGGGCTCTCAGCTCCTCCTCAATTGCGGCTTTCCATTTGTCTCCATCTTCTCTAGATAATGCATCCTGAACAGTTAAAGGGTCTGGCGATGCCTTGACTGCTTGGTAAGTTACAAAATCTGGATATGCTTTTGGTATTCTTTCTCGAAGCGGATATCTTCTATCTGATGGCCCATTGTCATTTACTGGTAGCTCTCTACCTTCTTCTACAAGACCATCCTCAGGATCTGCTTCATTCCCCTCGTCAGATGATTCCCAAACCTCATCTTCAACCTCAACATTCTCAAGAGCTGGATTTCCAGGTTCTTCAGGAATTTCTGGCTCTTCATGATGAGTTGAAACTCTATCATACTCAACCGTAACATCCGTCAGCGGTAGCGGGACGGCTTGATTAACGGGAGCACGTAGCTGTACTTTTGAGTTTTCAAAAAATATAACATCTCTACCTCTGTGCAACACTCCTGTCGTAGGGTTAATAAGGCGATAACCGTTTTCGCCATATCCAACATGGACTAACTCTGTGCCCTTAGGATCCCATTTTGTGCGCTTCTGATCTGGAACATGAAGATAAGCTTTACATCCAAACACTCTGAGGTGGCTTAAGTTCACTTTTCTTCCAGTCCAAGCTTCTTCGGGCGTTTTGTTTCTCAAGGCTTTAGTTGGAGACCTATTTTTTAAATACACGGCGGTGTTGACTGCCTCTGCCCACAATTTTCTGCCTAAACCAGCTTCTTCTAACATTGTCCTGGCTTTTTCAGTGATAGTTCTGTTAGCTCGCTCAGCAACTCCGTTTTGTTCGGGTGTATACTCTATTGTCAGTTGGTGACAGATCCCTTTTGCTTTACAGAACTCATCCATACGCTTATTGACAAACTCTTTGCCATTATCAGATCTGATAATTTTAAATTTCTTTCCAGTTTGACGTTCAGTAAGTTTTACGAATTCGGCAAACTTCTCAAAGACCTCTCCTTTACTTTTCAAGAAATATACAAATGTTTTTCTAGTGAAATCATCAATGAATGTGAGAAAATATCGTGAGCCTCCGTACGACTTCTCTCTCATGGGTCCGCACACGTCTGTGTGGACTAACCCTAAGACCTCACTTGCCCTAGTGGCACCAGTTTTCTTGAAAGGGTTCTTGGTCTGTTTTCCTACTGCACACGCTTCGCACTCTAGCTTAGAAGCAGTATTAGAAAAACTTACCCCATCTGCCATTTTGTTTTTAAGTAACATTAGGTTCCGTACCCCTAGATGTCCCATTCGCCTATGCCACAATATTATTTCGTCAGCAGCGGTTGAAGCTAGACCTACTTCCTGTGAACAATACTGTATTTTATAGACACCGTTATTTGCAGTACCTTCATACAAGGTCTCCCCGGAAACCTTACATCCATCTGCTTTGATTATCTTAAAGCCAGATTTCTCAAATACAACTACAAGGTTTTTATTTACAATTGTGCTAACACTGAGTAAATTTGTAGCTAAGTTAGGTACATACAAAACATTATTAATTGAGACGTCCATATCCTCGTTGACTACATTACCAATTGCTTCACCAACCACAGTTTCTCCATTTGCACAAGCTATTACAATTGATTTGTCTAATTTCTTAAAGTCTTTAAGCCAATCTCTCCGATTTGTCATGTGGTTAGAAGCTCCGGAGTCGAGAATCCATTCTCCATGTCCTTGTGCTGCTGTTGCTAACGCTAATGAGGTTAAGGCATCCTTCTTTTGAATAGGGTTTTTCGGACAATCCTTAGCCTTATGGTTCTCTTTGCATATGAAGCACTTAACGACACGTGATCTACTCATATTCTTGTGTGACTTATCTTTCTGACTTTTATTTTTAGCTTGTAATGCGGTTGTCACGGTACTAGGACTTGCTTGATAAGTATCCTCCATCTGAAGTAATTTCGTTTTGACGTAATCTGTAGTCAATTCTATGTTTGTGTTTTCTATTGCTAACCTCATGGGTTGGAAAGTCTCTGTGAACCCCTGTAGCATCAACGCTGCAAGTAATTCATCATCTACCTTTTTGCCCAGATCACGTAGCTGTTGCGCTACTGTCATTATGGCAGTTATGTAGTCTCTGATTGAAGAAAATTGCTCTAGTTTCAGGCTCACCAACTTTGTAAGAAGTCTGCATCGATTATTCAGGCCCTTGTCTTCAAAGGCAGTCTTCAGGGCATCCCATGCCGCTTTTGCAGTCTTCGATTCACGTACGTGTATCAAACAATGTGGTTTAATCATTAAACAGATTTTTGCCCTCGCTTTCTGATCTCTTTTAGAGCCGGAAACATCACTAGCAGCTGGTGTTGTTTGAGTGTATTCCCACAAGTCTTCATGAATTAGATAAAGTTCCATCATGAACTTCCATGTATTATAATCAGTACTACCATCAAGTTTCTCTATTGCTGGTAAACTCATACTTACTCCTTGGGATGGATACGATTGTGATTGTATATGCGTACCATTGCCGCTGCTCCCAGAGTTATTCATGATCGTACTTTCTATTTCCGCTGGTGATCATAACCTGAAGGAGTGTGATACTACGTAGGTACACTCCTTCACAGAGTAGCTCTTGGAAGAAAAATTCATAAAGATATATTATAGGATATTAGTAAAAACACACTTGACAGAACACATATTTATTACTTTACGTTCTCTTGTCAACACAAAAAAAAAAATTCAAAATACTATCATAAAATGCATAGAGATTAAAAAAAGGTCGCAATACTCTTGCTCTAACAGTAAGACGTCAGTATTTTGGTATTGGTTTTAGTTACATAAGTAGAAGTTCAAATTATCATGTTTTATAATTATACGGGCGCGATTGACAGAGCGGCGTTGGCGACGATCCCAGTGCGACCACCAAGCGTAATAATAAAAAGTGAGATACATACAATAAGATTGACTTCACTACATATCTATTTTGTGCTAACGTAGTTTCGAAGATATCATCGCTTAATCAGACGCGCCGAAATTGTGCGCGAGCACTTCACAAATACCCACAGGTTTTCCACATATATAAAGATAAACATTTAACAAACACTATCTTTTTCTATTTCACCATTCCATTAAACGCTGTTCATAAACACAGTCCTATTTTTTTAAAAGACGCTTTACGTAGAATTATATGAATACAAATTCGACTTGAGAAAATCATTAGCCAATCAAGAGACCAAGTTAACCCCGGGTTCCGGGCTCTAGCTAGGCCGACGGCAAAGTAGGAACAGGAGTTGATTTTAGTCAGTAACGGTCTGTCCCGAAAAAGGCCGGAGATGACATTAGATGATTTCCCATAAAAAAATACCGTTAATCAGCTGGCTAATCCCTAAAACTATACCTACGTCGAACGTTTACTCAAATTGTATCGATACTCGTTAAATACTTAGTCGGCACAACCCTAGCAACGGCAGCCATCTTATGCGACATTTTGGATTGTAGGTAGGCACCTTTTTTTCGTAGGTATTTCAAGTCCATATATTTCCTATGTCAATGTCTATACCTCTCAATGTGACATTTCTTGACAAAACAATAGTTCTGTCAAAGTGAAGTCAAGTCAAGAGTCAAATTGTCAATGAAACGCAAACGTTCATGTTTTTGTGACGACGTACATTTTGATTATTAACTATAATTTGTTGTAAAAAATTTACTTGCTTTTGCTTGTTGCATTACGAGTTCTTCAAGAAGATTCTTTAGAATTCAAAAGGGTTGCTATGTTCTCTGAGTGATTTTTAAGTGGTGATTATTTCTTTCGATATGGGGCCTTTCATTTTATTTATCGTGGCATTTATCTTAGAAACGGGTACGTAAATTGTTGTGTTATTTTGGTATGGATATGATGATGGTAAATGGTTGATTGTTTACAATAATCTATTTGACTTTGTAGGTGTGTCAGCAATACAGGTGTCTTTGTCGGACAATGGGCCTGCGGTGCGAGGTGCTGCTGTAACATTTACAGCTAATATTACTTCAGGATACACAGGAGAAAATTTAAAATTTGTGTTTTCTGATAGCGCGACTCCACAGCACAGTCAAGAGGTATGCATCTAATTAACTAATTACAAAAAGATCATGTTGTTTAAATTAACTAACTGGTTATCAAAATACTGATTGTTCTCACACTGACAATGTTGGTATATTTTTATTTGTATCACACTGTTACATACTTCCTTCCTTTTCAAAGTACCTATAATATATATGACACATTTTATCTATAGTTCTAGATGAGCATAAAAGATTAGCTAGATTACACTGAAAAGTCATGGCAAATGAAGTGAAGGCAAATTATTAATTGGATTATTTTTCTGTACTTATCTAAGATTGCTAAATAAACACTTAAAAAACATTAAGATGTTTTGAGCAGAGTTAAATTATGAATAAAATATCTACCTGCTTAGTTTAAAGTTTGAATTCTTCATAGCATATTTCAATATTGGTATATGTAGGTCTGAGAGTAAAATATGAGTAACAAGCAAAGATTCTATTGGGCCCATTAGTGAGGTATATTGCCATGTCACTAATCTTGTACAGCCAGTAATCATAATCATTGTAATATTATTAATCAATATAAATAGTTGTATAAACATTTAAATTTACCTGTATAATTGTAATCTGTCTGTCAGGCATGGTGATATAGCAAACATTCTTTAAGCTTTGGCTATTTTGTTATGGCTTCTGATGGAAATCAATCTTCACATTGCCTGCTTTTTGGGGTTTTCTTAGAAATTTTAAAAGTTAGGCCTCCAGTAACATTACTCACATACTTAGTAAAATTCTCCTATTGAGCTGGCCCATATGTGCCAAAACATAAAAATTTCTCTTCTACACTGAAATCTCTTATGGGGATAACTATAGGCTGGTAGTTTTTTCAAAGTGAAAGTCAATCATTTATTTCAATTAGACCACAGTAGGCACTTTTGAATATTTAGCAAAAAAAAGGAAAATAGTATTTCAAGAACTTTAACTTTAAGTGTATCAGTCTGTCCGTCTATCCTCTAGTGAAGCTAGTTGCTTGTTCCAAAGTGTTTAAGATTCCTATGGAGAAGAACAAGCAAGAAACTCTTTAAGTACTCTTTTAAAATCTTTATAATTAATTTATTTGTTACATCATTTAGTCATTTCTGATATGTGAGAAGAGTTTTTCTTCTCCTTAAATTAATTATTGGTGATAGTTGGTCTTACTTGTGGTAGTTTTATTAAAAAACAAAATCTTTTATACACACATATAAGGGTTAATTTAATGCTTATTTATTTTTTTGCTATATTGTTCTATGTTTTACTACTAGAGAGTATAGTAGCTTGTCATGCCATTTTTAAATAACAATTTCGTCATTTTCTATTTATTACCCTACTCAATGTGGAAAAATGAAGGTAAACAAGTACAACTGTATAGTTTGGATATCCCTACCATGTTTTCCTGATGGCAAGTCTTAATTTGTATTTTTCCATTTTATTATATAATATATATATGTTTCTCTTCAACAACAAATAAGTATTTATGAAACCACATAAATGTATATGTATAATTTGAAATATAAAAACTATTTTTTATAGTTTATGGTCTACTTTTAAAATGCAATTTCTTTCATAACTGATGTAACATAAAAAAATATTATACACTTTTTTGTTTATAAATGTTTACTAGCTCCTCTCCGGCGGTTTCACTCGCTGCTCGGCTTCTACAAATTGAAGCGAGCGAAATCCTTCCTCGATAAATGGACTAACAAACACAAAAAGACTTATTCAATTCGAAACCAACAGTTCTAGATGTTAGCACATTCAAGCAAACAAGAAACTCCAGCTTTATAATATTAGTCTAGATTTTGTCTGAGGAGATTATGTTCTGGTTTTGCACCAACTGCTTGATTTCTTTGCACCACCCAATGGTTGAATGTTACAGAATGTGTTAAAGCCATTATCTAAGTCCACCAATCACTATGTTTATTGTGTGAGGGAGAAAGAAATAAATAACACAACCAGCAAGTCTTTTCATTCATAAATCACGATATCACCACATAGTACAAAACAGAGTAGAGAGTTATTATACAGAGTCTTTGAAAAGGTGAGAATACGGTAGTTTCCAACCAGACAAATTCAATACTTTTATCCAAATGTCAAAAACGTTAATTTTTTATGAAATTTGTATGAAAAACTGAGTTATGACGTCATAGTTTTTTACGTCAAATAGCTTACTTATTTCTTAAAAATTAGCTAAAAACATCTAAAATTCAGTGTATCGATCGGTTGATGAATAAAATTATAGGTATTTTTCAATATTTTATGGTATTGAAACGTCGAATTAATTTATTTTTGACCTAGGAAACTACCGAATTACGTGTACTTATAATAACATCCTTTAAATGGTGGCGCAAAGTATCACCAATGTTAAATTGGTTGGGGTCGTAAGTTAAATATAAAATACTGTGTTATCGATTTTAAATTTTGCATTCGTATCTATCTAAAATTCTTGGACTAAGATCAATAGATAAGTTTCATGCTTAGCTATCATTATTCAACTGTTGCCTTTTTCTATGAAATAATTCCTTAAATTTTCCTTATAACGTGGTATGTTTAACATTTTTTACAGTCATTGAACCATTGCTGCAGTCAGCCTTGAGTGATATCTCACATTTACATGAACACAGGACGTCGGCTGATACAGACGAACCGTGTATTTGAGTCATTGCTGCTAAATTGGGCTATCATCAATTTAATTAATCTAATTACGTCTCTGTCTTTAGTAAACTATATCTAATTTCATTTCGTCACAGTCCAAAATTATTTTGATTTTCTAGTGCTTAGATTGTTTCATTTTTGAGATGGATAGATTTTCTGTAGAATTTATTATTAACTAGCGACCCGCCCCGGCTTCGCACGGGTACAAAATTCCTCCACCATTTAATGGACGTTATTGTAGTTATATCTATTAAAAAAACGCATCAAAATACATTGCGTAATTTTGATAATAAAGAGGGAAAGAAAAAGTGACTTTGATTGAGGTAAGTATACTAAGTAGTGATTAAACTAGAACTTTTTAACTAAGACCAAGTTACACAATTTGGGTGTTCAATCATCCTTATACTTTTTCGTGTACTTGTGCACCTAGTATTTGCAATGTATTTCTATCTATTGAAGTTGCTATATCTGCATGCCAAAGGGATGCATAGACCTTGCGATCTGAACTATTGCTGCAAGCCTCCGGCCTGATGAAACTGAAAGTCGCCATAGGCACGGAAAGTACGTCTTATAGTATATCGTGTTCTTAGAAAGTTGGATATAATCACTCTGTGACTGAAATTATCCGTGTCGCATTAGTGTTGGACCTCAACTTTCGTGTTAACGTAATTCCTACAATTACTTTCACAGTATCTCATTTGATTGCGGTGTTGGTTATATTTGATACGTTGATTACTTAGTTTATGTCCTCTTATTTCTTATTAGATAACTCCCAACGTTATACATATTTGGATAAGATCATAAAATATTTATTAAAAAAATACTAGACCCTAATCGTAAAATTATTGAATGTGTGTGTGATTGTTACATTGTACTTGTACCTATAATGTGTCTTTAAATTGATTTTTTGTCAGATGCGTTTTAGCAAATACCCATATTTCTGGATCGAATATATACCTACAGTCACTATAGGTAGGTATATTCAGATGAATCAGGGTTACACACGCTAAACCAAAGGCAAAACTATCATAATACGTACGCAGCATGACTAACTATTCATATGGCGATAAGCTAGCAATTACAATGGCATGTAAATGTCAACTGAGATTCTCGAATTTCAAATGTTAAAGGCCTGTTTTACTATGCCAAAGCCAGAATTTGAATATAGAACGTTATTTGTATTTATAACCTATTTGCGTCGTACTAGTATGAAGGTGATGAAACAGGCCCTTAACAATAACAGATAACACACCATCTCTTCCTTCTCGTGTGCTTTTGAAGTCATGTCCCAATCTCAATCAGTTCTTGTATCATCGTCAGTCGATGTAACTAATTCAATCTATTTACTGGATCATGTCCGAGTTTTTATGTCCAAAGAGATATATGTTTGGGGTATAGGTACAATTTGGGTGAATGATTAGGTTGCTTGCACTCGGGACGTTTGCATCGTTGCAGGATCGATGGCTGCAGTTTAGGTACGTCGTAAAAGAATCTTGAACATTCATCCTGTAATTTGGCTCTTATTCCGCACCTATAGCAAATTACCTGTTCCGAATTGTTAGCCTAGTTAGACCATATGTTCATTTGACCATAATCACATTGCTTGAAATCCACATCGGATCAAGAGATGTGGATTTCAAGCCACGTGAAAGCCAAGCTCCAAGCTCCGCTTCGCCTCAATGGAACTGCACCCTAACAACCTGCTCGAAGAACGGTAATAAGCTCACAACCCTAATATAAAACTTTGTTTCAGATTATTAGCCCGAATCAAACGGTAAACTTTACAGTTGAGTATTACCGCGACATTTATGAAGCGAACCAATACGAGGTTAATTTGGAAGTGAAGAAAAATTATTTTGAAAGTCTATGGTGGACCGTCGCAACAGCTTTTACGGCGTTTAATCTAACAGGTATGTGTGTGTTTTATAATTAGTATCTAATATTAATATTCTTACATAATGCTACATAGTGTGTAAGGTATGCATTAGTTTTCGTGACTTAGACGAAAAAACACCAACTACAATAAAACAAAAATGCTTACATAACTACACAACTTTTCGCTTTCCGACCTATTTGTAATACAAGTTTTTGTACCAGTTCTTTACGAACCTTATGCCTTAATCGAGGGTAATCTTAAAAATTAAAAAAAAAACTTAATACTCCGGCGACTAATGCCCGGTTCCTATATTTAACGAATCGTCGTTGTATACGCATTACGACTCAATGACATTACGAATAGTTATCTTGACCGTCTACTGACGGTTAAAATATTTATAGCAACACCACAGACACCATAGATCTCCATACAATTCGCTTACCGACATCCGATAGTTGCAAACCGTCAGTAAGTTGCACGACGAGACGTTTGTTATAGGAACGGTTTTAGCTTACGAGTCGTAGATAAAACTACTATTCGTAACTAAAACGGATCGTTTGTCAATTATAGGAACCGGGCATTAATCAACACCAACGATAGTTAAATGTTTGCAACTAATACTAGGTATAATTATTTATACGAAACATTATCATTATTACATTATCTTTAGTCAATGTTAGATCATGACTAGTTGTCTTATTATAAACATCAAACTATAGTAACTAGTCACACTGCTGATTACAATATTTTGCACAAACACATACAGGTAAGTATCCGAGTGTCGTATAAGTGAAGCCGTTACATAGTCGAATTTATTTATTTTTTTGTGAGGGGAAAATCATTAAATCACTTCTCCCGCCCAGGGCCGGGCGGGAGGGAGTGTCAGACTCTTACTGACTAAAAACCCCCTGTTCCTTCTGCTCTGGGCCGAGGTCGCGGTGCTTCATTGCACTTACCCCGCAATCCCGGCTGTACATAGTCTAATTGAATGCACATCACTATATTTTATTACATTGAGATTTCTTTAAATATGTTTTCGATCGTTTATACATTAATTAATTACTCATAATAAAAACAATATGTGAATTAATGTTATTTTTACGCCCCGATATGAGGTTGTTCAACTAAATGTGTTTCACTGAGATGTTGATAATGCATTTCAATTCGTGTGTTATTAACAATTAAGTGGTTTTGAATTATTATTGTAATCGTTGTGGGTTGCGTGTTACGTACGTAACACAATCAAATGTAGACATAGACAATTTCTGTTAATTTCTGCTAGTTAATTAGTTTCTTTTATGCTTCGAAGGACTATAAATTGTTTTAGTAGAATAAACAGAATTTGGCGTTTGGAAATCCGATAGAGTATCCAAACTCTAAAATAAATTATAAAATACGTTCCATTTCAATTTAAAATAAAATAACGTATTCCCTTTGACGAGTGGCACCGACTGAATTCTGTTTAAAATCATAGAACATATCAAATATGTCTACCGATAGCAGCCAGCATTAATAAAATATTGTGTGGATATTAAACCTCTAACACAATTACACTAAAATTGTTTAACCTCTTGTCTGCCAATATATGAGACACAATAGGAAACACGTTGTTTCGCGTATATCCGCGGATTACAGGGCCTCTTGCGAGTTGGCTCCTCGCACGCCTTCCAAGGGCTAATATATCTTTGCAATTAATGGATTGCATAGATATTTTAACTGGGCATTGTATAGTACCCAGAGATCAGTTATTTTTGCAGATTTCAGCAGAATACCATAACATCTAAAAATGTAACACAATCAGAAACCAGACCACTTGACTGTGCATGATAATGGCAATGTCAAACACCAATACACCACAATCATGTTGATAAATGTAAATAGTCTGCGTGTAATTGTAAACATTATGCCGTTGTATAATATTACATACACAAAACGTAACTGGGAGAGATTTCTGAAGAAATAAGCTGTGCCTAGTTGTTGTATTATTCTTCTTTTCTAACTAAGTATTATAAGTATGTACATAAACTATAAAATAAGTAAATAAATTCAATGATTTTCGTTTTCCAAAATGGACATCCAAAGAGTTAAACAAACCTTATAAAACTATTGACACTTTTTTGATAGCTATAACTCCTACATGCCAGGATCAACTACAGTATAGATCAACTGCAACATTAATTTATTTTGTAGTCATTATTTGGTAAAATACTCCATGCGTTCCCGAGACATGAACAAAGAAAAGGTCTTTAAAGATAGGAAAGAGCTTCCATTTACCATAAGTAAAACAAAATATTGTAATAGTTGTAGTTGTTCTACTTATAAAAAATGTACGTGACTGTAAATCACATTTTTGATTCCATAAGGAAATATGTAAAGTATTGGAACGATTATGTCAAGAATGTCAACCGGGTTTAGTATCAACCGGGTCGTTAGACTTCCAAGTGATCCAATTAGCGCAACCGGGATAATCCTACAGGACCTCGTTACTTTCGGAAATCGATATGATCGCGGTTACCAAGCGCTGTCTAGGCGTAAGGATCGTATAACGTTATTTCGTATTCATATACCGCAATCCAGCGATGGCAAACCTTAAAAATCAAAGTGTCATTTTTAAGGAAATTTTATGTCATAATGTAGGAATCAAATAATTTTGTGCTTTACTATGTACTGCCTAGTGCACTAACTTTCATTAGCAACTAGGATTATGGGTCCCCTGATGATCTTAGACTAATTAGAGCCACACTTTTTATGATGATTCAGACACCACTGACATACGGTAAAGGGAAACAACGTGAGGCAACCTGGACGTTCTAATTATAAGTTTGAAATCGCCAATCCGCCTTGAATAAGAGTGATTAATGCTCAAACCATCTTCTCAAGAAGAGGTCTTTTCTCTGACTGGCTGCTTATAGATAGGCTAATGATGTGATGTGATGGTGATCATAGCCTAAGTATACCTGCAATACCAAAGACATCAGAAGTGCCATAACACGGGCTGTATAGTAGATACTGTAATCAACGATGTGTTTAAATGGCACGTATGCCAACGCCGATAGTTCGCCATCCCTGCCCTTGCCGTAGGCCACATGAGATAAATTGCGAAAGACACTTGATAATGTTTCGCTTACAACCGCTATGTAGTTATTTATTAGACGTCTTAGTATCTAGACATTACGGTTACGCTTGAAAGTTATGAGCGTTTAATAAGCAGATTTTAAATTGGTTTATTAATGCTATAAAACGTTCTAATGAAGATGCTGATCATAAATGTTCGTGTTATAATTAGTAGCTGGATGCATCTATGTATTAGTTTTGTTTGGTATCCAAATTAATTAGCAGTTTTACCTCGTCCTGAACCGAAGCAGGAGAAGGACCGGGGAGGATTTTTAGTCAGTAGTTTCTCCTATGTGTATAGCCATTTGGTTAGCTTTCGAACGTATATAAAGGCATGTGCAAAGCTACTGTTGCTGCTGGGTATCCGGTTCTGGTTAACTGGAAACCGGAGCGTGTGAAGAGGCACAAATAAGCGTTCAAACACTAAACTAAAAATATAAACTAATAAGATACCGTAATACGTAGAAAACTGAAAAAGCGTAAACAGATTTTCAAAAATGTTATTATTAAATAAAAGAGTTTTTAAAGTCGAGATTAAAATAACGTCTTTTTTCTTTTCAAAAGTAGCAATCTGTCTATCCTATTAATATTGGTGCATTCGAATACAATTATGACATAAATATTGCTAAAGATGGTTTGACATTTCACTTTACTCTATCTATAATATCGTAATTGAATTTATATCTGTGACATACCTAAACATCGATTAATTATTCTATTAAATTAAATTGAATATAATTGACATTTAATTTTGTCATTAGTCATTACATATTTCTGTAATCTTGTTTTAATACTACTTGATCTATGATATTAAGATTCGATTTCTAATTTATGGTGATTTAGGATGGTGATTATTGCAATGCTTGTTTTTGCTGTTTAGTCTTAAGTAACTTATCATACTTAACACCAATTTTGTACACTTACACCCGGTTTCTGAAAGGCTTGTCAACACTAAAATTAACAAATCGCCTGTTAAATCTCTTGTCAAGTCATCTGATTGGTTGTTGATAATTCAGTCAACCAATCAGATGACTTGACACGAGATTAAATTGATTTTAACATTGATCGGCCTTTCGGAAACCGGGGGTAAGTTTGACTTCATAATATCCAAGTCGCCAAAATTAAATACTGAACTATACTTGAACTTCTCCGCTGTTACGGGTGGCCATAGGTAACGGTTTGCTTAAAATTAGGTAATAAGTCACGAGTCAGCTCCTTTACAGCCCTCTTCTACAAATAAGCATAAGATTTATAAAACGCATTAAATGCTTGACATTTTACCAAAGCATTCGGAAGTTGTTACCTACTATCAACTACCTTAAAAAGTTGATAGAGCCTGCGTTTCATCTATACTAATATAATATTATAAAGAGGTAAAACTTGTAATATTTGGAACCGCTCTGGTCGGATTTCCAAAATTGTTTTACCATCAGTATACATGTTCCTGAGTGCAATAGGCTATAAATTATTTTTGTATTTTAGTGCAGCTATCCCTTTAAATTCTCATGTTTTTAAAAATCCGAGATACAGTACATACTCGTATACTCGTGCGAAGCCGCGGGCGGAAGCCAGTGTATCATATAACGTGTCTCACATTCACTTTCTTTATTGAACGTCTAACCTAGATAGATAGTTCCGCTGTAAAGACTATCTATCGATTGAAATACAACCTCTTTTGTGTTTTTTTTATATAAATTGTCATAGACTGCATTAGTCTCGTTTTTTTTTGTGTTTCTGTAATCGATTATGCAATGATTAGATACTTTGTCAAGTTCATAATAAGGAAACGCAACAAAACAATTTTATAACTACATCTTATCCTACAAGTTATCATCAATTTTAACTAATTTTAGCTCATAAAAATCATAACAAATATAATTATACGACTAAACCTTTCAGGGATCACATTATCGTTTAATGAAAACCATATAAAAATCTGTGTAGATGTTTTTAAGATCACCACGTCCAGACGCGACGGTTTATGTCTGGTTGGAGTGTTTATCGTAAATACATTGCTAATTACTTTCTCTGAAAAATAAACTCTAAAAGTTATCTATCAAGTAAGGCAAACGAGTTATTAGTTTTTTAAATTACTTTACTTACACGGTAGAATAATTGGTATTTGCATTGTTTATAGTATAACTAATTAACGTGACAGTTAGTTATGTCCCTGGGACGGGCCGGACATCAGTGTTTCGGTGTTCTCATGGTTAAATCTACTGTAGATCCTGGCCCACAAGTCAGTGGGCATGTAGCATTAAAAAAAATTATAAATGGTTTCCATTCCATGTAACAAATAAATATATTTTAACAAGCAAATAGTTTGACATATATATGTATTATAATAATAATGTTTTTCCAATGTACCTAATTAATTTATTAAAATCTTCCTTAATTAGTACCTCGTATGTACTCGTTATATGCAACTTCGTAATGGAAATAGTCTCATTGTAGTTTTTATTTGCGTTTAGTTTATTATAATTCTGATATATCGGACTAGGTGTGATTTGTATGTAAAAAATGCTAAATGTATTTATTCCTTCACCTTATTAATTTAAGATTTTTTTTTACAAACCATGCTCAAGAGTTGAAATAAGAATTTTAACTGTGAGAGAGCCATTCTTCAGCATCAATAGGTTGGCTCGACCGCAGTGATACCCACGGCCTTAGGTGTTCATGGTACAACGCGGCCTCGGCCTAGACCAGGAGAAGGAACGGGGTTTAGTCACTAAGAGTCTTGATACTCCCTCTTGGCTCTACCCTGGGCGAGAGAAGTCATGATTTTCCCCTCACAAAAGAGGTGCCTATGGGCGGAACTGATTACTTACCATCAGGTAATCCGTATGGTCGTTTATCGTCCTATAACATAAAAAAATAATTTTATAGTTTTATTACATATTGTATCAATCCGCCACCCCTTTACACCCAACTAACTACTTCCGCGGTTTCACGCGCCGCTCCCAAAGCTCGTAGCTAGTTTTATAGCCTTCATCGATAAATGGACTAGCCGGGACGACAAAATGTTTGAAATAGTTGCCACAAATGAAAGTCAATATTTATTGAAATTTACTAATATTACTTTGTTATACCTATAGAGTTAAAAAATTGGATTATTCATAAGTTTAAATGTATAAAAGAACAAGGGGCTATATATTTGCAACATTGAGTGTTTAACTCAATGAATTGTTTTCGAAGACAGATAACCTGTTAAGACCCCTTTTCTCAGTTCTCAAAATGTACATAAGTGGTTCTTTGACTTTTCGTATGTCTTAAACGTGGATCCACGCGAGACACAATGTATTTTCTATTGTGTCTTATAAACCGACATTCAACTGGTTAAACACAGTAAGCTGTTTAATTGAACGAATAAGGAATGTAACTTAGTTGACAAATAATGTACTTAATGTAAATAAGTTATGTTTATCAAACAGCCGCAACAACATCCCTAATTCAATAGCTATAAGTATAATAAAAGAACTAATTCATGTTACATTTTTCTTTTATAATTACGATAATTTGTTTAATGTCGTAATTAGAGAACTCGAATGAGCACACGAGCAATATTACCGTCTATTTATTTATTTATGTACACGTATCTATACTAATATTATAAAGAGGTAAAATTTGTTAGTTTGTAAGTTTGTATGTAGGGGGTAATCTTTAGAACCGCTGGTCGGATTTCCAAAATTACATTGCCCAATACAATTTCACTCATACATAGCTACAATGTTCCTGAGTGCCATAGGCTATAAAACATCACGCTACGATCAAATGAAGCCGAGCAGCTGGTGAAACCGCGCGAGAGTAGCTAGTACAATATAAATTCAGTTCAGTATGCATACAGTACAAAGGATCTACATAATATCCCTATTTTTATCTTTCCTCATCTGCATAAAAATGACAGAAAATGTAATTCATAAAACAGAAAAATCAACCAAACGAATAAAAACTAAACGAATTAGCAACGTACTTTTATTAGGGACTCGAATCAAAACCTAAATAATGTTAATAAATATAAAGATATCAGTAGAAAGGCGCCCACCACTGAACAATAATTGCGTTTCCTACTGTAACGTAGGTGCTTAATGATGACCAAGACCCTTTAATGATTAAGTCCTCTTATCTCCACAGTATAAAAGTTATGATAATCAAGCATCCCTTGACTGCAGCAGTTTTTATACAATGAAATAATGATATAACATTAAATTTACTTAAATGTTTTATTTAGAACAAAAACACTTAAATTAAAAACATACAAAATGAAGCGATGATAAGTACAAAAGTTTAACAACTGTGTCGCACCATTATGATATAAATATAATTGTAGGTATCACTGTCAGTACATGGTGTAGGTATTCCACTTTATATTGTGAGTTTCACGATGCAAACTGAAGTTATGCCGTAAATTACGATATTAATATTAATTTACCGTATAAGTCACGGCATACATACATGTTACTGATTTTACAATTACACCTGTAGGTACTAAAGCATCTGTGTAAATTATGCTTTTGTAAAAATGTACCGTGACATACGATGTCCTTTATGAAGTGAGGTGTTTGACTTCTTAATCTCATGTTCAAGTTATTGAAACTAAAAACGCCAAAATGGCGCTTCCAATCTGAGTTTTTGTACCAGTTTTCATTCGGTGTAACATGAAAAATTATACAAATTTTTATGGTATAGAATTTTAAATTAACAAATGCGTCACCTGGGTAAGAAAACGGTGCCACCCATGAATACCTTCAACACTATTATATAGCAGTTACAAGACCCATGCCGGCCGTATGGGAATTGAGGGATTTAGGAATATTGGTATTATACTAAAAAAAAAAACATTATCTATTTACAGATACACTTCACGGTGATATGATGCTGAAGCAGAACGATGCAGAGAGACCCAATAACTTCGTGGCCGTCAATACTACCGTCACTCACTTCGTAAAACTCCACGAAAGTGAACTAGAGTTCTTGAAGAAGAACGCCTCATCAATCCAAACCCACTGGTTCATAGACTGCGTCTACATAGACGCTACTTCTGACTTCTCTCTAAATTATACGTACGAAGATAATATGGGTAGTCACGAAGTAGAAGCGATAGTTGTCGCCAACAACGAACCTTTGCCACCGTTGACGACAACGACCACGACGACAACCACGACTACAACTACTACAACAACTACGACTACGACTACAACAACACTTAAACCTACGACAAGTGGTCCAACAACACCTAAAGCATCAACAACAATAGTTCCTACAAATGCTTCGTCAACTCAATCACCGACACAGTTGAATGTCACCGATGTAAACAGTACTGCACCTCACAAAGTTACTAAACGTGCCATCTCTAATAAAACTTTGAAAGGCCCAGATGGTTCGCCACTGACATGCAACAACACAATCCCAATAAGCAACGGGTACACCTTCGGAAGATACCGTCACAACATATTTGTTAGAGGTAAGTTAATATTTGATGGACACTCATATTCTCACTATCAATAATAATTATTTATTATGAAAATACTAATTAAATTATTAAAATACTAGAAATTGCAACCTACTCTTATCAGCGACGATAATATTTATGTGTCTATACTACAAATCTGGGAGGTAAAGAACAGATAAGTACTGAGTTATTAATGTTTGCTAAAACGCGATTTTGCTCGAAAAGTTGATAATAGTATAAGAATTTTCGAATAAGTCTATCAAATTAAGAGGCACTAGTTTATATGTAATTTAACACTTATTCAAGCCTTTTCTCCTTAACCATAGATATAAGGAAAATCATTTAAAATAATTCAAAACTATTTTTAGTGTTACAAAACCTATGTATTACTACAAATCGTTTATCTATACCCTGCACTTGGGCAGGTCCGGTTATTGTGTTACTTTTTTATTGCTTTCAGTGCCATATTGTTTTATTAAAACGTGCGATAGTCATGATAGCTAGTTAAATCTTTAAAAGCTGAATAACATCTAGGATTAGATCTAATTATAGGATTTCGATCTTAATTTTTATAGTTTTAATAAGAGTCATTTGATGATTACCTATATTCATTACTTAACCCAAGTCGTTAGCAACCATTTTCGGAATAAAATCGTTACTAATGAATTACAACTAGACATTCGAGGAGTCCATTCAGCTAAGAAATTGCTCTACTATTCATATTTATAGCGGCATACATATGGAGAAGGAATTGACATTTAGTAGTCCCTAAAATTATGCAATGACCAGGAGGATTGTTTTTTGTGCCCAATAAATAAATAATGATTTCCGAATTAGAAAACAATTGATTTTTTTTTTCGTGGACAACAATAAGGCACGTAAGTTTATCCTAGGAAAACCGTAAGAAAAACTTTTAACATGACACAAAAATATGTTTCTTTTTATATTTACCAAACATTGCCCTTTGTGTTATCGATAAAGTTTTGGCAAAACATAAACAAAAATGCAAAGGGAAAAATATATTAGATAATATTTTTTTTTAAATACGTCATTGGAAATTCCGGAACGCGTATTATGAACTAAAAAGAGCCTGTGATTCATATTGCAATGATCTATGCGGCAATTGCTTTATTTAATTTTCAAGAGAAAACATGTATTTTATCTATATTTTAGGTAGTTATATGTGTGTAAAAAAGTTTTCAAATTACATAAACAAAATAAATATTATGGAAATAGACTTAAATTGTTCTAAAATAAAAATGCGCCCATTGGCTAACTCAACAGCAAAAAAATTTGCACTGCAACGTTTATATATTTAATTTATAATTTAATGCTAAATTATTTAATTTTTGTACCAAATTGATCAGTCATGATTTTAGTTGATCACTAACTTACAACATATGCTAACATAACTATTTTACCACCTTACAGAGCCGATAACAACAGTGAACATAACTGGATTGAACTGGCTTCAGCACGGGGACCTTTTGAACATGAATGTGAAGTACACAGGCTCCCAACCCTTCAACTACTGCATACAGTATAAGTTAGGAGAATACAATATCACTGGAAACGAGACCTGCGCCTCGCCAATGACAACAATCGCCAATTCATTCCCTCTAGTCCATTACTTCTCAGACAGCGACAAGCATACAGTTATAGTGATTATAGAAAATGAAATAGGAAAGTCTGTTGCGAAAGCCACTATCAATATTTACAAAGGTTTGTATACATGTATTTGAACTGGTTCTTGATTTAAATTGTTAGTGAAATGGTTATTATAGTTTTAAATTGCTGTTTTACTTGTGTAATTAGTTACTTTTTAGACTTATTGCATCTTTTTCTAATCCGGTTTTCATTATAAGTGAAACAGAGATTGCCTCAATACATGTCAACGTGATCAATTACTAGTTAACCGAAACATTTTTTAACTTATCTTTACTTTTTAATTTCAACCTGCTTGCTAAGTTTCTACAACGCAGAGTAACTTCATAGTCCAACTTTTTTTATTTTACCTTAGTCTCTTGTGTTATTTTCAACCTGCTTGCTAAGCTTGGTGGTAACACAGGGGGTCCTCATAGTCCAAAGTGGGGGAGGCTCTTGATGAAATAAAAGATTATCTTGAGCTATTGATAAAGATTGTTGAAAAAAGAGACTATAGGCTTAAAATACTCAATTGGACTTATATGTTTTCAGTGTCGGTGCACGCGCAGCTGTCCGTCATTGTGATACCTGTGTTCTTCTGTCTCGTCGCCGTCATACTAGTCGTGTTTGGTATTGCATATTATCAGCATCGATCAAGGTAAGATACGTTATATTACCTCACGAAGTAGTTTTGTCTGTACAAATACTTCAGAAAGTAAATAAATTTCTTCTTTTTTCTGAAGTATTTGCTACATTTCGCATGGCATCCATTTCGATTAAGAAAAAAAACATCCTATATAACCTAGAATTTTCTGTCCGCAGTAAAGTGTTTTAAAATGATAGTGTCAGTCGTTGGCAATCTCAATTTTTTCAATAACAAAATAAAAATTGCGGAAAATCCAATAGAAGCTATTTATAATTTCAGTCTGAGAAAGAACTCACGTTCGTTATAATCATACATTTCAAATCAAAGACGTCACATTATTAATTGAATATTTATAAGTTTATAAGTCCAATGTAGGTTTCCTCATAATCTTTCCTGTAACATGCGTAGTATGGTGGTGTTATTATTAATACAGAATAATAATAATATAATGAATACATGCTAGCGGCCGTTTCCGGGGGCCCATTAATTGAGTTTGCCAGTCACCCCCTGCCTGTTTATCCGTATGTATCAATATTGGTCAGGGGCAGGGGCCATAGTATTTCCATAGTTATCATATCCACCAGTCCATAGCAACCCATATTCATAACCCTGTCAATTTTTACCACATTTCACAATAGTCTTGCATCAACCGGGGATTGTCCTTGGGTGCACTTATATAGTGCATACAGGGATAATTGCCGGCTGATGTCCCATCACATTTAGATTAAAACTGTTCAACGGGCCTCTACGAGTTGGTTTCGGCTCCTCGTACGCCTTCCAAAGGTCCGGGACCCTGTGGTGCCGTGAAAGGATAGAACAAACAAATAATGAATACTAATATCATAACGAGGAAATTAACGATTTATTTATTTGTGTTAAATCTGATCTCAAACTGGCTATTTCGGTTTAGGATACTTATTAGAGTGGTCAAATACCAGTACAAAAAAGCAAAAAAAGTAAAATGTAAAGAAAAAAAGGTTGTGTTTGTATTTTTTTAATGGTGCTTGTTATAAATTTATAATGCGTTTTGGGAACTTTAATCATGACACTAATTAAACGATTAGAATTCGTATTTTTGTTTTCGAATGAATCTAAATTCTGTCGTAATAGCGTAACAATCTGTTATTGCTGATTATAAGACTAGGGTTGCTAATAAATTATAAAACTAGGAGTTACCCTTGTATGTCAGCCATACTGGCAGTGGCAAACCACAAAAATAATAATATACCTGTCAATACTGTGGTTACTGCACTTGGCTACTACACTAGTACCCGTGATTGAAAAAAGAGCAAAAATATCCATGATCACGGTTTTACAGTTATCCTGATACTAATCCATCGATTCTGTAGGATGTTATTTTTATCAGGGTAAAACTTTACTTGATAAAAATTGTAAACCTTATCGGCCTTATTACAAAACAAGGTTTAACTTTAGTTTAGGACTAAACCATTGAGCCAGTTTTTGTATTTCGAATTGAAGGTGGATGCCAATAAGATTCCAAATTTAAAACCCGACTCAATGGTTTAAACCTGGACTAAAGATAAATCTTGTTTTGTAATAAGGGGGTATACGTTCGAAGCTAGTGTTGTATTTTATTAAAAGGGATTATGTTTTAGAAATTATACTATTAAATATATATTATACACTAAACGACCTAAGCGACATTTTCTAAAAAAAAACCACCAATGTTTGTTACTTAATACTAAATTAGAAATCAACAATATTTTATCATAGGTACTACGTATTAAAATACTTTGGTATTAACTTCAGTTTTTCAATGAACAAACAAGATAATAAAATGAGGGGAAATTGTTATCTCTTGTTTACGTCACTGGTGTTAATAGTAATGGCCAAGTTATGCATTTGTCATTCTTTTTTTTTAGTTGTTGTGATAACTAGCTGTTTATTTAATATTCCACGGATAATGTTCTACAATAATTCTGATTATATGCTAGTCTCCTATAAATTTTAATGTTAAAAACTAAACTGTTCTATGAATTGCGACAGAAATGTGACGTCATCATATTTTTGGGTCAAACTTTTATCTTAAAATGTACCAATAAAAATCTATAATTAAATATATGATCAAATCCATCAATGAAGTCCAATTGTTTTTGAACATTCAATTGTATTGAATTCTTGCAGGAATTTATTTTTAACTGATAAAAATACTCAATTGAATTCGAACCAGTAGTTCCGGAGATAGCGCGTTCAAACAGCTACAGCCTTATATTATAATATTAGTATAGATCTTGAATGAAAACCAACGGATCGATCTAGCTTTTATTTATCGGTCTCAATTATACATCTTATTAAGCATTATTATTAATTATTAACAATATTAAAAAATGAATCTATTTTTTCTTTACAGGCACACGATAGAGGTCGCGGACTTCGACTTCGGTCAAGCGCACCTCGACTACAAAACATTCACGGAGCGACTTCGAGACAGCTTTAGAAACGCCTTCAATTTCCGCCAGAGGGACGACACAGATCCTCTCACGAATAACACTAGATACGACTCAATGACGTAAATAGAATGTAACCAAGTACACAGCAAAAGAGTTTAGTTAGCAGGCAACATTATAACGAGGTTTAGTTTTGTTGTTCACAAGGAAATAAAATTCAAAACAGTCCTAGTAGTAGGTATTTCTTGAAGCTAACATTTTTATGACCTTTTTTAAAGGAAATAAAAATGTTGTGTGGAACTTTACACATATATTTTATTAGTATTCGGGGAATAAAATATAATTTCAATATAAAAACCTTGATAGTCGCCTGCTTATTAAATTTTCATGCTGCTGTATCATGCATGCATTCAAATTATTTAGCGACGGCATTCAATGCAATATGAGTGGTAGAGCGAGTGATTTCTAGCAGCCGAAAAAGTATCTTTATTTATTTCACTAAAAGCCTACATTAATAATCGATCTAAATTCAAAATCTACATCGAAATCGATTCTAGACATGACAGTTTTATAGATTTTCTGGCAAAAACATAAATCGATTCAGCAATTTTGGGTTAAAATCGATTATTCATTTCGGTCTTAAAGAAATGCAACTCGAAATAAATGTCACTTTCCGAGTTGTATAGTGGTAACTTCATAGGCTGTGGAATGCTGAATGTGAATTTTGAAAGTCATGAGTATCTTCGTTAAATAATTCAGTTTGTCGATCGTTAGCTTGATTGCCGATGGAAAACGTTACTACGCACAGAAAAGCGTGAATAATAAGAGTTTTTTATTTTGTAACAAAGTCTTACGTAGAACGGATCGCGGAGTTAGTTTTGAGTCGTTTAAAATTATTTTTTTAGTTAGAAGCGTATACATTATTTAGTTTTTTAACCAGTGAGCCATTGATCGGTTTACTAGAGTAAAGGAATGTAAAAGAAATCTGCTAGTCGTTTGTTTTTTAATGTTGTCAGAAAAAAAGGTCTGTCAATAACATTTCAACTTAATGTAAGTTTTTTAACGTTGGCAATTCTCCATCGGTTGTCAAACTCGATCATTTTATATGTCTGTGTCAAATATAAAAGTATTAATATATTTATCTTGTAAAAATTTAATTATACTTCATTCCATTTTTCCTAATTATTTTAAAGGTGTAAAAATAATAAACAATATTTTATTTCTGATTAATAAATTGTATCGATTGTTGTAGAAATTAGGGACAGTTGATTATTATAGTACTGAAATGGAATTGTTTTGTATATGAAATTAGATCTATTTCGCTTCTATTTGGGTTGGAATTAGATCGACCTCTTAGGCGGTGACTTTTGGAAATGTACCTATTTATGGCTAAAAGTGTATTGGCTAGCAACAGTTATAGTGGCCATTCTAAAATGAAATTGTTTAATTGATATAAGCAATACTGATCTAGCGCATGTCGTTCGTCAAATGAGTTTTTGACAAATATTTTGTTTGACTTCTTCAATTGTACCTTTATTATTTGCATGTTTTTTCTTCTAGTATTTTTCTATCTGTAGACATAACGAGCGATAGATTGGATTGCGCTGCGTAGCTTTTATCGATCAGCTTTAAATTGTTGCCAATATAGTCGAAGATTTGAAAACAAAGAGTAAAATGGTAGTTGAAATATGGCCTCTCAATAATAATTTATCTTACTAAGTATATGTGATCTCTGTGTCCGTCTTGTCTGTTTGTGTCATTTAAATATCGTTTACCAAAAAAATCGGTGATTATTACGTTATATTTGTATTTTGTTCTAACAGACTGACGCGTTTGAAATGATATTCTATTTTTGTTTTATGTATATGTATGTATATATTTGGTTGATTGTCGTGTTTGGCTTGTTGCACTATTTTTTTGTGAAAATACTAATTTGTAGTCTCTGTCTTATCCATATTAAGTAAATTAACCAAGACTTTAATAAAATGTCCCGTGTTATGTAGAATGTGGTTCGAACAAATGAAAGTATGAGTCATGCGATCAAGTGTGGAAATGCAAATTGGGCTAAGTGAAGAACCAATAATAAATTTGACGTGACGTCACAGATCCGGCCCTCTTACAAATCCAATATATTCGTGCTAAAAGTAGTGCAATAAGGCAGAGTTGTAACTTTTTTTTACAATGAAACTAATTGAATCTAGTGCTATGTTAGGACTGACGCACTAACGTGATCAGTCATGGTTTGTGATATATTAGATTTAATCAAATTAGGTCTATAATTAATCGTGTATTTAATAAAATATTTGTGCCAAAAGTATATAAATCTGGAGTTGTTATTTTATTTTTGTTTATACGAATTAAATAACTGATATATATAACACGTGAGTTACTATTATTTGCTATTTGCAATAATGTATTCCTTCCAATATAAATGAAAGTATTTAAATACAAATATAATTATTTTGTCTAATTCATTTATTTATATTTATTGGTGTATACTTTTGGCATAAATAAATAATTTAATATTAATTTGTAGTTACAATAAAATGTTATTTAAAACTTGAGTGTTTTTTTCACATCTTTCTAAAATTCTAGATAATTATTATTTAAATACTGAATTTCACACCTAAATGTTCAGACGTTTTGCGAGCAATAAGATGACAAGGCAGCCAAAAGTGTGGGGGAACCAGGGAGAACCATGCTTCTGCAAGAATAGGCCGCCTCAACCAGAGAGATACATATGTAATCATTACAACTAATCAAAACGGAGCCATACAGAAAATAAGCGTCAAATAATGTATGTATACGTACGTACGTACATAGGTTCGTCGCCCAATCTTTCTGAATTATATAGTGACTCTTGAAGGAGGGGGCGATCCCAAAATTTCTAATCATCTATATTATTATATTTATTTAATTTTGTAAGGCTGTAGAGTTTGTTTGAACGCGCTAATCTCCGGAACTACTGGTTTGAACTGGACAATTTTTTTGTGTTTGTTTGTCCATTTGTCGAGGAAGGCTATAAAACATCACGCTACGATATGTAGGAGACGGGCAGCGGGTGAAACTGCGGGACAGTAGCTAGTCAATCATAAAAGGACCGAAAACCCACTTCAATTCTTCTGGAGCCCCAGATATTCATTGGTGGAGCCTATCGCTTAGGAGCAGGAGATTCGTACCTATGCTTCTGAAATAGATGTTCGAGACAAAAGCATGACGATGTTTTGCTTCCCCGAATTCGAATTCGAAAATTAACTACAAAAACAATACAAAGAATAATTTGCAATTAAAAGTAATTGCGATTTGCGAACAATTCCACATTATCATCGACCATACGATTAGTCATCGTCCACATCAGTCCAGCTATCAGTAGGTCAACCAGTACCAATTTATAAATTTTCAACTTTACAACAATAAAATAAAGTTGAGAATGGAATAAAGAAATTTCACAAAATACGAATACAGTTGGCCTGCTGGCATCAAAAACAATACAAAGAATATTTTATTTCTATTTGCGCAGTCTTACCTACTTGAATCAATTTTCTGATACACTGTTTAACCTTTACGTTGTAATGAACTCGCAGCGGTTAAACTTAATCGTACCTAATAGATACTCAAGTCAAGTGTCGACGCAAACAAAGAGAAATCGGACTAATGAATTTTGTAAATAAGTTTTTTTTTAATTTGATACAGTTTTATTAAGAAAGTAGGGAAATAACTTTTATTTAGGGCGACGACACTGTATTTTCCTTAAGATTGAGGTAAAATTGTTTTTCGTTTTAAATTAGTGGGTAGATTTAAATAAGTAGATAGGTATTCGCTATTGGTCGTATTCTTCCTGATGAAGTAACCATTACTAAGAACTGTTTGTTCACCTGTTCACACCAGATTGACTGCAACCCGATTAACAGTGTAGTTACGGAATCTTTTCCTTCTAGGTACTATGAGGAAATAAGGTCCAATACTTAAGTTAAAGACACAGTTGAATTGGTCATAATAAGGAAATGTGACTTTAACGTAATTGACAGCTAATAATCTGTTTCCTACAACGAACAATTTGGAAGTTTAGTTCAATTGATATCGTATAGGAAATGGAAGCTTCGCAATGGTGGGTCGCAGATTATAGAACAATGGTAGGTATATCTTGCTATATTATTATTAAGTATATAGCCATAAAGACAAGGTTGAACAACCTTGTTTTAGCTATTGGCCCTTGGTTGGCAACGGCGTGTCGTTAATGTATGTAGGTACTACTACAAGTCACAATTGAAATGTCATCGCCCTCAACCTATCTAAAACAAACAGGGTACCTACATTTTGTCTGCTTCGCGTGTGTGATGAAATAGTTGACCAAAACATGTTGGACCAGAACAAACACAACAGAATTTTAACGTGAACTACAACCTTACAGAATACCGGTGTGACGCAACACTGACGTTGTGTTTCGTCGTATGAGAGAGATAACCAAAGGCCCAATCCTGCGCCCTCTTTCAAATCCCTTCCCTTAAATCTCTAATACCCCAAAAGGCCGGCAACGCACTTGAAGTACCTAACTTCTTTCAACTCCTTTGATACAAGGAGGAACGGGGGATTTTAGTCAGTAAGAATCTGACACTACTTCACCCTGGGCCCGCTGGGCTGGAGAAGTCATTTGATAATTTTCCCTTCTCAAAATAAGTGATCATTTAAGTATATTATGTGTCGCTATATGGTGAGTCTATCGCAGAGTAGGTATAGCAAACTGTAAACAATTGCAGACTTCGTTGTGTACGAAGGTACCTCCTATTGGTTGAGAATTTGCGAATATATTCCTCGATTACCCATCCCTAATATATTGCTTGAACTGGAAAAGAAACAAAGATGCTTTAATCTGCAATCGAATTTGGGGCAACTACCAAGGAGGTAGTAAAGGTAAACCCAAACCTACATTATGATAATAAAAATCTAAGAACCACAACCCACACACCAGAATAAAATAACAGTCACATTCTTATTCACAGCTCTTAAGGAGCATCCGCAACACTGAACTTTCGTACTAATTTAAACCGAGCCCAGTAAATCCGACTCAGACATTAAAAGTATTCGTTTTTCGCATTTCATTAAAATTTTAACTCGGTAAGCGCGGTCTAGGCATTTTAAGTGCCGCCGGGGTTAAGTCGCTTTAATCGTGTAACGAATACACGAGGAGTTATTTAAATGGCATCCTCCCGCCCATAATGAACCGCAGTTCGGAGGCGACAACAACCGCTCAATTTCCAGCTTTGCTATGTTTTAAGTAACTTCAAAAATTTAGTTACTATGTAATAAGTTTTAGGTATTGTTATATCTTGTCGAAGATTGAGTTTCTTGCCGTACCGACACATTCGTGTCGTGTTCGATACTAACCTACCACAGAAAATTGGGGTGAACGTGTGTTGTTACTATGCAGACCTCACACTTTTGAATACTGGTGACGCAGTTTTATCTAAGTTTTATAACTATCAAGTTCTGCTATAGGTACTTAAAGCACAAATAGACAACTGAACCGAAACACTTTGCCATCAAGTAATCCGATATTTTTTGTGTCTGTAAGCTGACAGATCTTTGCAGACGTCGCTGCCCATGGTCCTAGGGGTTGACTATTTGAGACGGGGAGAGGGCTTGGGAAGACTGGTGGGAAGGAATCGGCTTCAGTCAAACTCACTCACACAACAAAACACAATGATTGCAACTTTTATGAAGAAAAAAAACAGCCAGAACTGAGCAATCCTAAATATTCTGTTATGAATGAAGTTGTAAGTGAGAGCTAACCTACTTGTAACACTTAACGTTCATTGCTTCAATGACGCTTTATCCATGTGATAGTAATCTCGTTTCACTCGACTTGTTAATAGCATAGTTCCTTGTCCTTTGTTGAGCTGAGCAGAATCATGATATTTGAATATAACATTGATGCAACGATGCTTTTCATCACGTAAAACGCCCCGCTATTTGAGTAGCCACAAATGCCAAAGTCTATAATTTGTTGTACCGGATTTTGATATGGGGGTTTTTTAATACATAAAGTGATTGAAAATTTTCTACATTTAAGTATAATAACATCCATTGAACATTAGTATCTGCATAGCACCTGTGCGAAGCCGGGGCCGATCGGTAGTTTATACACCTTTTTGTGAATGCGTATTCAGAAATGAATACTTATGACTTAAAAGCAGAACTCTCTTAAAAACTTACAAGGAATGTTCAAATTTTTAAACTTTATAGCCATCGTTAAGTCTTATGAAAATCTATATATTATGATACCGAGAATGTTTCATTGTATAAATAGGTCCAGAAGATGTCACCGGATACCTAAGCAAGTAAGCGAATATGTCTCCGTGTCACCAATCAATTAATTGAATCACCGTCATTATAAAGTGTCTCTTTGCAAATAAGATAATCCCTATTTTCAAGAGTTAAGGTTTATTTTCGCAATTAAAATATTCGCGGTTGTTAGAAATCTAAGCATTGTTTGCCTTGTGTTTTTAATTAACATCTAATTGTTAATACTAGTTAGTGGTCTTATTACCTACATAATACTTTACAGAATCAAAATGCTCAGATTAGATAAAGTAGGATATTTAGATTAAAGACGGTTTTTTTAAAGGGTACAATCATCAAATGTCTTCTCTCGCCCCGGTTGGGCGTTCCCTGTCGTGTCGTGACTTGAAGGTAGTCGAGTAGGTAACTAGTAAAAATATTTTTTTAAAGGATTTTATGAATCCTGTCTGGTTTGTTTTGTTGATCGAATGATCATAATGAATGGCTTACTTAAACATATACCTATAAGAACAAAAATATGTGACTAATTATTGCGCGTATTTTCTCGCTAACAGGCTGACTATTGGTATTTACATAAATACATACCTATCTTACTACTACAATGCAAAACAGTAATACTTCAAACTAGGTAACTAATTTGTAAAATATAAGTATTTGTCAGATTGTTATAGTTCGAATGTCACAACAACTCAACAACAAATTATCGATATGGTATCTACAAATACTTACAAATACGACTTTAAACCTATCTAACTGTTATTAGATTTTCAACTTTGAACTTTTATCCTAAAGTCGATAATGAATTGAATTTTAGCAGAAAGTACTTGGTTGGATGACTACAACGCGTTATTGTATATCTACGTATATCCTCTATACGTAGATATACAATAACGCGTGATCGTGCCACATGGCTGTGGGCGGTGTGGCTGTTTTTCTATCAATTGACCATATTAATTACATTAGATAATTAATAATTATATTTTTTTTAAATGAATATCAAAAGAGTATTATCTATTAACAGAATAATGTAGAATCCACGCTTGGCAGGTCAGGAAAGTGGTCAAGTATAGTTCACAGTCTGGAAGACATGCGTGGGCCTCCCTTCAGCTGGACCGACGACATTATCAGATGCAATGCCTTTGTTCAGTAATGCCTTCCGGCTCATCATCATCATCATCATCAGCCTGTTGTCGTCCACTGCTGGACATAGGCCTCCCCAATTGCACGCCACTGAGCTCGATGTTCAGCTCTTCTCATCCAACCACTGCCAGCCACCCTGCGGATGTCGTCAGTCCACCTAGCTGGAGGGCGCCCTACACTACGTTTGCCTAGACGTGGTCTCCACTCTAGAACACGTTTACTCCATCGGTCATCGGTTCTTCGACAGATGTGACCTGCCCACTGCCACTTAAGTTTGCTAATCCTTTGGGCTATGTCGATAACCTTAGTTCTCTGTCGGATCACCTCGTTTCGAATACGATCCTTCAGAGAGACTCCAAGCATAGCCCTTTCCATAGCTCGCTGAGCGACTTTAAATTGGTGGATCAGTCGCACTGTAAGTGTCCACGTCTCGGCTCCGTATGTCATCACTGGTAGGACGCACTCATTGAAGACTTTTGTCTTCAGGCTTTGCGGTATCTTTGACGAGAATACCCGACTGAGTTTCCTATACGCTGCCCAGCCAAGCTGTATCCTCCTACGGGCCTCCCTCTCGAAGTTGTTTCTACCGAACTGGATAGTTTGCCCGAGGTAGACGTACTCTTGAACAACCTCGAGAGGAGATCCATTGATGGTGATCGGCTCCGGGAGAACATGTTCATTGAACATGACCTTCGTTTTTTGTAGGTTCATCCGGAGTCCGATGCGAGCAGAAGAATCAGCCAGGCTGTTCAGCATATATTGTAAGTCCTGCACGGTTTCAGCCACGATTACAATGTCATCTGTAAATCTCAAGTGTGAGAGATACTTGCCGTTAATATTTAGGCCCCGGCCTTTCCAGCGCAGCGTCTTGAACATATCCTCCAAAGCATTAGTAAACAGTTTGGGGGAAATAACGTCCCCCTGTCTTACGCCCCGATGCAGGTGGATAGGTTCAGACTGCTGGTTCTGTACTTGAACGACCATAGTGGCAGCATCATATAGATCTCTCAACACTTGAACATACCGCCAGTCGACTTGGCACCGTTGCAAGGACTCCAGAACAGCCCAGGTTCCGACAGTATCAAAGGCTTTCTCGTAGTCCACAAACGCCAGGCATAAGGGCAGATTATACTCTTCGGTTTTCTGTACAATCTGCCTCACTGTATGTATGTGGTCCACGCTTCCGGCTGATAATATAATATTAATAATGATGTGATGTCCTATCACATTTAGATTAAAACTGTTCAACGGGACTCTGCGAGTTGGCTTCGGCCCCTCGTACGCGTTCCAAAGGTCCGTGGTCATGTGGTCTCGTGAAAGGAAAAGACCAAACAAAATAATGATGTTTTCATAGTAATCATAATAGGTATATCAAGTCACCATCAGTCCATGGCCACCCACACCCATAATCATATAGTTTTCTTTCATATTTTCATAGTCCTGCATCAACTGGGTATTGTCGTTAGATGCACTTTCATAGTGCATAAAGGGATAATCGTAGGATTATGTCCCATTTCATCAACATTTAAGTTGTTCAAAGGGCCTCTGCGAGTTGCATTCAGCTCCTCGTACACTTTCCAAAGGCCTGAACTCTGGGAATGATAATATAGACAGACAATAAAAATGAGTTTCGTACTTACTTTCCAGAGAACAAAAATACATAAATCTATAGATACCTACCTATTATATTATTGTTTCGAACTCGATTGTTTTTGATTACTTACTTAGTAAAACTTTTGGAATCAACGATCACGATTAATTAATCGGGTTATCAATTAGCGAGATGAAGTTTCGAAATATGCCAACGAAATTGTTAATCGGAATTTGATAAATTGTGCTGCGATGTTTTAAAATTTATTTTAGACCCAGTAATTTACATTTCATCATTATCATCAGCCTATAAGTGCCCACTGCTGAGCAAAGGCCTCTTCTCATACGGAGAAGGTTAGAGCATTAATCACCACGTTGCTCAATGCGGGTTGGCGATTTCAAACCTATAATTAGAAATTATAAGTCCAGGTTTCCTCACGATATTTTCGTTCACCGTATGTCATTAGTGTCTAAATAACCATAGAAAGTACATATAACTCGGAAAAGTCACATTGGTACTTGCCAGGTTTTGAACTCACACCCTCATGCATGAGAAGCGGGCTCCTTAACCTCCGTTTATAGTTAGGTATATCATACTTATGTCCCCGCTGTTGGTGTGAAGTTGAGGGAACGAAGGATGTGAACCTCAGCCACGGTAGTGAGCGCAATGAGTAATGATATGATGATGTGGATAAACGAATAAATCTATACTAATATTATAAAGAGGAAGAGGTAAAATTTGTAAGTTTGTATGTAGGGGCTAATCTTTGGAACCGCTGGTCGGATTGCCAAAATTCTTTTACTTATTGATAACTACAATGTTCCTTAGTGCTATAGGCTATAAAACATCACGCTACGATCAAATAGAGCCGAGCTGCGGGTGAAACCGCGTGAGAGTAGCTAGTGTTCATACACTAGCTACTCTCACTCTAAAATAATAATTAATAACAGAGCGATGCTGGCCAGTTTTTAGAGTGTCAATAGCTACTACTGCGGCTTATTCTGAGCAGTAGAAGGAAGTGGGTCGTTTTTACAGCCAGTAAGAGTCTGACACTCCGTATCGTCCCAACCAGGGCAAGAGAAGCCGAGAAGTCATTAAAAGATTATCTGCTCTCAAAAACAGATGGATCCTACATATTGCAGTCAAGTCGTTCATAAACTGGTATAAACTGGCTGTTGTGTATACTTACAGAATTTTTTTTTCTATTTATTATTTATTGTCATAGATTGAGAACATATGTATATATTTGTAATAGAAATTAAAAATACGTACTAGAAATGTACCTACAAGAGGTGGTCATGACTCATTCTGCGATCTCTTTCTGACAACCTTTGGATGATCAGGAACTGCCAGCACAGCTGAGGTAATCCCAGGTAACAATGATATTATGTAAAATGGTGTAGATAAGTTACATAAACAACATTCGATTTTCAAAAACGGCACACTGATGCACACATGAACAATTCGTATGATTAGACGTCAAAGTGGGATGGCATAATTCAATCGCGACTGAAAAAGAGACAAATATGAAAAAGTGTGGCTAGTAGCCACATTTTAATGTATCACTTGCTTAGCGCTTATGACCTATCTACACCTTTTTACTTATAATATCATTGCCAGGTAAAATTATTAATAACTTTAAGATCTTACAAATAAAGACCATTATAGACTGATAACGTATATCTTACTGTGCAGCCTTAAGGACCAGAGTTATGCATGATTTTGGACCTTATGCCCATATGTTTGTAGCTATGTCATTCTATACGGCGAACTTGCAAAACATGTTATTTAATAAAGTTATTGTTTTCCTTCCTAGCTCGTGGTTTTCTAGCTGATAAGCCTATCCTGTTTATATTTCAATAAGTTAATGTTATGTAACTAAAATAACACCAATTATATAACCATATAAATATTTACTAATTGCGTTCTAATTATTTCAGTCATTTGTGAAAAAATAAGTCAGACGTAACTTAAAAAATACCAGGGGTTGCGGGTCGAGAGCAAATAAGATACGGCGAAGACGGCCTGGAGCAGGAGAAGGAAATGGGAAGTATGACACTCCCATTCGTCCTACTCCGGGGATAACTGATTTCCGCAATTGCGCCCTTAACAAAATAACTTATTAAATGTCTGTCGTTTTTCTTTTATTTCTTAATTTATTTTCAATTAGGTTATACAAAATAAAAATACAATACATGCTAAAAATTAAAGTGAATGTTAGTGATATTTTTATGTAACTCCAGGATGGGCAGAAGACAGTAGTGAATTCATTTGTTTCAGTTCCCTACTTTGTTCTATGATTGATATCTTAAAACTGAACATGCTTCAGCCAGCGGGTTCATTCGGATTAATTAGTCCACAAGTAAAACTGTTATTCCAAGGAGAAAACTATATTTGTTCCAAATTTCATTCAAATTCCTTTGACAGTTATTAAGGTCGAATTATCCATAGATTCATACTTTCGACAATATTTCACATTTTCGTATAATTTGGTACTTAGGTACTATAATATCATCATCATTTGATGGTAAGTGATCTACGACACGCTCATGGACACCAGCAATACCAGAGGACTCACAGGTTGCCGGCCTTGAAGAAGGAATACGTTCGTTTCTTGAAGGTTTGAAGGTCTTAACGGACGTAATCGTACTCTCAAATAAACCTTTCCCTTACCTAAGAATGTTACAGCAATCCACGACGATAGTACCCACCTATTTTCTAAAGTCGTAAGTCGTGAAGCTGCTGCACGTTCAGTGAAAGTTAGGTCCATCCTTCTTACCTACTCGTACACATTAGTCTTTAGGTATCTACCTATCTGTGAGACGAAATTGTTTTCTTGCTTTCATTGCAGCATAAGGGAGTTAAATATTGATGTGCATAGTTAAGAAGGTCACATCTGTACATTTTTTGTGGGGGGAACATCATTAAATAACTTCTTTAAAGGGAGTGTCAGACTCTAACTGACTAAAAACCTAAGAACCACACCGTCCCTTGGCCTGCTCCAGTCTGAAGGCTCGGAACATTATTGCGGCGTTTGCCTAGCAACCACGGCTGAACATCAGCACCGTTGGGTCGCGTCTGTGGTGGTCTACTGGCCATAACGTCACACATTTTTTTAAATGTACCTACATGATATTATTTTGTAAGATATTCATATTTTCATACTCTTACCATTAGGTCTCAACAATTTTTTAACTAAGAACTCGGAACTCGATTGAGTAATTTGAGCATGAAAGCGTAACAAAACAACTGTTAATGATGATCCATAAATACATATATATATATAACTTAACAGTGGTAAGTACACATGTATAATGATATATCTCTTTTAGCCACACACTATTTAGTAAAAGATTTTCAAACACTGACTATGATAGATATCTATATTTATGTAAACACATAATTTTATCATCTGTTTATTTATAGAAATGTGGGTACATTAAATAAATTGTTTGAAACATACCAACTCTTCTATCATAAGCTAATTTGTTAAAATATCTAACGATGTCATTGTTCACAATGAATGTAAGCCAATGAACTTTGTACTGTAAATATAAAAACACTGATAATTCTATTACTTGTGACAACGTTATTTTCCGCTAATTACTAACTCATAAACATTTTATCTGCAATGCTTAGACAGATGTCAATTATAATAATTACGTATGTCTACTTATGACTCTCGGGAAAAGAATGAAAATAATAACCGTTTACAAAACAATCACTTTATTTTTATACAAAATATAAATTTGTTTTATAATTAATATCGTCACTACTATTCATAATAATAAACTATTTATAAACATATTTGGTACTGTAGGAAGTAAACATGACAGTATTTACAGATACACTCGACTAATTGTCTAGATTACTAAACAATTAAACATCAACAAGAAGCGGCTCACCGGCTACAATAGAACTCTCGATGCCACAATGGTCCTCACCACGCAGAATTTTAAAGAATCCATTGTCACCCCAATCGCTGTTCCATGAATTCGCTATCAGCCAATATTTGTTCCCATTCTCCACTCCCCAACCTAAAATCTTAATGGCATGTCCACCGAGAGCGTTGCCGACCGTGTGTTTGTAAACACCGTTTTTGTAATTCAGTAAGTCTGAGTACACTGTAAACGCACCTTCGACGGGCCCGTTCTTATACAACTCAGCCTTGATGTGATCCTCTTTGCTTGACACTGAGTACACGTGTTTGCCGTAGCGCTTGTCCTTGTGGTAGTCTACATTGTAGCTCGACTCGCAAGTCTTGTGGCACTTAGGTGTTTTAGAGTCACCGTTACAAGGCATCCTGTTGCCGGGGACGTGATGTTCGCAGGGAGGGATCTCGTACGGTCTGCAGCCCTGACTCGAGTTGTAGCTACCTCCTGATACGAGACCGAAGTGCTTCCAGTACTCCCAAGCCAAAGTCGGCATACCTCCATTGCATCCAAGTCCACAGACTGGACAGCAGCTCAGAAGATCTTCTGCCGAGAAGTGGAAATGTTTGGTTCCATTCGAGTATGTACAGTACCGGTCGGTCATTGCCTCCACAGCGCCAAACGCCCAGCAGCTACCGCATGATCCTTGGTCCCTCACCTCATTTAGTGTGGGACAGTTCGGCCATTTGTCTCGTGGATCGAAGTTCTCTGGGAGGTCCGCAATCAAATCAGCATCATGTTCAACTTTTGGAAGTTTTGACAAGTGGGTGTCGACTAACACACCCGTTAATTTCTTGATATGTGTGAGCGGTGTGTTCACTGGGAAGTTTCTGCCGGCTTTCCATGAGTTTTGTTTCGTGTTGATGAGATTGATGAACTCGTCGGTGAGTGGATTCAGCAGATCCTCCACACTGGCGGAGGCGAGCGCGAGTGTGCACACGAGCGCAACAAACGTTGCACGCGAAGCGACCATTATTCACTTTTTATTTTCTTTTTCACAGCCGAGCGATTAATGGATGTGTATACGGAGCGAATGTGGCGCGACGACTGAGCGGCGGCCGCGGTGGGTGTAGTTGATACCCGTGCTCGCACGCCGTGTAATTGCATCGGAGCGCACGACACGGTCAACAGGGACGAGACAGCGCTTGACCGGCCGTGTCGAAGGTTAACAATACATGTATACCTCGAGATAACACGAGACAAACAAATATTATGGGCGAACGCTTTACAAGCATTAGTAAACATTTGTTTTGTATCGGTCGGAAGTAATTAATTGGGGATCCGAGCGCGTGAGTGTTAGCTCCCATGTAGGGTTATCTGGATGATTCGGGAACATTTCACAGGGTTCAAGTATGTGTTCTAAATTACTCTTATACCTCTTGAATAAAATACTATAGACTATTTTAATTATTGTTCAATTGTTTTACAAGTGTTGTAACAAGTTTAAATTACAATATAGTTAAAGTTATGAGTAGCATAACAAGTTGGCGGAAAATATATTATAAACTTCGTAACTGTTGTTAATTAAAACACACATTGGATGCTGATAAGAACCCACACCAATAATTTGTTTTGTAAAATTCAAGTGGATATTCCCTATAGTAATAGGTACCTATTGCTAAAATTCTCGTTATACAAATTTTGATTTATTTCCTAAAACTGATTAAATTTGTAAAATAATCGAAAAATATTACAAGTTATTATTATAATACGAAAGTACTATAGCAGCACTTCGATACTAAACATTTATTGTCATATTATTCATCACATTACATCATGGACTAACTTAAATGCCTTCAATATAGATGAAGGGATGGAGGTAAGAAAATAACCAAGGTTTGGTTACAACTGTAAACTCCCGGAGTAGCAGAACTAACAGACACACAAGGAAATAAGAAAATACAAATTAAAAATCAAATTGAAACCTTATGACGTCATCACAAGGTTTCCATTCGATGTCAAACTTACACAGATAATCTTAAGAAAACAATACATACATGATTTCTTCTTATTGCAATTCTGTATGTACCTACCTAGCTAGAATCAAAGCAGCTATTTCAAAAAATGATTTAAATAAATTGCGATTAATTAAATAAAATATAATATTAAGTAAACTTCCTTACCTTAAATAAATAAAATTAACATCGCTACTTTAATTTGTACGGAACCGCAAACACTATAAAAACATAATAATAAATTGTTGCAGCCTAGTTTTGATGTTATGTGACTGTTCCTTAGTATGTACACAATGGCGACACATGTTAGAATGATTCATTGAAAGAATGAGTAAGTATTGTTTGTTTAATAATATTGAAGTGAACACAACCACGGTAATAATATCTATATAATAAAACTACTTGTACAGTTTTAAATCGACAAATAATTAAATTGATTACCTTATATTATATTAATATACATATCATATTTGAACACACTTTTTTTTTTTTTATATATAATAGCTCGGCAAACGAGCAGACGGATTACCTGATGGTAAGCAATCAGCGCCGCCTATGGACACTCGCAACGGAGGAGTTACGAGTGCGTTGCCGACCTTTTAGGGATTAGGGATTTGGAGATTTAGGGATTGAGGAGGGATTGGGGAATGGGAAGGATTGGGCCTCCGGTAACCTCACTCACACGGCGAAACACAACGCAGTGGTTATTTCACGCCGGTTTTCTGTGAGGCCGTGGTATCACTCCGGTCGAGCCGACCCATTCGTGCCGAAGCATGGCTCTCCCACACTTACCACTACCAGCTTAGGAAGCTGACGCGTACGTATTAACAATTTTGGAGATATTGTCCAGTCTGTTTTTAAAAGCATTACAGTCTGTTACTGTATTCCATTTCGTGACTACTCTATTCGGGAGGAGTGTGTTCTCCATAGTTTTATTGAGTTTTCTCTCAAATTAACCTTAGTTCAATAAGTATTAAGAAGTAAATTAAATTTTTTTAGTCGTCAATCAGAAACATTTTCAGTGCCATCGCGTTTCTTTTCACGCCTTTCTTGTGGTATCGCAGCCAGTCATGGACAGGAAAGTTTTTTGCCTTTATTTGGTCAGTAGGTACATCCTATACCGCGTGCCTTCAACTTTTCTTGGACTACACTCCACGGAGTATAATTGTGCCGTGATTCATGGTCTTAGAAATTTGGATGATGATGATGATTAGGATGCATGCTTGCGTTTTTCAGCCACTTGTAGCCAACTAGTGATATTTTATGCAGGGTTCGTAAAATATCGGCGTGTTTGTACGTAACTCTGTCTGTAATTTTTAATTCTTTTTATAGCTTATTGTATAAATATTTCGTTTAATAAAAATGTAGTCTGAAATGCCCTTTGTCCAAAGAAAGCGCCTTAACTTCTGGTATGTGTAACACCACAACAATAGAATTGCATGCATGTGAAATTACTATGTTTGTAAACGCACCCACGACACAGAAGAAAATCCTAATGTGGGGCAACGACTTTTTTTTTATTTATTTATAGGTATATTACTTGCCAACAAAGCAGCCATCCGAGACGCCTTATTTGTTAATTAAATTGCTAAAGTATCAGTTAGGCCGTTATCGAATAAACAAACACTACTAAGTACCAATTAATCCCTGATACTAATCAGTCTAATCTGGAAATCTGATTAATTAAATTCTATTGTTAAATCGAAAGCTAACGAGTGTTATATGACCTGTAAATAGTATATATTAGCTGAAGACTGACAAATGATCACTAATTACTTAGATTAAACATGGTAATTAATATGTATTAAATACTAGCTACTCTCGCGCGGTTTCACTCGCTGCTCGGCTTCATTAAATCATAGCGTGATGTTTTAGCACTCAAGAACATAGTAGCTATCTATCAGTGAAAGAATTTTGGAAATCCGACCAGCGCGCAGCGGCTCCAAAGATTACCCCCTACATACAAACTTACAAATTTTACCTCTTTATAATATTAGTATCTAAATGTTACAATGTTTTTCATGGGAGCTCTCACAATACATGTTAAAGATAACATATTGTTAGTTGCTCTCATGAAATAACATGTCAGACTCTTCTTTACTGACTAAAAACCCCCCGTTCTTTCTCCTGCACCAGGCCGGGGTCTTTTGACCCGAAACTTTCTTACCCGAATTCTCGAAAAAAGCCAGAACACATCTAATGCCCTTATGGACACATACTTTTGATTAGGTGCATAAAAGTAACGTTTTTATTTAGTTTGAGCTCAAGGCTATTGAGGCGTGTGTAATAGAGTGTCACACACGACGCCTTTTGGGGTATATTTTGATCACCCAAAAAGTCATTAATTTTTATGTTTCAACCAGGACTGATGGCTTAATATACTCTCCTAAATCTGAGAGACGAATATTAACAATTTTCATGGTTCCAGTAAGTGGCTAATTATGATACATCAGAAAAAAATCACTTTAAGTCCTGAATTAGAAAAGACATCGCAACAGGCGTTCACTTAAGTACAGCACTTTAAACGTGTATTAAAAGCTTAGTCCATAGATGAAAGGTAATAAAGAAAAAAAGTAAACCTAAATTGCTACAGTCTGCCTGAGTGACGTTGATTAATTTTGCAAATTGATCGTTCAGCGATATAGCTACTGAACTCTTTAAACACCTGTGCCAATCCTGTACTTTTTCATTATCGACCTTCGATAAATAAGGGCTTGAAACTCCGGACGAGCTTTTAAATATTCTATTTGAGTGCTCCGATATCGGATCGACATCTTACCTTAAAGTAAGGACTATTTCTAACATAAGTACCTATTTATGCATCTAACGTTTGCGGTTTCATAACGTGTGTAGGGTATAACAATGGTCTGAGACAGTTTCTTAGAGTTAATACTTATGTGGTTTTCATCAGATCATCAGAATTCATGAGAACTGTAACATTCTCTAAGGCATCTATTTCTGTGGTCGCTGGTAAAGAACAATGATCTACAGGAGCAGAAGTAGGCCTTTTCTTTACACAACAATCATTCTCGTCCCCATCCAGTGCAGCAAAAACCCTTTGATGGTTGTCTGTGCCCTCAAAACAAACACCCTTTTCTATGCCCCTTGTATCCATGAAATCGATAACGTATTCGATAATGATGCTACTAAGACCCGGCTCAGAAATATACTTTTAACCGATCGTTACAGGGCGATCAAAAGTATCTTGATTTTTATCTCTTTATTTTGTTCCGGGGATAATCTTAAATTTTGAGTGTTCCCGTTGACAACCCGGCGATTGTTTCCTTTATCTAACGGTAATTTTATGTTATAAAAAGTTATCTTCTCTTTTATAGTTTGCGGGTAAGCTGTTTTAATTTCAAGACGTAAATCTTATAACTGTTTTTCTAATATCTGCAAGATTTTAGGGGTTTACATTTTTTCATGCAATTAAAGGAGTTGTTAAATATAAAAATACTAAAAAAGTATTTTTTATTTCAACAAAATGCCTGTAATTGTGGCAGAGCCATGCTTCGGCACGATTGGGTCGGCTCGATCGGAGTGAAACCACGGCCTCACAGAAAACAGGCGTTTTACAGCCACAGTGTTGTGTTTCGCCGTGTGAGGTTACCGGAGGCCCAGTCCTCCCCCTCCCCCGATCCCTACCCAATCCCTAAATCTCCAAAACCCTAATCCCTAAAAGGTCGGTAACGCACTCGTATATCCTCCGTTGCGAGTGTCCATGGGCAGCGCTGATTGCTTACTATCAGCTAATCCGTCGCTCGTTTGCCGACATATTACATAAAAAAAAATATTGCGGAGCCAATTTTCGGCACGAATGGGACGACTCAACCGGCGACCTCACAGAAACCAACCACTGCGTTGTCTTCGCCGTGTGAGGGAGGTTACCGGAGGCCCAAACCTTTATGTCCACCATTCCTTTCCTAATCTTCTTTGCTGAACTTCTCTCGTGTTCGAGGTGCCTATGAATTTGTGCCGATTGCTTACCATCGATCTGGTCATCGGCACCCTATCACACACAAGAAATTTTTCAATATTTCTTAGAGTTCAATAGTGATTGGTTCATAATGTGCGGTGTAGGGAACGACATACTTACATTATTATGTTACGAAGGCTTTCAAATATCGATCAGGCTTGGTAGTAACACGAACGAAATGATATTCCATAAAATTATCAGAGACAACGAATTTTACAAATATGAAAATAGTTTCCACTTGCTGCTTTTGTTGTAATAAAATTTGAGAGCTCGTTCGGACATTTCCAGTTTCAATTCAGTTTCCCTATTTTTCCAGCATCTCGCATTTTAGAGATTTCGTAACCACCTAAGAATGTCGCTCAGAAAGGTGCATTAAAAGACTCAACATTGTAAAAGACTTTTATTAAAAAGAACACAATAGATACCATAATAAAAACTAAAATTTATACACTTCTTTTTTTAAACTCAAACTAAATATAATTGGTTCACCTGCAACAATAGAATCTTCAATGCCACAATGGTTGACACCGCGTATAATTTTAAAGAAACCTTCATCACCCCAACCTTTGCCCCAAGTGTTTGCTACCAGCCAATATTTGTGACCATGTTCCTCTCCCCAACCTAGAATTTTAACGCTATGGTGACCTATTGATTCACCTTCCGTATAATTGTAAACACCGTATTTGTAATTCAGAAAATCCGTGTAAACCTCCATCACACCTTCTACGGGTCCATTGAAATAAAGTTCAATTTTTATTTGGTTTTCGTTACGTTCTATGATGTAGGCTCTATCGCCATAGCGTTTGTCATTCCGATATTTAACGTTATAGCTGGATTCGCAGAACATCTTGCAGCTCGATATATCAACTATACGGCTTGAAGATGGCATCTCTTCTGTCACAAAATTTTCTCCTGGCGGTGTATTGTAAGGTTTGCAGCCTTCACTCGAGTTGTAGTTGCCTCCCGATACAAGTCCTAGTTTCGTCCAGTAATCCCAAGCCGCGAAATGAAGCCCTTTAACGCATCCTAGTCCACAAGTTTCACAACAACTGATCAAATCCTCGGCAGAGAAATGAAACTGTTGTTTCTCCTTTGAAAATATACAGTATCGGTCAGTCATCGCAGCCACTGCAGCTACTGCCCAGCAACTTGCACAAGCGCCCTGGTCTCTGATTTCATTTAAAGAAGTGCATTTCGACCACTTGTCTCTCGGGTCGAAGGAATCTGGCAGCTCAACTGTCAAATCAATAGGATGATTTATTAACTGAAGATTTTGTTGAGTGTCGTCTTTCAAAGTCCCCGCAAGATTACTGATATATTTTCTCGATGTCTGTTCCGGGAAGTTTCTGCCAGCTGTCCACATCTTTTGTTTTGAATTAATCCGTTTTATGGCTTTATCTGAAAGTGGGTTCGCAGCAACTCGCGTATATGTCAGAACGAGAACAACAAACGTATAAGGTAATGCGCTTTTCATTGTTTCCTGTATTTTCTAACTTATCAGTTATTTCATCGATTGTTTGAAAGCGATACACTCTAAATTGAACGTTGCGCGTTTTATCACTTGCAAAATGGAGTAGCAAACGGAAATGTGAATTATCGCGATAAATTGGTTACACTGTTTTTATTTTATTACAATCAATAACTTTTATTCTTTGGACGTATGTTGATATGATTTTCTGCCTTTCTTTACAGTTTTGTATTTTTAAATTAGTTACATCCTTTCTTGAAGAATTATCCCAAACACGTCTAACTTCGCCAGTGACCTACCGTGCAATGCATGATTGAAGCGGATTACGAGACAAACCGTGGACAAATTACTCGCGTACAATGTTCATAGGATCTCTGCTCACCATTTAATGACACATTGTATTCTTTATAATCCTAAAGAACGTGATGTGAAATGGTAATTTTATTTTCCTGTTTAACCTTTTATGTCATAATTTATCTTAAACTTCAATCTCTCTCTACCTTTGCATTAAAATTATAAATATCTCTGGTATTAAAAAATAACTTTTATTAGTAAATAGGATTTTTTTCAGGGCAGAAAATAATCAAATGACTTTTCTCTTCCCAGGTGGGGTGAGATAGAGTGTCAGACTCTTACAGTCTAAAAAGAACTATGTTCCTACTAACTTTTAAACTTTCGCGTTTCATCTTAACAACATTATATTTACGCGGGTATTAACGCGGAAAATTATAATTTGAATACCTTGGTAGGCTTGACGTTTCGACCCGGTTGCACAGGTCGTGGTCACAAGCAGACTGAACTATGTTCCTTCTCCTGCACCATGCTGACGCAGCACTACATTATTGTCCCTGCCCCGAATATAGGCAATGTTATTTTTTTTGAAGTAAAATTATTATAATACATGTTAAACATTAAGGGCCACTTGATCTAGAATAATCTAATCTTTCAGAATATAGAATAAGTACATGGCTATTTAAATCTCAATAAATAACCTAAAATGTCTCAGGAAAAATATCTTGTAACACAGATTATAATTGGTAATCGTTCGCCATCTGCTCAAGTGTCCAAAATCAGTTATCAATATTTGAGAAATAACTATACATTACTTGCCATTCTATGTAGATAGCGGTCATAGAAATTCAGTGAATGTTGTGTACCTAGTCCCATAAGGATCAAGTGTCCATAGTCAAGTTTCCCTTATAATGTGGATGCTTGTGTCTTTATTATGAGAAAGGTTATAGAATAAATGGCTTACGGTGACCATAGGGCATTTTCCTTGGCCTCGATCGGTCACGAGACATGGAACAGGCGGGTACAGCCTAAGCAATGAATTTCCGGACTGTCTATACGACTTCCACTCTAGACCCTCATACTGATTTCAAAGATCCTAGTAAAGCCTTCTTTGTAGAATCTTTGTTTCTCAAAACCAATATTTGTCCAAGTCAAAAACATGAGGTTGATATACAAACAAAAGATTGCTATAACGTATTTATTTATATTTTACAAACGTGTTATGAATTTCTTTCCGGTAATGTGTAGATCTAAAGTTCGAGAGAGAGAGAGAGAGAGAGAGATTTAAAATGTAAATGTTTTGTGAAATCTTTATTTTAACGTCCGTCTCTCGTATAAACAATCAAAATAACTGTCCACTTTTGATAAATTACAGTACCTGTTTATTAGATTACGTTTTTATCGAAATTGGTTTTCAATTACAAAATTCCAATACCTCGCTTTTTCGTCATCAATAAAATTGAAATTTTATTGTCTAAGCGTTAAAAGGATTAGCGGATATTGACGGCTTTTCATAAAGTATTAATGTCGCCCAAGTGCCTTAACAACGGCATTTATTGCAAAATTAAAAAAAAGTAAGCGGCCTATTTAATGTATTGATTGAAAAGTTTTTAATTGTTCATTTGTTAGCGAGGATTTTTTTTATCCAAAGTATTTGGGTCGTATCTAATTTTGATACTTCATTCGTAATGCGAAAAGCATCAAGAATCTTCTTTGGTTCAAATTGAACTGTGACCAGGACATCAAAAAAAAAAACATTGAAAATGGTTTTTCTAAGTACATAAATTGTAATCTGGATAATTTCAACGACACAATACGACATCAATGGAATCTAGAAAACTTAACTGTATCGTATATTTTCTGGGCTATGGCTACTCCTTCCTTCTTATCCTGCAGGTGTCTTAAGAGTTATTTAGTGTTCATCATCATCATCAGCCTATAAGTGCCCACTGCTGAGCAAAGGCCTCTCTCCACTCTCATGCTCTAACCTTCTGAGCATTAATCACCACGCTTGCTCAATGCGGATTGGCGATTTCAAACTTCTAATTAAAAATTATAACTAAGTATGTCAGTGGTGTCAAAATAACCATAGAAAGTACATATAACTTGAAAAAAGTCACATCGGTACTTGCCAGGTTTCGAACCAACACCCCCATGCATGAGAAGCGGGCGCCTTAACCTCGGGGCCACCACGACAGTTACTTAGTGTTATTTTGCAGAAATGGGAAGCATCGGTTCATGATAAATCTTTTTAATTAGATCATTATTTTTATGCGTTAGGGCGACAAACGAGTACTTTGATTACCTGATGACCAGCAATCAACGCCGCTCATGGACATCTCACACTTCTTACACTTGTTTCTAGTAATGGTATGGAAAAAACGCCTCAACGCACGGAAATTTATTCTGGTTTCCACAAGGTCCTTGTAATAAAATTAACGATGGTCTCCTACCTATTTAGGATAACAATTATTTACATGCGAACATTACTATTGACGCGTTCTCTAAATAGTAATGTCAAAGACATAACATAGGTAATAGGTAAAATACGTAACCTAGAACGTAAAGGAAATTGTTGTGTAAAGTATGGATAAAAATAATAATTTGAAATAAGTTTTTATCTAATGATATGTGAGGTTAAATTGTTAAATATAAAGAATAGTTAATTTGATATAGGATACATAAACTCTTGACTATAAGTAAAATAAATACATTAATTGGGTTTTTATCAAAAATTGACAGTTGTCGTAATATTTGGTATAACGTTAGCTCTTAGTGCAGTCAATGGAGACAAGATACTGAATCAATTGTCTGATGAATTTATTAATCAATCAATTCTCCGAAAAATTTTTAGTCGGCTGGTGGACTTACCGGCGAAAACACCAATATCATACTTGCTGAATTAGCTTGGTGCTATGGATGATAAACATTTCCACATTTTGAAAAAACAACTTTGATGATAATGATGATCACACACGATGATGTAGAAATTTGTAATAATCTCCTAGAGATCCTTGATCTGAGGGATAAATCGCCGAACTGCCCCACCTTGAATGAAATAAGAGATAACGGTTCATGTGGAAGTTGCTGGGCCATGAGTGATAGGTGCCGGAGGCCCAATCCTTCCCCTTCCCCAATCCCTCCTCAATCCCTAAATCTCCAAATCCCTAATCCCTAAAAGGTCGGCAACGCACTCGTAACTCCTCCGTTGCGAGTATCCATGGGCGGCGCTGATTGCTTAAAAAAAAACTACATTCTAATGGCAAACAAAATTTCTACCTCCCGGATTATGATCTTCTTACTTGATGTAATAGCTACGGCAATGTTTGTGGTCAGGCTGGTTAAGCTTGGAATTAGTGGCAAAATAATGATATTGTTTCTTTAGGGAATTATAATTCGAAAGAGTATTTCATACAAAACGGGATACCTCCCTGTAACCACAGTAGCGCCAAGTGTCCATCGACGCCTGGTAATGAAACTGTACTCATTCCAACTTGTTACCAAACATGAGAGTCTTTTGAAAGTTATAGAAAATCTGAGCGTTTTGGTTAAAAAGTGTATGAAGTAGATTCATATGACCAGACCTATAGCTGAACTGTTAAAAAACGGGCCAATAGAGACGGTCTTCATGACTTATGAAGACTTTTTTTATTACAAAGAATATAAAAAAGAAAGTTAACAACCACGCAATAAGGCTGCTGGCCTGTGGAGTGGAAAAATTACTATAAGTATTGCCTCGTCGCGAATTCTATTCTAAGAACTAAACAATATTATTAAGTGTGGGAGTGTTTCGGCACGAATGGGACTGCTCGACTTAAGTGATACTACGGCCTTACATAAACCGGCGTGAAACAACCAGATCGTTGAGTTTCGCCGTGTGAATGAGGTTACCGAAGTCCAGTCCCTTCCCCCCATCCCTAAATCAAGGAAACTCTAATACCAATATGGTCGGAACACGCTCGTTACTTCTCCGTTATTGCGGGTGTTCATGGCTGGCGCTGATTGTTTACCATCAGTTAATCCATCAGCTCGTTTGCCGTCCTATAACATAAAATAATTAAAACGATAATACAAATATTAATTTATTATTGTGACATGATATGAAATAGATTTAAATCTTCTTCGGCAAATAATTTACTTCATATGTATACCTAAACAAATCTATAAATATACGCGACAAAAATGATCATAAAACGTCGATAAATGCCTAAAAATATTTTGAAAATCCAATAGATAATAAATGTGTTCTATCCACTACTATGATAAGTTAGTGGCTAGAATTATTCACTTGTAATAAAAGGAATAGTTTTGTGATAGTCATGAGCTATATAAAGGTGCACTATGAGTACACCATCACATATTATAGCTTATACGTACGAAATGTCGTCGAAGATGGCTATTAATTGGGTAGCTCTTGTTGTGTTGTGTGTTCTTGTTGCAGTCAACGGCCACCAGGAACTGGATCCAATGTCTGACTAATTTATTGACTTAATCAATTCCAAGCAAAACTTTTGGACAGCTGGTCGAAATTTTCCGGAGAATACACCATTTTCATATATACAGAATTTACTGTGTGTCTTGGAAGATAAATATTTCCATGATTTGGAAAAAGTCGATCACCTCGATGATGTGGAAACTCGTGATAATCTTCCAGAGAGCTTTGATCCGAGAGAGAAATGGCCGAACTGCTCTTCCTTGAGTGAAATAAGAGACCAAGGTTCATGTGGAAGTTGCTGGGCGCTCGGAGCTGTGGAAACCATGACTGATAGGTACTGTACGTATTCTAACGGCCAACAAAATTTCCATTTCTCTGCTCATGATCTTCTTACTTGCTGCGATAGCTGCGGCGATGGTTGTCACGGGGGTTATCCTACAGCAGCTTGGAATTATTGGAAGGAAAGTGGCATTGTGTCCGGAGGGAATTATAATTCGAGAGAGGGATGCAGACCATACGGGATACCTCCGTGTAATCACACTATTGGTAATGGTCCATTGCCACCTTGTACTAATGAAGTTGACACTCCACCTTGTGATAGAACTTGCGAATCTGGTTATGGTACAGAATATACAAAGGACAAGCGTTTTGCCAAGAGAGTGTTTAGTATTGACTCCAACGAAGAGAGTATAAAAGTTGAGCTGTACAAAAATGGGCCCATAGAAGTTTCATTTGATGTGTATACAGACTTTGGTCATTACAAGAAAGGAGTATATGTGCATACAGAAGGGGCGCAAGCTGGCAGGCACGCTGTCAAGCTGTTGGGCTGGGGAGTCGAAAATGGCGTTAAGTACTGGCTCATAGCAAACTCTTGGAACCCAGGCTGGGGCGACAACGGGTACTTTAAAATACTACGTGGAGAAAATCACTGTAGAATAGAAGGCCAAGCTATAGCTGGTGAACCATTATTCGTTTAACATTATTAACTTGTTCATTGTATAGATCCACATTATTGAGAAAAGGCCGATATTTTAAAAGTAAAAAGAATGACTTACCAAATTCTGTACTTCTTTTGAAATGTCGAAAAAGATATTTGTCTCACTAAGATCTAAATGAATTTTGCTTGATATTACTGAATTGTGGTGTAGTATTTTTTGTGTCAAATATAACAAAAATTTTTCCTAACTTACCTTAAAATTGTAAAGAACCTTGTCCCTGTCGTACCAGTGAACCAATCCCCAAATCCCTAACAAGTCAAAACAAAAATTTATGGAATTTATCACGCATACAAAAGTGATTATTATTCATTCTACTATTTTGTCATTAAGTTAAGATTCATCATAAGCAACCTAATAACAAGATAAATTTTGTTTAAAATTAAACCCGATAATGTACCTTGATATGGATGTAAGAATTAAGCAATATTATTAAGCGAGGGAGAGTCATGTTTCGGCACGAAAGGGTCGGCTCGACCGGAGTGATACTACGGCTTCATATAAACCGGCGTGAAAAACCTAGATTTTTGTGTTTCGCCGTGTGAGAGAGGTTACCGAAGGCCTCCTCCGTCAATCCCTAAATTTACAAAACCTTCATACCCAAATGGTCGGCAACGCGCCAGTTATTTCTTTGTTGTTGCGGGTGTCCATAGATGGCACTGATTGCTTACGAGCAGGTCATACGTTAGGTATGTCAATCAACTTGTTTGCCGTTCTATCACATAAAAGAATTAAAACTATAATATAAATATTACAATAATACTTGTTCCGTGGTGTTTGGTGACTAGGAATCTCCCAGTTGTACAGTTTCTTTTGTGCTTTTAAGTCTTAAGGCAGTCTTCTGGCTTAAGTCATGGGGTACGTGCCAGAAGACCTCCCTGTGGTGCACCCTGGAGGATGCGTGCCAGAAGACCTCCCCGTGGTTCACGCTGGGTGCGGGCGACATTCTCCCTAACAGGACGGGGACAGGGTTGGATTAACTGTCGCACACAGACTATGAACTTCTGGCCGAGCGAAGAAACCGGTCAGCTTCTAGAGGCGACTGGCTCTGTGCCGGCATAGGGTTTACGCCTCCGTGGGGGCATTACTCCGCACGATCCTGTGGACCTAGCACATAACGTGGCGAAGGAGCAAGGGCGGCACTCGTTGCGCACTCACCCTGCCAACGAGTAGCATCGGGGCACTAGTTGCGCCCGACAACACCCGTCGTATCGTAATCCGGGAAAAAATCATGGTCATTTTCAGTTTTATGACTCGGACCGGGATGAGGGTCTTGGCTTAACCGCCCGGACCGCGAGAAAGATAACCTCTATAAAAAATCCTCTAATACTAAGTTCTGGTGCGTGGCGAGGGTATGTATGGCTGAGGAGTAGCATCAGTCGTGAGTGCACCCCCAGCTAGAAGACCGGTGGACCCCTAGTTGGGATACAAATGTAAACTTACCCAGGCCAATAGACCATCACAGACGGGGCTCTATAGTGCTGATGTTCAGCCATGGTTGCGGGTTAAGCGCAATGAGTCACCGCGGCCTCGGCCCAGACCTGGAGAAGGAACGGGGGGTTTTTGTCAGCAAGAGTCTGACACTCTCTCTCTTTTTCCTTACCCTGGCCGGGGGAGGTCATTCAATACTGATTTTTCCTTAAGTAATTCTGTCTCCTGCTTTTAATTTATCGAGTGAAATGAACTATTTTGTTTTTTCTTCTCCTCAAATATCTTCCAATTTATTTCGTTGCGGGATCCAATACAGACATTCATGTCCCTGGGACGCAACGGACTTCAGTGTTCCGGTATCTACTGTTGATCCTAGCTTACAGGATTAGCAGCGGTTTGTGGAGGATGTGTTGGGGTTGTCCCATTAAAACATATAAATATTAATTAATTATTGTAACATTAATTGACACAAATCTTAATCTTCTTCGGAAAATAAAAATGTCCACTTTATATGTATTAAACCTAAATAAATATCCATACGCGACAACAAGTATCATAAGACGTCGATAAATACCTAAAAACATTTAGAAAATTCCATATATAATAATGTTATATCCACTACTATGATAAGCAAGTGACTGGAATTATTTACTAGTAATAAAAGGAATAGTTTTGTGATAGTCATGAGCTATATAAAGGTATACCGTCACATATTATAGCTTAAACGTGCCGAAATGTCGTCGAAAATGGCAGTTAATTGGGTAACTTTTGTTGTGTTGTGTGTTCTTGTTGCAGTCAACGGCCACCAGGAACTGGATCCAATGTCTGACGAATTTATTGACTTAATCAATTCCAAGCAAAACTTTTGGACAGCTGGTAGAAATTTTCCGGAAAATACACCATTTTCATACATACAGAATTTACTAGGTGTCATGGAAGATAAATATTTCCATGATTTGGAAAAAGTTGATCACCTCGATGATGTGGAAACTCGTGATAATCTTCCAGAGAGCTTTGATCCGAGAGAGAAATGGCCGAACTGCTCTTCCTTGAGTGAAATAAGAGATCAAGGTTCATGTGGAAGTTGCTGGGCGCTCGGAGCTGTGGAAGCCATGACTGATAGGTACTGTACATATTCTAACGGCCAACAAAATTTCCATTTCTCTGCTCATGATCTTCTTGCTTGTTGCAATGGCTGCGGCATTGGTTGTGGCGGGGGTATTCCTACATCAGCTTGGAATTATTGGAAGGAAACTGGCATTGTGTCTGGAGGGAATTATAATTCGAGTGAGGGATGCAAACCATACGGGATAGCTCCCTGTGATCACACACGTGGTAATGGTCCATTGCCACCTTGTGGTGAAGAAGTTAAAACTCCACCTTGTGATAGAACTTGCGAATCTGGTTATGGTACAGAATATACAAAGGACAAGCGTTTTGCCAAGAGAGTGTTTAGTATTGACTCCAACGAAGAGAGTATAAAAGTTGAGCTGTATAAAAATGGGCCCATAGAAGTTACTTTTGAAGTTTATAGAGACTTTGTTCATTACAAAAAAGGAGTATATGTACATACAGACGGGGCGCGCGCTGGCAGGCACGCTGTCAAGCTTTTGGGCTGGGGAGTCGAAAATGGCGTTAAGTACTGGCTCATAGCAAACTCTTGGAACCCAGGCTGGGGCGACAACGGGTACTTTAAAATACTACGTGGAGAAAATCACTGTGGAATAGAAGGCCAAGCTGTAGCTGGTGAACCATTATTCGTTTAACGTTGTTTATCGTTGATTAATAATTCGTTTATTGTATTGATCCAAATTATTGAAGAAAGGCCGAGATTTTGAAAGTAAAAATAATGACTAACCAAATTCTGTACTTCTTTTGAAATGTCAAAAACTGTTTTCGTCTTACCAAGATCTAAATGAATTTTGCTTGATATTACTGAATTGTGGCAATTCGTTGTTTCAAATATAACAGTTAATTATCTTAACTATTAAAATTGACTTAAAATTGCAAAGCACCTGCTTAATCGTAAATGAAATCCATTAATGAGACTATTGATATTCTAAGACACTTTAATAGATTCATTCGGAATATTAGATATTTTGTCCGAATCATCATACCTATTATAAAGTGAATCTGTATTATGCGAATAAATTGGTTGAAAGTGGAACTTATTTTTTTAATACAAATCACTATAAAGTATCAAATAATGTTAAATGACATCTAATTTACGACGAGCATAGTTATTGGTAGTTGAGGCGGGAGAGCCATTTTTTGGTACGAATGGGGCGGCTCGACCGGAGTACACAACAGTTACCACGGACTCAACACAAGGGGTGAAATAACGGGCGTCGGGGATCGAGAGATGATCTCCGGCCACCGCAAGCGCGTGCGGACGCGGTTCTGCGGACGACGAGTAAGGGTAGCTCGCCGGCCGACCAGAACCAGACCCGAGCGTACGGCGCGGAGCGTTCCGTGCGTGCCTCAAAGAGCCAATATACCAATACAGACGGGGCTGATGTTCAGCCTGGGTTGCGGGATAAGCGCAATTAGGTACCGCGACACGCGACCTCGGCCCAGAGCAGGAGAAGGAACGGGGGGTTTTTGGGTCAGTAAGAGTCTGACTCTCCCTCCCGCCAGGCCCTGGGCGGGATAAGTCATTTAATGAAGTTCCCCTCACATAAAAAAGGGGTGAAATAACACATTTATATCCAAACCTACGTCCCTCCTCATAAATCCCTAACAACCCACAAAAGACCGACAACGCACTTGTAACTCCTTTGATACTACCGAGTGTGTATGGGCGGTGGTGTTTGCTTACCACCAGGGGTGTGATTCTGTAAGACTTCATTCTAAACTTCGAATCTGAATCCGCTGTGAGTAGTAGTACACTAGCGCTACAGTTGCGAGTTGAACTAAATTGACAGCATCATTTTGAAAGATAAAGTATGAAATGACGTTAACAGTGGCATTCTAAAATTTAATTTATCCGTCACTTCGACGTTCACTTCGCACTCGAACACGATTCAAAATCAAACAAATTTTATAGAATCGACGTGCAGGTACCAGGGACCAAATGGTTTGGCGACCTATCCTTTAAAAAAAGTAGAGGAGGTATAACAATTAAGTTTAGATGACTACACGACGATTTTAATTAAAATTAACAAGGGTTCCGGAAAGCCCTCGCCAATAGGGAATGAACATCTATCTGTTGTAATAATTACTGAAGTAATTATTCGTTATTCGTCTGTTATGAACTCCTCCTATGTGGTTTTGAATAAATTGGTTTTACGTTCCCTATTTTATCTATTAATTTTGTAGTTTCCAACTAGTCAGATTCAATACATTTAGTGAAATGTTAAAAATTAGTAGTTAAAGTTAGTAATATTATAAAGAGGTGAGTAAGTTTGTATGTAGGGGGTAATATTTAGAAACGCTGGTCGGATTTCCAAAATTCTTTCATCGATAGCTGTTTACAATGGTCCTGAGTGCTAGAGGGTTTAATGCTATAAATTATATTTAATTTCCGTATTTTAGTCAAGCAATCGCTTAAAAGTATGTTTTTTATTTGTTATGTTTTTTAAATCTTGGGATACATTTCTTTTGTACTAGCTTATGAAGCTACTTTTGTATAAAATCGTCATAATGTTATTAAATCAGATAGCACACTTATTTCTTAAAAGTAAAGTACAGCGATTAAATAAGTAATGTGGTAACTCCTTGTAGTACAAGTAGTAGCATTTTTTTTGGTGTCGTTTTTAAAAGTCCTCGTGGAGACCCATCGCCCTCGGGGAAGAGCGAAGGGTACTGCCAGACTCTCACTGACTAAAAACCAACCCGGCGTTCCTCCAATTACCCATGTGTCGGAGGGGCGGGTATCGCCGAAGCATTCGTCGCATCCCCCCGACTGGTATTGGCCCGCCAGATGCTCAGGCGGGCCCTGTCATCCCGACCGCAGGACTTCTATATAAGGCGCTCGCGGGACACGGCGCTGCCGCCTCGAGGCCTGACTAGAAGTAACACTTGTAGTAACTACTTGGTATTGCCAGTGTCCATGGGCGGCGCCAATTTCTTCATCATCATCAGCCTATAAGTGCCCACTGCTGAGCAAAGGCCTCTTCTCATACGGATAAGGTTTGAGCATTAATCACCACGCTTCCTCAAAGCGGATTGGCGATTAAGGTTTCCTCACGATGTTTTCCTTCACCGTATGTCACCGTATGTAATGTATGTCATTTCTAATTATAAGTTTGAAATCGCCAACCCGCATTGAGCAAGCGTGGTGATTAATGCCGTAACCTTCTCCGTGTGAGAAGAGGCCTTTGCTCAGCTGTAGGCACTTATAGGCTGCAGATAATAATGTTGAACCTACAACAATCGCTCGATTAAAGGTATCATTTTTAATATACCTATATACATACATATGTTTAGATATACCACATACTAACATAAAAATGTGTCACTGTTATATAGGAATTTATTATATATTTATATACCTAAGGTTGTTAATGCTGTTTGTCGGTTACTGCAGGCCATTACCGACATCCGAGAGTTTCTATACTGGTTGTTTTAGTACATTTATAGGCCTGCAACGTTACTTTTACGATCACCAGCGTTTAGTGACGACACAAAATGTTCCCGTATACTGTTTTGTTGAACAAATAAAATAAAATGTCTATACGCTGCTTTGTATTATAGAATATTCTTGTTGCTTATATGTAGGTAGATGTTATTTTCATATACTTACATATGACTTTCGTGTTTGGTTTTACTACTAGGTACTTACACATAATATGTTAAAACTTTTATATGGAAGTTTTGTGTTGGAAACTGTTGACATAAATAAATAGAAGTATGTTAAAATTTTCATCATTCATCATCATCAGTAACTAGATACTCTCGCGCAGTTTCACCCGCTGCTCGGCTCCATTTAATCGTAGCGTGATGTTTGATAGCCTATAGCACTTAGGAACATTGTAGCTAACTATTAGTTAAAGAATTTTGGAAATCCGACCAGCGGTTCCAAACATTTCATACAAACTTACAATTTTTACCTCTTTATAATATTATTAGTTTAGATGTAAAGATTCAAGAAACTAAATGAATTTAATAGTAAGTATTGATCGTGAGACATACAAAAAATTGCTCAATTGAATTAAATAAGAAAAACGCTCTACTATTTTCAAGTCACAAGGGGGCTCACATTCATCATACGTATTCATACGTGTAAAAAGTTGTTATCTTACTAATATTATAAATGCAAAAGTTACGATGTTTACATGTTTGTTACTCAAGCGCGCCAAAACGGCCGGACGGATCTAGATGAAAATTAGCACAGGCATAGGACACACTTCTTATCAACATATCACACACGCTGTTCAGCTCCATTTAATCGTAGCTCGATGTTTTATAGCCTATAGCACTCAGGAACCTTGTAGCTATCTATCAGTGAAGGAATTTTGGCAATCCGGCCAGCTGTTCCAAAGATTACTCCCTAAATACAAACTTACCTCTTTATAGTATAGATTTGGAATACTTTCAATTTGACTTTGACTCTGATTTTTGGGATGAGAGGTCGCTATTCGGTTGTGACGACACATTATTTCGTCATATTTGGATTCCGTAACAAACAATTGTTTTATAATATATTGAATTACGACCGAAGCGATAAACGGTCATTAAATAAAAATAAGTCATAATCCCTAGTAAATAAAGAGAAAAGTTTGTTTGTATATTAGTATAATTATTGTGTATGTCGTATGGAAAAGTAATAAGGCTCGATAGTGATGATTGACGGTTGGCGTAATGGCTGGGCAGCTAGCTGTTGTGCAACCTGTAGCGGGTTCGAGACTTTGTGTGATCCACCAATAGGATTTGTATATGAGTATGTGAATTTGTATGTTTGTAAATTTTAAACGAACCCATGACAAAGGAGAAAATCCTAGTGTGGGCCAACGCTTTAAAAAAAACAAAAGTAATATAGGCTAGTTTGTTCCATTGACTACGAGGCTGAAGTCGCGGGTAAAAAGGCAGTAGATGCGTAAATAAACTGTCTTAAAATATGGTCAAACCTTTCCATTACGTGTAAGAAGAGGGAGATAGAAAGTGTCAAGACAAGTCATTAAGCAATAGTGATGGTCGTCGACGCAGATGGCAAATTAGCTACGGAACCACTTCGGTACATCTTGCGCCCACCCTCACACATCTGCACCTTGTGTAAAACGTTCGTAAGGTACCATTTAATACTACGAATGTACTCGTATTTAACCCTAAAACGTTCCTTTTGCGTTCTCATAAAGATTCCTTTATTGAGTGGCATAGAAAGACGTCGGTGTGTGTTGACAGTTTTAACTAAACGTGTCAAAAATGTCAACCTATAAAGTGATATAGGTTAGGTAAACTTAATCGGCCTTATTACAAAACAAGGTTTTACTTTAGTCTAGGACTAAACCATTGAGCCAGTTTTTGTATTTCGAATTGAAGGTAGATGAAAATTAGATTCAAAATTCAAAACCCAACTCAATGGTTTAAACCTGGACTAAAAATAAATCTTGTTTTATAATAAGGAGGAATGAGTTCAAAAAACAGGTTCAAAAGATAGTCTTCTGTTTGATTGTGATTTATCTGTCGCAGGTCTACCTTTGCACCTATTTTATTAGTATCATATTTGTAAGCACATAAAAGTAAGCAATCTGTTAATCTTCCAATTAAACAATTTTTTTTCTTCGCATCAATTAACAGCAACATTTGTTTGTTCTTTAAAAGAAACCTTTCACCATCCTAGGCTTTTCCCCTGTGTCGTGGCAATAGTTTCAAACCTACATATGCAAGTGTAAGACCCAAATCGGAAACAACAATTCGTGAATTAGGATTCAACAAAGAGTTGTTTAGTGCGGGAGTCGAATCCACGCCACGTTGTGCGGCAGCCGATTGCCCAGCCAAAGAGCTAACGACGCAGACTGATGATCAACATGACGATCACTTTTCTTTTTGTTACATTTAACTGTTTTCCAATAAAACGTCGTCGTTTCTTCGTCTAGTCTTCCTGCATTCTGAAGGTTTAATTATTAACTAAAATTTTGGTAAAAGAATTTTGCAAGACATAAAATATCATGTAAACACGTAGGTCCTACCTACTCGAATATCATATACATACCTAACGCCTGATGCGTTCATACAGGCAAATCTAATCTACGCGCGCTTGTTCCTGTCTGACTCCTATTCACTTTGAAGTTCTAGACAACATTGTTGATTGCAATGCAATTAGCTGTTCATTTTATTGAATGTAACCTCAAATTCTAAGTTTAGTTTACAAAAGTACTAATTACGACGTAGGGTTGAGTAACATAATGAATGATGAGTTTTAAGTCCAAAATAAAATATATAGGCTTTTCAATACTCACAACGAGTTTTAAAACCAGTAATCACACTTTCGTTCTTTCCTGTTATGTTAAACTTAGGTAATATTCGTTATTTTCGAGTTTTTCACAAATGACTTTTGACGTTATACCTAAACCCCACATGACACAATTCGAAACGGAATTGACAGAAAACTGTCGATTTTGGCGATTCGAAAAAGATATTTGGAAATTTTGTTTAGTTATTGAGTTCTCAACTATGATCTCCGTCCTTGATGATAGGGTTAATTAAAAAACTTTACATTTAGATAGTTTGGATATAATGATAATAAAGGTTCTTATTCATCTAATGTAAATCTGGTTAACATTTTATCAAATTTATTTTATTTACCTACTTTAGTGGCGAGTATCTACCAAATTGCGGTTAAGTTTCTATCAGGCGTTTAATAATAATTTTAATTTTTGATTTCGTTGAAATACAATTAAGTATACTAGTGAAACCTTTTCGAAAACTAAAATGAACGTATTAATCAAAATCTCTTCTTGTCAATTAGGATAATGTTATCAAAAATAAAAGAAACTAGCTGGAGAATAAATCATTCGATCAATAATAAAAAAAAAAATCTGACTAGTTTATAAAAATCTGTAAATTACATATTATACGACAAATTTTCTTTTCGTTTTTATTACATTAAATACAGACATCGGAAGAAATGAGCTTATAAAATCAACCCAACCAACCATTACCTACAATTTAACGTGAAAAGGTGTGAAAAAAGGCAATTCTATTAGGTCTTTGATAACACGGTGGGTTTCTAAAGAAACAAAGCGGATTTCTGTCTACATTGAACTAAAGCAATTTGGTGGCGGCGTGAATTCCGCCCAAAGGGAATCGCGTCTTACACTCCAATTCTAAGCGGAGTTTACCCTGTTTTCCTGTAATTATTATACAACAGAGGAACGCTGTCTTTTGTAGTATGCTAAAAGATTTATGATGACAACTGTTGTATTTCTCGGCAACAAAGTTATTTACTTGGTTATTGAGATTAAGGCTAACGTTTGAATTGTTTGGCGGCGCCACTGTAGATTTAGGTCTCAAAGTAAGTGTTTTACTTACGAGTACAGTTTTCTGAAATAATACCTAAATCTTAAACTATATCACGAATAATACTACATATGTAATGTCTACAATAGTTATAATTCGGATAAAATAAAATAATGTCTACGAAAAATTATAAATGAGATCTTTTCCTACAGTAATTTGCAGCATGAAAAGTTCAGTCAACAGTAACAATGGCCAATATACATTCAGACACATTTGTTTTCACAATATTATTCGAGAACGAATAATAAAATATGTTCCAGCAGCACCAGCCAAGATACTCCTAATATAATATGAACAGCTAAGAATATGGAATGCATTTCATTCAGTGAATATATTTTGCTTAGCGAACGAATTCAAAGTTCGCCTTTTCGTTTCTATTGTTAAGGTATTCAAGAAAATACGAAGTATGGCTGTCCAAGTCCATCTCATGTTATTCCAATGTACCTAACTTATAACACAATGCAATAAAATTGATGAGGACGACGTTGCTTTTGAAAATATACGAGGTACTATGTTAAGGAATGGTTGCATACTGAATTGCGGTATCGTGAGTCGAACGGATCCATGGTTTTATGAATTTTATTCCTGAAAAATGGTTTTTGGTTTGATTTTTGGTTATTGTAGTATGTTTTATTACATCGAAGGATTATATAAGATTTTTGTTATTATTGGTTAGTGATGATTTGATGAGACAAACCATGAAAATTTATTTGTTTAAATTATATTCAATAGGAAAATACAATTTTCCTCCCTCTAGGAGTTTCTTACTGTACCTACTTCTGCGAGACGAAAATTAAAAGAACAAAAATCAAAACTAAACTGAGCAAACAAAACAAAACATAATTATGATTAATATTTAATGTCTGAACACATAATTTTGATTCAGTGTTTCTGAATAACATATGCCAACTTGGGCCTGTTGAAAGATAAATAGGTGTAAAAAATCATTCGAACTGATTACACGAATATTTCAAGAGCATGAACTGTTAATTTCTAGACTGATTAAGCTTGAGCTCTATAGATAACTTCCCAAGAAACCTAATCTAAGTAAAATAGTTTTATTCAATCCCATTACATATTATATTTTACGACATTCATCTGGGATTAGGTATGCTACTAAAACTATAGACGGACAAGACTCATAAGTCGAAATGGCAGACTAAAACAGAACAACAGACAAAGATTAACTTACAGTAGGTATTTGTGTACTTATAATATTGGCTTCGCTACATTTGTAAGCGTAGCACGTCGACTTACTCATTCGTAATGTTATTTCATTAATAGGATTCCGACATAGGGCTTCTGTTTTGCATTATATGAAATACAAGTTTTCCATTCATATTCGATATTTGAACTTAGGATCTAATTAAATTTGCGGGTCAAGAGCAATAAGGTGCCGCGGCCTCGGCCTAGAGCAAGAGAAGGAACGGAGGATTTTTAGTCAGTTAGCGTCTGACATTCCCTCTTGCCTTACAGTGTTAAAAAAAAACTGAAAAGAATTTAGGTAGTACATTTTCAAAACGCACATGCTACTTTCAATTTTAACAAAATTCATTGAAGGATCAGAACAGATCGTTAAAATATTTCTTCTTTTTAATCTGCATCCCAAAAAAAGGCGGGAAACATTTTTAAACAATGGCCGCCGATTGTCACCGGAAAATTTGTTAAATATTAGAGTCGTTTTACAAAGAATTTTAACAAGGAATGTCATTTGTTTCTGCTCGTTTGTTAAATTCACAGGTGATTGTAAAAGTTTAGATTTTTGTTTCGTACTTTAATGGGTGCGACCCAGTTTCGAGTTGTTAAAATTATGATTTTAATTTTTTTAATACAGAGTTTTGTTTTGAGTGACTGAATTTATTCTGTTGAGTGCTTGATAAATGGTTCTGTAAAGAGGTCAGGGTGACGCTTGGGAACTGTAAAATTATTTTATTACTTTAATTTGTTGGATAATAATTTAATAGCCAGTCGACAATTTGTTAATGAATTCTATCTATTTATTTTTGACACGCAAGTTTCAATAAATGATGTATGGGCACAAATTTTTCTATTTTCTGATATTAAAATTGACCTGTTTATTATAAGCATAAACAATACAATATGGCAGGAAAAATGCTTTGCCGCCTGACACGAACCAAGCTCGAGCGTATGCGTCGCGTTCAGCGTCAAAGAGCCACCATCACAAATGGGCTGACCAGCCGGAGTTACGGGTGCAAGAATCGCAATATTGTACCGTGGCTCCGGAACAGGAGAAGGTACAGGATGGTTTGTAATAACATAATTATACATATGTAAAATAAGAGTCTGACACTCCGTCTCGCTCTCTCCCATTATTCTTATAATGACAGTAAATCACAGCAAAAAAACATTCTGACAATTTAAACTTATCGTATAAGTCAAAAATCAAATAAGTGAAAAATGTTTTAAACAGTGCTGTAGTGGTGTTTAAATTGGCTTCCAATTCGCTTGTGAAGTAAACACATCTCTCTGTCTTGTATCAACAGTACGAGAGCCGAATGTTCACATCACTATTAGTATGTTGCTCGCGACTGCATTTAAATCTTGTTTAATGAGCACAATTCGAGCATCCATTTATATTTAGGTAACAGAACATTATGCGGTTGGAAACAGTGAAGTCCATTCGCGGTGGCAAATGACCCATATTCAGTAGCGCAGTTTAAAATGTCCCAGCTTTTATTTATGATGTTGAACAATGTGTTTGTTCAGACATATGCTTAGTTTCTGAATATAATTGACAAAAGCGTGGCTTCATAGAGGTTTATTTAGCTTTTTCCCTCCCAAGTTTGGTTGTGAATTGGGATTAAGAGACGTTGTTGAACTCTGAAAATTCGGAGCCGTCTATACATAATTTTTGGGGTTGCGAAAAAACTTCAAATTTGTGAAATGTTTGTCGTTTTAGAAATAGATAGAAAAGTAAACCGAAAGAGAATTGTTGTTGGGAGTTTATTGCTAGTTAGAATTGTTCTGTAATTGGACACTTTCCCGGACAATAGCCGGCGTAACGAACTAAGGATGTCAAATAAACGCACTTCCCCGTCGCGTTGTATTTTCCCTCATAATGCGAGCACAGCGTTTTGTCTGCTATTTGACATCGATCTGCGGTGTCGCCTAACATCTACGCTGACTGTACAAAAATAACAATTGCATAAAAGGAGGGAAACTTTTCCCTAAAGCTTTGTTCGGGGGAAGATTGCTTGATGCACCGCTCGTCTTATTATCAACAAAAGAATTTACGAATTTCCTTCCCCGTATATTTGTTTAGGAACTAATGGAGGAAACCCTTCTTCAAAAATTTCACGTGAATGAGAAAAATCTTTGTAAAACTGGCGGTTGCTATGGCAACTCCCTTGGAAGCGAATTCTAGTTACATAATTAGATTAGCTCCGAAAGGATTATATGAATTAAAATTAAGGGATAATGCCTTGTTGAGCAAGTTTTTTGTGTTGAGATTAAAAAGGGTGGAACAAAAGTATATTCTCATTTTGCTAGTCATAAATATTTTGGTCTTTTTGTACGGTTTAATTTGAGGGGTATTTGGTCTTTTTTGGGATGTAAGGTTTGTTTGAGGCAAACAATATCTTTAGGAAAGTTATCAATATTAAAGATTTCGCAGAACATTTAAAGGAGTTTCGAGCGAAAAGGAAAATACGGCTCGGATTACGAATCTAGGGAGCGTCACTTTGCGTGCATATCTTAACAATTCTTTCGTTACCCGAGGACAATATAATAAAGTGAGCATTTCTTTATACTCCGCAAACTTTCTCTGTATTTACGAGTTGAAAACAATTTTAGTACTTTGTTTCCCAATTACTCTCCTTCCTTGCGTATCTCGATAAATCCAAGAAAATATTTTTCTGGTGTTTTCTTTGTTTGTCGTTGTGGTTACAATTTGGCTAAATAATATTTTGGAATACTTTTAATTGGTTTGTCTGTTAAAACTAGATTTATTTCCAGAATTAATTACGAGACTTTGGAATGAGCTTCCGGTGGCGGTATTCCTGAACCGATACGACCTTCAAACCTTCAAGAAACAAGCGTACTCCTTGTTAAAAGGCCGAAAACGCACCTGTGACTCTTCTGGTGTTGCACGTGTCCATAGGCGGCGGCGACCGCTTACCATCAGGTGATCCGTCTGCTCGTTTGCCTCCTATTCCATAAAAAACGAGATAGTACTTAAGGTTTGTTTTCCTTTCAAAATCATTTCAAAATTATTTCTTTCTCCCTGGGCTGGGCGAGAGGGAGTTTCAGACTCTTTCTGACTAAAACGACCCTGTTCCTTTTCCTGCTCCAGGCCAAGGATGCGGTATCTGATTGCACTTGACCCGCAAACCCTGCTTTTGTAGCATTGTGATAGGTGTTAGGAACACTTTAATACAACGACCATAAAATATAATGTTATATATAAAATTCTCGTTAATAAATGTTAATTACCTTACTACTCCGAAACAGCTTTACTAATTTTCACCAAATTTTATTTGCATATTCAATAGATCTGAGAATCGGCTATTGGCTATTTTTCATGCTCGTCAGTGATAAGGATGAAAATTTTTCATTCTTGAATTTTCTTTCGTAAATATTTATATTACAAAACTATGTTAGGTTAGCTGGTATAGTAAATACATTAACATTTTTGTGTGAACATTCCTACTATTAATTCAAAATAAACAGTACTTAGCTACTTTAATCGCGTACCCGCTTACAAGAGTAAACAACTGTTGCAATTGCTATGCTCGGTCTGTTGCCTCGGGCGTGCATTTTGCCTGAATCGCAATCTATACATACATAATATACGTACCTACATTGTAAATATACTATGTGATATCTCACCAATTCACAATACAATCGAAATGCATATATATCGTGGTTTTAGGATAATGTTAGCTACTAAACAGCGTCTAGTAAGTCTTATAACAGCAGTTTCTATTTTGAAAACGTGGTTTGAAGTTTCTACGAGATCTTTTTGTCGATATTTTGTTGAGTTTACGCTTTAAAATATTGTCTTAAAAAGTGTCTAGACTGTAGCTTTATAAGCTTCCTAGGTCTTATAGATAGATCTCAATTTTCAAATTACTAAAAATTTATTAAATGATTATCCCAAAAAAATCGTTTTTGGTTTATATTTTTGCCCAATCGCTTTTAATCTTCTTGATCCTGAATCCGATACCATTAAAATACTTTAACAAGTTTGTAGACAGAATAAATATCTACTCCACCCCAATACAGTTTCTTGTAACCTTCGTAGCTATGAATTCACGAATATCTTCAAAAGCGTTGCAGTGATTTGCGAGTTTACGACACAAAGACATGCACACCGGGGCGCTTATCTTATTATGCAGTAATGATGTGTGTTCAAGTTGAAGTTTGATGCCCAACAGTGGGTAGATACTGCTTGATTGATGATAATATGGACGTGGACTTAAACGAAACGTTTTTAAATCTAGAGGGATCGTTTGTTGCATTTTTAGAAGTTCTTTTAAATGGTAATCTTTGCTTATCAATTTCTTTCTAATGATGTGTAGGTACCTATAGTAGTGTCGTGGTGGCCACAAGATTAGACCCCCTAATCTGGACTTCTTATACATGAAATAAACCTAATAAGTACAAATGTCACTTTTTGGAATTATGTATTATGTACGAGTATGTACTTGGAAAGTATATTTATACACGATTGACAACAACCTGAACCTATATTTTCAATCCACCTTAAACAAACGTGGTGATTAATGCTTGTAATAGTGGAGTAATGACTAAAATTTCTGTTCATATTTTGATTCATTAATTTATTAATCGGTTTCATTTGCTTGTTAACGCTTAAAACATATTTCGAAGACTATCAAGCTAATATTTTGAGTACTTTTTTCAAGTAAATTTCGTAGTTTTTACAAGCACGTTTTACTTTTAAAAGTATGTTCATATACACAAGTGTTGTTTTTTAAAAAATAAAAATAATATTTTCAAGCATTTGGACGGTTACATTAGCAATTAGGCCGTTGAATTCAAACAAGAGACACCTATGCTATATTGCCATGGAAACTACTAGAACAACCGGATCCTTTCCTAGCCTATGGCATAGCAATCAAGGTCTAACAATGAGTCAGGACTGCCACGTGATACGGAATACACGAGAGTAAATGTTAAACTGGGTGCATTTTAGCTTTAGACTGTTTTATTGCTCTCTGAAACTCAGGCAACAATGAGGTACTACATTTAGGTACTGTACTAGTTAAACGGTTCAAGGAACACTAAATTTGTGAGTCATTATTGTGAATGTAATTTGTAAACGGTATAGGTAATTAATTTGTTTTTATATCGGGCCGTATATAAATTCTTGTTTTTTTCCGAATTATAAAGACTAGCGGCGGTATTACTTGTAGACGACGGTCTGCATTTTAAGAGGGACAGTAATCAGATGTCTTCTTACGATCTTTCTCACCCCATCCAGGACGAAGAGAGTGTCAGACTCTTACTTACGGCATGGAGCCGGAGATTGAGTGATTTTTATCACCCTTTTTCTTCTGCCTGCGGTATATATTCAGTATGAGTAGCATGTAACGAATCAAACATTTTAAGTACTAGAAACTTACTCATTATACTTATGACTAGGATTTTTTAAGCATCTAGTCCCAATTTGATTTACAAAATTAACGAGATAATTTAAACCTTACCGTAGTACTCACAGTCGTTAAGTGGTTATTTAACCCAGTCCTTAGCAATTGTTTTCGAAGCAAAATTGTTACTAATGACTATGAGTACCGCAGTTAGAAATTACTCGATTATCAACTTATAATGATGAGTAATGTTTCTCCAATTTACTGTTACATCGACAGAAACAATGCAATTTAAGCAATTATCAACAATATTGTTTCTAAGTCGTCCAAAAATTTGTAATTGAGTAAAATACCGAGACATTATAGCGGTGAAGAAGGCGATGGATGGCGAGGAACCCAATTTAAAAAGTTTTCACCTTCTTCAAACCCTTTTAACTTTTGATAGATTCAGCTGCTACTGGAAAAAGTCGGAAGTCGATACAAATTAGATAGCCGTGATTTTGGTCCTAAGGGGCGCATTAAAAACTTTCACTTGGACAGCAAAGAAGAATTTAAGTTTATTTGAATCCGTTTAATCCTTCACTGTCGCTTTTATTTATTTTGTTTTGTCGACGCCAAAATTTGTGTTACGTCACTTGAATTCTTTGTTTAATTCTTAATTCTAAAAATAGGTTGTTTTAAAATGATTGCAATCTAGCACTGCTAGCAGCTGGTAAATTGGACGGAATTTATTCTATATTCTATTTTTTTGCTTTGACCCGCAACACCTGAGCTGTTACGAGGGCTTTGCAGGACTTCTGGGCCTTAGAGTTTCGGATAATTAGGGAATGGAATTGGGAAAGGGGAAGAAAGATTAGGCCTCCGGTAACCTCACTGACACGGCGAAACATAACGCTGTGGTGTGGTTTTCTGTATGGCCATGATATCACTCCGGTCGAGCCGATTCATTCGTGTCGAAGCATGGCTCTCCCGCACTAGCCTTCAATTGTAAATTTTGGGTATGTAAAGAGCCTTTTTTATGCATTTTTAACCACATCGTTTTTGTACAGCCCTGCCTAACTTTGTTGTCAATATAAAACTAAATGTTCAATATATTAACCAAAATTGATGTCCTTACCGACCCATCAGTATATATATATATATATATATATATATATAGATGTATCCATTCGGCAAATGTTGATCAGACGGGTCGTAGCATCAGTTAATTGTTGATCAGTTAGCAATTGTTGATCAAAACAGTTTTTGTTGATCTAATGTATGATTCGGGATACAAATGTGGCTCCACTATGATCAACAATTGCTAACTCTCTAGCGGCACAAATAAGAACTATTCATTGCATTTTTTATACAAATCCGCTCCATCAATTGTTGATCTGATTCAAATGGACCAATCAGAGGTCACCTTTGCCACGATTGGTTGGTTTTGTTATGAACTGTTGCCACTTCGCTTTGCAATCTATACGCGATGATGAAAACAAGAGAGTGCCCGTCCTATGTCCGGTCTGTCGAAAGTGAAAGTGGACCCTATGTCCGGTCGTTTCCAGAAATTTGATATATTTTTAATGGCGTTTAGAAAATCGCTAAGAAACCTAACCTAACCATTAGTTTATGTTATAAATTATACATAACATAAAACCTCAAGTTGTTGATTGTAGTTTGTTTCTTGGAAAGAAGAAAGTGAAAAATGGAGCCAGAAACTGTAAGTAAATAGTATAATTATGATTTAATTTATCGAGTAGTAAACATTCACATCCACAAATGTATTATTTTTGCTGTAAAAGATAAATGCGTGGGGACGCGGTATTTCGCGCCACTTTGTACAAAACTTACTAAGCTTTCATTTATTTGTTTGTAGAATAAAACCAAACCTCTTTCGAAGGAAGAGACGAAAGGACTGCTCTCCTTAATTGAGGGAAGCAAGATTATAAATAATAAAAAAACAAACGCCACAAGCAATAAAATAAAGGTCGAAGAATGGACACGGATTGCCGGTGTTTTCAACGCAAACATTGGTACCTGTCGCCGTACACCACAACAACTGCGTCTTAAATGGGAAAACTTAAAGAAGAACTCACGAAAACGCCGCCGAAACGGATCAATTGTATGTTTATGTTGTATTCATAATTAACGTGTTGAATTATGTCATATTATGTTCCAGACTGGAGGTGGGCCACCAGGGTACTTTCCTCCTGATGACGTACTGGATAGGGTGGCAGCATTACTGGGCAGCACTGGAGAGGGTCTCACAGAGAGGTTTGGTGGTGATGCTGAGCCCCAAATGATTGGTGATGGTGACGGTGACGGGAGTGTAGAGACCTTTATTGTGCCGGTTGATAATAGCATGTCTCCAATGCTATTGATTGATAGTCCATTGCCTATCAACAATTCTTATACAGCAGTGTCCATCGGCAGTGAAGTGCCAGTCAATAGCCTTGGAGATGAGTTGGTGACGGTGCAGAACAATATTAGTACTCCAGTGGTACCAAAGGAAAAAAGGAATTTTAGAGCTAGTGGTAATATCCTACTAATTTGTTAAAAAAAAATTGTATGTGTGGATGTTTGTTATTCTTTCACGCTAAAACTACTGAATGGATTTTGATGCAACTTTATAGTAATATAGGCTTATATGTACATCAGAATAACACATATGCTACATAACATCACGCTATGTCCTACGGAGCAGAGAAGTGGTGGAAACCGCAGGGGGCAGCTAGTACATAATATGTGAAACTTTATGTTTGTTACTCAATAAAACTTTAATAGCTTTTTTTTTGTTTTACAAGTTGTATTAAACGGAAACTCCTGAAGCCAGATAATGGGTCTCAAGCTCGAAATATTGCATTAGCTGAATATTATAGTGTTAAGAAAAAATTGTTAGAGAGTAAGTTTGAAAATGTTAAGTTAGAAAATGAAAAATTAAGATTAGAGATAAGGAAGCTGAAGGGAGAGGATTTCTAGAGTAATATTTTTGTATGTAAATCTAGTATTAATTTGTCAATAAGTTTGTAATGTCCTATATTTTATAATAAATCACTAATTAAACAATTTTGAAATGTTAAATATGGAATATTTTATTTCCTGAAATTATCATTGTTTATTCATTTGAAACTAATAGTAAGTATAATTAAGAATAAAGATGGAGTGGTAATAATAAGGGGCCATCCATAAAGTACGTCACACTAATTTCATGAGTTTTTGAGCCCTCCTCCGTCCTTGTCACAGGTGGTCACATTTCTGAGACCCCCCCTCCCTAGTGTGACGTCACATGTTTTGCAATTTAACATAAAAAAATTATTAAATTAAAACAGCAGTTCCGAAATTAGTATTATTTCCATTTAAATTAAGTACTTTTTTAAGAAATCAACATAGTATCAAATATTTGAAACAATAACAAAAAAATAAACTAATGAATATAAAGAAAAAGAAACTCAATCATCTTCAGTCCATGGACTTTGAACCGTTTAATTAATATTTCAAATTACGCGATTAGTACCTCTAGATGTTGAAATGTGATGTCACGAAACTTAGGACCCCTCCCACCCCTTGTCACACCATGTCACACTTTGTCGACCCCCTCCCGCCCCCTTTACGTGTGACGTACTTTATGGATGGCCCCTAAAAATCTAATTAAAGCAATGTACAAATTATCTCAAGACAGACAAAAAAAAAATGTTTGCAAAATAAATAGGTAATAAGTATTAAAAATAATTTAAAATTAATCCTTGTCTATGTCTGATATCATTATGAATACTGTCCGAATTTTCTGATGTCACAGTAATTTCACTTTCTTCTGGCATTTTTACTTCTGGGGGTACTTCTTCAATATTATAATTTCTGCAGATGTTGTGAAGAACAGCTGTAGCTATTATAACGGTTTGTATGTTGTGTAATGACAACCGCATGGTCAATGATATGACTGGGAAGCGACGTTTCCAGACTCCAAATGTCCTGAACAAACAAGTACACTTTTTAATGGATTAGGTTAATAAAATAAAAATAAATAAATGGTCTCATGAATTAGTACTTAATCTTATATTGTAGTACCTATAGTGAAAGCTTTAATGGTGATTTTACCTTTCAATTGTGTTTCTAGTTTTTATGTGTGCCTCATTGTATCTTATTTCCTGGCTAGTTGATGGATTTAGCAAAGGTGTGAGCAAGTAAGGCCTGTTTGGATAGGCACTGTCCCCAAGTAACCAACGATTTCCTAAAATACCATCTTCACACTGGGCTGTAATAATAGTTAAATACATCAGAACACCATATTATTTTTATGATATTAGAAGAGACAATAAACCCAATATTACCTCTTAATACTGAATTATTAAAAATAGTAGCATCATGAGCTGAACCAGGCCACCGAGCAACAACATTCAATAACTTAAGGTCTGCATCACAAACGGCTTGGACATTTATAGAAAAGTATCCTTTCCTATTTCTAAATTCCTCTCCTATTGTTGAACCTGAAATACAACATACTCATTTCATTTATGTTGCAAATGTATGAGAACTTTCTAAATAATTAAAAACCTACTTAAGCAACTCAGAATACAGAACAAACCAGAATCCGCGTTCACTCATAATAACATGTCGTCAAATGTGTCCAAAAACAATACGTCAATCCCCCCGCCAGCCGCACTTCCCACCCGCGTAGTGTTGCCGACAGTGGAACAATTCCCTTGTTTTGGGGTAATTTTACAACAGGAGGGTAAGATACGAGTAAACCCAACAAAATAAGTAAACTTACGATAAATGCAACAGACTAGTTGTTCACACATTTCATAGAGGTATCTTAAAAGTTGACGATTTCTGGCTGTGTTAATTTTAGTTACACCTACTATACACAACAAATCTTTCCCTTTTGCTGGTTTAGTTTTTTTAATATGTCTTTAGACTCGGAACTAAAGATTAGAAGTCTACTTACTTTACTTAGTTCCTGAGATTAGCGCATTCTAGCAAACAAACAAACAAACTCTTCAGCATTATAATTAGTATAGATATATCTTAGTAGGATATGCTGTTTTCAAACCACCTTTGTCATAAATATATCTCTTCAAAGTGAATTGAGCAAACTATGCTCTGGCTAGATGGTTTCCAAAATTAATCTAACCGTGCCCTTTGTATGATTTTTTTTGTTAGTCGGCTGGGTAACTAATATGACATAGGCTCCATAACGGACAAAAATATAACTCACAACAAATAAATAAGTGGGTAAAACTTTCACCAAGAATGACAACACTCACAAAATGGCCGCATCATTTTCATAGAAAAATAAATCGATAAAAAAAAATTCAATAATTAATTAAATATACCTACTATTGCAGTCGATGCTTGCAGATGAAATGTAATCTTATCCACTTTTTTCGTAATTCCAGTCGCATTTTTACTCGTTGTAATAACACAAGACGGCATAATGAAATTAAAATTGATACTCGTAAATACGTCACAACATGACACGTGCCAAAATTGACTAATCGTAGAAATTTCATACTATTCTAGTTGAGAATGGTTTTAGTTGCTTCAGTTTGAAGCACGATGACGCCTTCTGGTTTGTTCTGTATTCTGAGTTAAGCAAATTGCCAATTCTTAATTAATAACAAATCTAGAGTTGGATACTTACATGGAGACTGAATGTGTACATGTGTACAGTCAATAGCACCACATACTCTTGGGAATTGAGCTATATTATAAAATTTATCTGTAGTTCTAGAATGTAAACAAATGTATTTGTTATACAATCTAGCGATAGCAGCAGATATGTCTGCCACTATCCTACAAGTTGACGATAAGGACACTCCAGCAAAGTCGGCCACTGAATTAAGCATTGTCCCCAATGCATAAAATAGAAGTGCCAATAAAAGTTGATGCAATGGTGGTATACCATTATTTCTGAAAATGATAAATAAGTACTATAGTTAGTTAGGTATCCGTTTCTAATTTAGGTTATGTTTATATATTGAAGTAATGTTAGCAAACAACTTACCATCTTGATTTCACTTTGATATAGGGCATTATTTCATTTAAAACAGATTCAACTGAAGATTTATTCTTTCTGAATCTGAATGTGAACTCTGCGTCAGTTAAACTTGCCATGAAGTTAATTCGTCGAAAAGTTTTTGAGGACACGGCACTCTCTTGTTCGCTGTCGGTACTATCCCAATCCGATAGCTGAGCTAATACTTCAAGATCACTATCACTATCACTTGAAAATAATTCCATTTTCACGTCTTATAACAAGTTTACGCATGCAATCGGTCAAAAGTTGAGGATCGAAAATTACGATCAATAATGTTCAAAAATCGATTTGTCAAAATTAGAGTTTGGATATAGAATACGCAAAACTGTCATTTTCATACAAAATATACTAAACTAAAAATCCAATCCGCCCTCCCAAAGATGGATTGAAAAAAAAGATCAGGATTGCGATTCATTGATCGGTTATTGAAATACTAAAAGTAGGAAATGGATTCAAATATCAATCTCTCTCATCTCATCTAGCGTCTATCTTTTGTTTCGTTTGCGATGTTGCCGCTCCGCAGCATCGGTGTACTTTCCGCGGCATTTGTTGATCTCCCAACGTTTATATTGATCAACAATGTCACACAAAGTGTAAAATAAATGGCGGTTACAAAATCAACAATTGCCGTGTGAGTTGGTGACGAGCTGGAGTGTTTGCGGCGTAGTTAGGCACTGGGTTGCTATGAGGGGAATACTTATATTCGTAGTTTGGCACGATATTATCAAAATTATCTAAGCTACAAGCTTCTAAAGGTGGATCAACATTTAATGCATATTTCGGCCTGATCAACATTTGCCGTAGAGCGGACAATATATATATATATATATATATATATATATATATATATATATTGTCCGCTCTACGGCAAATGTTGATCAGGAGTACCGTGTCCTCAAAAACTTTTCGACGAATTAACTTCATGGCAAGTTTAACTGACGCAGAGTTCACATTCAGATTCAGAATGAATAAATCTTTAGTTGAATCTGTTTTAAATGAAATAATGCCCTATATCAAAGTGAAATCAAGACGGTAAGTTGTTTGCTAACATTACTTCAAACTTCAATATATAAACATAACCTAAATTAGAAACGGATACCTAACTAACTATAGGTAGTACTTATTTATCATTTTCAGAAATAATGGTATACCACCATTGCATCAACTTTTATTGGCACTTCGATTTTATGCATTGGGGACAATGCTTAATTCAGTGGCCGACTTTGCTGGAGTGTCCTTATCGTCAGCTTGTAGGATAGTGGCAGACATATCTGCTGCTATCGCTAGATTGTATAACAAATACATTTGTTTACATTCTAGAACTACAGATAAATTTTATAATATAGCTCAATTCCCAAGAGTATGTGGTGCTATTGACTGTACACATGTACACATTCAGTCTCCATGTAAGTATCCAACTCTAGATTTGTTATTATTTAAGAATTGGCAATTTGCTTAAGTAGGTTTTTAATTATTTAGAAAGTTCTCATACATTTGCAACATAAATGAAATGAGTATGTTGTATTTCAGGTTCAACAATAGGAGAGGAATTTAGAAATAGGAAAGGATACTTTTCTATAAATGTCCAAGCCGTTTGTGATGCAGACCTTAAGTTATTGAATGTTGTTGCTCGGTGGCCTGGTTCAGCTCATGAAGCTACTATTTTTAATGATTCAGTATTAAGAGGTAATATTGGGTTTATTGTCTCTTCTAATATCATAAAAATAATATGGTGTTCTGATGTATTTAACTATTATTACAGCCCAGTGTGAAGATGGTATTTTAGGAAATCGTTGGTTACTTGGGGACAGTGCCTATCCAAACAGGCCTTACTTGCTCACACCTTTGCTAAATCCATCAACTAGCCAGGAAATAAGATACAATGAGGCACACATAAAAACTAGAAACACAATTGAAAGGTAAAATCACCATTAAAGCTTTCACTATAGGTACTACAATATAAGATTAAGTACTAATTCATGAGACCATTTATTTATTTTTATTTTATTAACCAAATCCATTAAAAAGTGTACTTGTTTGTTCAGGATATTTGGAGTCTGGAACGTCGCTTCCCAGTCATATCATTGACCATGCGGTTGTCATTACACAACATACAAACCGTTATAATAGCTACAGCTGTTCTTCACAACATCTGCAGAAATTATAATATTGAAGAAGTACCCCCAGAAGTAGAAATGCCAGAAGAAAGTGAAATTACTGTGACATCAGAAAATTCGGACAGTATGATATCAGACATAGACAAGGATTAATTTTAAATTATTTTTAATACTTATTACCTATTTATTTTGCAAACATTTTTTTTGTCTGTCTTGAGAATTATCTCAATTCAAAAAAAGATGATTCGTTACCACTCCATCTTTATTCTTAAGTATACTTACTATTAGTTTCAAATGAATAAACAATGATAATTTCAGGAAATAAAATATTCCATATTTAACATTTCAAAATAGTTTAATTAGTGATTTATTATAAAATATAGGACATTACAAACTTATTGACAAATTAATACTAGTTTTACATACAAAAATATTACTCTAGAAATCCTCTCCCTTCAGCTTCCTTATCTCTAATCTTAATTTTTCATTTTCTAACTTAACATTTTCAAACTTACTCTCTAACAATTTTTTCTTAACACTATAATATTCAGCCAATGCAATATTTCGAGCTTGAGACCCATTATCTGGCTTCAGGAGTTTCCCTTTAATACAACCTGTAAAACAAAAAAAAAGCTATTAAAGTTTTATTGAGTAACAAACATAAAGTTTCACATATTATGACTAGCTGCCCCCTGCGGTTTCCACCACTTCTCTGCTCCCGTAGGACATAGCGTGATGTTATGTAGCATATCGATGCTTCCGACAACAAAGGTCGTAAACACCAAAATAGCACTTTTGGTAATCAACGAAAAACAAAAAATAATTTCGTTTTTGGCTTATATCTTTTTAACTTTAAAAGTTGTAAAATTGTGTTCTATACAAGAAATACGTAAAATACGATGGTGTTTCATAATATATTATTGCTATTTATGTCAAAGCCTTATTTTAAAAGTTAGCTTGGACATACACCCCAGAAAATTCAAGAAGTTGGTATTTACGACCACTAACAAATCAATGGAGAACGATTTTTCTAACGGAAGTTAGAAGTATGCACCAGTTTTTAAATACAATAGTTCTGGGTTTGGTTTTAAAAACCATATACTGAAATAAAAATGAGTGTAAACACCACGATCTGATGCGATGGTATGTAACAAACATGGAAATATCTGAAGCGAAAGTCTAGTCCTTTCGACTGGCAGGTCCTAAAGGTATAAAAATACACTTAAGTAAGTATATTATAGGCATCTTCCCGTATATAGTTTAATCAAGCGTTTGTTACAAGATGCCTATAGTGTTCTACCTCCAACGACGTACCTAACCAGCCAGACATAATTCAAAATGTTAAGTAATCATTATGTTTCATGGATTTCAAGAAGATTTTATAATAACGACATTTTTTTAAAATGTATTGGTAGTGAATTAAAAAAAAATTATAAGTAAATATTCTACCAAGCTATTATAATTATTAGAGCATTACTCCATTTTCACCAACGCCTTTAAAAAATTAGGTAGTTCATCTTTCTAGATCTTGTTTGTTCGGAAAGACTTTGTCTAAACCTAACTTTTAGTGTCGTTGGTGAAAATGGAAAAGTGTTATCGACAAGATATTAAAAAAGTAGATGCAAAACATAATACGACGACGAGTTATAGAAAATCAGGTCTTCAAATTTCTGATTAATAATTTTCTGTCATTGGATAGAAGATTATTAACCAGAAATTAAAAGACCTGATTTTCTGATAGAAGTTAATTAATCAGAAATTTCATCTTCCTCGTCAGTCTCAGGAAGAGTATCAATGACAATATGAGACTGACCCTATTAAAAAAAATTAGGAGTACGCTGTACGTTTAAGTGTGGGAGAGCCATGCTTCGGCACGAATGGGTCGGCTCGACCGGAGTGATACCACGGCCTCACAGAAAACCGGCGTGAAATAACCACTGCGTTGTGTTTCGCCGTGTGAGTGAGGTTACCGGAGGCCCAATCCTTCCCCTTCCCCAATCCCTCCTCAATCCCTAAATCTCCAAATCCCTAATCCCTAAAAGGTCGGCAACGCACTCGTAACTCCTCCGTTGCGAGTGTCCATGGGCGGCGCTGATTGCTTACCATCAGGTAATCCGTCTGCTCGTTTGCCGAACAGACGGACGGACGGAACATAAAAAAAACGACCTACATAATTCATTTTTCAAACAAATTCTCCAAGACCAAGTGACATTACGACAATTGTTTCTCAGCAGAGCTTACGTTTTCAAAATGATTGTGGGGTGTAATTACAATTAATTATGTATTCATGTTTGTACGACCGACAGGTGTTTGTACGTTGTATTATACGACCTGCACGGTTATTCGGTTCTAAGCAATATGAGTTATACATACCCTCTTTTCAAAAAAATCTTGATTATACTAGTACAAATTTTGGGTGTAAAAGTATGTTTTTTTAGGCGAATATTTTTTTCACATTTTTAGATCGACGCAGCGCCAAAAATTAAGTAGGGCTGCATTCTTAACTCATTTTCGCCAAAATGGCGTTTACGACATTTGTTGCCGGAAGCATCGATATGTGTTATTCTGATGTACATAAAAGCGTATATTACTATAAAGTTGCATCAAAATCCATTCAGTAGTTTTAGCGTGAAAGAATAACAAACATCCACACATACAATTTTTTTTAACAAATTAGTAGGATATTACCACTAGCTCTAAAATTCCTTTTTTCCTTTGGTACCACTGGAGTACTAATATTGTTCTGCACCGTCACCAACTCATCTCCAAGGCTATTGACTGGCACTTCACTGCCCATGGACACTGCTGTATAAGAATTGTTGATAGGCAATGGACTATCAATCAATAGCATTGGAGACATGCTATTATCAACCGGCACAATAAAGGTCTCTACACTCCCGTCACCGTCACCATACCATAGCAGCGGTAAGACCCCTCTTTGAGGAGTGGCTTGAGAGACGCCACGGCGTCCTCACCTTCCGTCTGACGCAGGTGCTTACCGGGCACGGCAGCTTCGGTAGGTTCCTGTTTCGGATTCAGCGGGAGGAAACGCCCGAGTGTCGTCATTGTGAGGACCGCCTAGAGGATACGGTGGAGCATACGGTAGCGGTATGCCCTGCCTGGGCTGAGCACCGCCGTATCCTCAGAGAAGTGATCGGTGGCGGCGACCTCTCGCGCCCGGCCTTAGTCGAGGCCATGGTGCGGAGTGAGAGGAACAGGGACGCCGTCTCCTCCTTTTGTGAAGCAGTCATGCTCGCAAAGAGAGAGGCGGCCCGCGTGAGGGAGCAATCCTCCTCCTCACGCCCCAGCAGCCGCAACTGGCGACACTACGGGCGTCGGGGATCGAGGGACGATCTCCGGCCACCGTAAGCACGGGCCTGCGGTCGGCGAGTAAGGGCAGCTCGCCGCCCGACCAGAACCAGGCCCGAGCGTACGGCGCGTAGCGTTCCGCGCGCGCCTCAAAGAGCCATTCGACCACCACAGACGGGGCCCTAAAGGGCTGATGTTCAGCCGGGGTTGCGGGGTAAGCGCAATGAGGTACCGCGACCTCGGCACAGAGCAGGAGAAGGAACAGGGGGGTTTTTAGTCAGTAAGAGTCTGACACTCCCTCCTGCCCGGCCCTGGGCGGGAGAAGTCATTTGATGATTTTCCCCTCACAAAAAAAAAAAAAAACCGTCACCATCACCAATCATTTGGGGCTCAGCATCACCACCAAACCTCTCTGTGAGACCCATGATTACTTAACATATCCAGTACGTCATCAGGATCATCAGGAGGAAAGTACCCTGGTGGCCCACCTCCAGTCTGGAACATAATATGACATAATTCAACACGTTAATTATGAATACAACATAAACATACAATCATGACAATTTTAAACTTTATTATTTACCTTGATCCGTTCCATTCGTATTAAAGTACTGCGTTTTCGTGAGTTCTTCTTTAAGTTTTCCCATTTAAGACGCAGTTGTTGTGGTGTACGGCGACAGGTACCAATGTTTGCGTTGAAAACACCGGCAATCCGTGTCCATTCTTCGACCTTTATTTTATTGCTTGTGGCGTTTGTTTTTTTTATTATTTATAATCTTGCTCCCCTCAATTAAGGAGAGCAGTCCTTTCGTCTCTTCCTTCGAAAGAGGTTTGGTTTTATTCTACAAACAAATAAATTAAAGCTTAGTAAGTTTTGTACAAAGTGGCGCGAAATACCGCGTCCCCACGCATTTATCTTTTACAGCAAAAATAATACATTTGTGGACGTGAATGTTTACTACTCGATAAATTAAATCATAATTATACTATTTACTTACAGTTTCTGGCTCCATTTTTCACTTTCTTCTTTCCAAGAAACAAACTACAATCAACAACTTGAGGTTTTATGTTATGTATAATTTATAACATAAACTAATGGTTAGGTTAGGTTTCTTAGCGATTTTCTAAACGCCATTAAAAATATATCAAATTTCTGGAAACGACCGGACATAGGGTCCACTTTCACTTTCGACAGACCGGACATAGGACGGGCACTCTCTTGTTTTCATCATCGCGTATAGATTGCAAAGCGAAGTAGCAACAGCGCATAACAAAACCAACCAATCGTGGCAAAGGTGACCTCTGATTGGTCCATTTGAATCAGATCAACAATTGATGGAGCGGATTTGTATAAAAAATGCAATGAATAGTTCTTATTTGTGCCGCTAGAGAGTTAGCAATTGTTGATCATAGTGGAGCCACATTTGTATGCCGAATCATACATTAGATCAACAAAAACTGTTTTGATCAACAATTGCTAACTGATCAACAATTAACTGATGCTACAACCCGTCTGATCAACATTTGCCGAATGGATACATCTATATATATATATATATATATATATATATTGTCCTTGCCGTAGAGCGGACAAAATATATATATATATATATATATATATATATATATATATATATATATATATATATATATATGTATGATGATGCACCCTCGTTTACGAAGTTCGGTAGCCACATATACACACAGATATAATTCCCTACTGATAATTGGACATCAATTTGCACCCCGGCTTATCCCGATAATTTTGTTGCGATACGAAAAACATTTTGTTTTCAAACAAATATGCTGGTTCGAATGTTTGGTTCTATCTATGGTTATTTCATTATTATTATTATTGGATGTGTAGTTTTGTGGTTGATTTTGGTGAAAGAAGTTTTTACTAATATTTTGTTTTAAGAATTTTACCAATTTAGTTTTTGGGGTGGCTTTGTTTCACATATCAATGTGAACAGTCAGGAATGTACACTGGACTTTTCACTGGTTTTCCTACAACCCAGAAGCCAATAAACCAAATTGGTGGTGAATCACCCGGTAAACATTTTTTTCTAACAGTTTGATATCACGAAGCTAAAGTCTACTAAGTAAATATAACAAAAATATCTTGATCAGAACAAACAAACATACGTTGAAATTACAACAGTTATCCGGGTGACATATTCGGATATATCTGAAGTCAATATATCCGATGCGGTGTTCGTATCCGCGGGACCGTGCGTAGGTTCTCGTTGCGGTCTCGATTTCCTGTAAAACAGGAAATTTCCGAACGTCCGCTCAGATACAGCGAATTCCAAGTTATTCTGTTTTTGCGTAAAACAATTTTATACGAAGGAAGTGCTTTATTTAAGATGGAAGATGATTTTGTCTTATTTGTCTTATGTCTTAGTAGATTTTAGCATTTGTTCAGAAGATATTCATAATTAGCGACACGCCCCGGTTTCGCACGGGTGCAATTTTGATACTATATTCCACCACTATTATGTATGTTATAATAAATGTCAACCTTCCTCTTCAACCACTCTATTTATTAAAAGCCGCATCAAAACCATATTAAGCATACACAGGATATAGGGAAAGAGGAAGCAACTTTGTTTGGAACTATGTAGTGAACTAGTGATTAGCAGCCCGCGTCCGCTTGTTGGGTGTTATTTCCCTTACGTTCGTGGTGAATGTATCAAATTGTTCTTGATATGTAGACACAAAAATTGTCCAGATTATTAAAAAAACAAGACCATGTAGGTAAATCAGGACAGCCAGTCAAATAAATTTTAGCATAGGAGAGCCATGCTTTGGGACAAGTGGCCTTGCTAGACCGGATTGATACCACGGCCTCACAGGAAGCCGACCTGAAAGAAAGCTTGCACTATATCTTGAATTTCAGAGGTTTCAGAGATTCAGAGGTCAAAACCCTCTAATCCCCAATACTCTAATGGTCCCCAAAAGGTCGGCAATGGACTTGTAACTTTTTTTTTGTTATAGTATAGTTCGGCAAACGAGCAGACGGATTACCTGATGGTGTCAATCAGCGTCTTATTATTCTTTTTGTTATTTTCAGGAACGGGATCAATTTTATTAGGTACTGATCATCAGGTTATCTATATGTCTGCTCGTTTGTTGACTTTTCCTTAAAAAATATTTTGTTAAAACATTTAGCTATCTATATACGTACCTTACACAATTTTTGTAAAGGTAATGTACCTAAGTTTCTTACAAGGAAAATATTTATAACGAAATATACAAAGTTTGTACAAAGAGCGACAGATGTTCGGGTATCATAATTTGGACCTAATAAACTTCGTTACTTATCACGTATAAGGCATTTACATATTATGAATATTCCTACACTCACAAATTTGTGTCATCTGGTAATATTAATCTTAACTTAAAAATATCTGGTTTCTGTTTTATTCAGAATGAAGAAATATACGTCTCCCTGTTTTCTCTAAAATGTAAAATGTTCTATTATGAAATAAGGAGACAATTAAGTAGGTAGATCACATTACTTTTTTTATACGTATATGGTACGTGTATGGTTGTGTATGGTGTTGTTGTTGTTACCAGATGGTAACAACAACAATACCTGAGGAGATACAAGTGCGTTGCCGGTCATTTGGGGATTAGAATTTTGGTCATTTAAGGATTGAGGAAGGATGAAGGGAGAGGAAGGATTGTGTCTCCGGAAATCTTACTCACAGGGCGAAATACGACGCTGTTTGTCGTTTCAACGCCAGTTTTCTTTTACTACGGTATACTTGTAAGAAACCTACTCTTTTGATGTTGCACCTGAATAATTAGAGAGTAACAAGTGCACTAGTGACCCTTTTTTTTGTCAGGGTGAAATCATGTAATGACTTTTCCCGCCCAGGGTAAGGCGAGAGAAAGTGTCAGACTCTTACTGACTAAAAACCCCCCCGTTCCTTCTTCTGCTCTGGGCCAAGGCCCGAGGTGTTTCATTGCGCTTAACCCGCAACCCTGGCTAAACATCAGCCCTATAGGGCCCCGTCGGTGGTGGTATATTGGTTATTAGAGGCGCGCGCGGAACGCTACGTGCTGTACGCTCGGGTCTCGTTCTGGGCGGTCTGCACACGGCGAGCAAGGGCAGACACGCAGACCAACCAGACCAGACCCGAGCGCACGGGGTACATACGTGCGCGTGACTCTAAGAGCTAATAAACCGCCACAGATTCCAATAGGGATTATGTTCATGTGAAGAAGCTGCTTCGACCCAGAGCAATAGAAGGAATGGGTGGGTTTTTAGCCAGTAAGAGTTTGACACTCCCTCCCGCCCTACCCTGGGCGGGAGAAGTCATTTAATGATTTTCCTCTCAACAAAAAAAAAGGCTCCATCTGAAGCAGAAGAAAGAACTGGGTGGTTTCTAGTCCATAAGATTCTGACACTCCATGCTGCCCAGGGCGCGAAATGCTTTCCTCTTAATAAAAGCCACTGCGTCAACCACGCAAGTAGTAGGTAATATGTATGTATTTATTCAAATAGTGTTTCATAGAATCTTCGAGTTATATGAGTTCATCACGAGATTTATATTATTTTAGCATGAATTGCTTCGAAATAAATGACTTCACTGTACTACCTTATATCCGTCTCAACATCCGTCAGTTTATTGCATGCCTCAACGATTCTGTTTTGTTTCACTGACCTATGTGCTTTTTGTATTTGTAAAGCGTAATTACCAGACATTACGCTATTGAATACGATTGTCGTTGTGGCTGGGCAAGTGGTTGCCACGGAACGCATAGCTCGTTCGATTCCCGCAAAGAAGGTGAAGGTTCTGTGATCCAAAGACATTGTATTATTGTAAACGCACACATGTCACAGGAAAAGATGTAGAGAAACATTTTAAAATATATGATAAAGAAAGGAACCATAAAGGAATGGATAGATTTATACCCTTAGCATTCATAGTATATTAAATTATCCTGGTTTTAAACCTTCATACTACGAACGAACGAAGAACGAACTAACGAAAAATCCAAGAAAGTTTGCAATAATACTTAATCCGAATATTCGAACTTGGCACACATATTGTCGCTGAAAAAGCAAAACCTACTAAAATAGCCTTCGGTAGTACTTGTAGGGCTTCATCACATTATATCATTACGAAAAATGCTGCCTTTTACGTTTTTATTTAGAAACTTTAGCAGACGTGACACAATTGTTTTAAATACACTTTATTTTAAAAATTCAGTCTATGCCTAAAGACACTACGTAAGCTTTGTTAAATAAATGGTGAAAACCTTTAAAAAACCTGGTGAAAACGCAAAAATACATTTTGTATTTCCATTCCAATAAATAAAAATAATAAATATAGACAGCGATTGTCAGCTATTTTGTAGCAAATTTTCGTATCCAATTATCTTTAATATATTTAAATAGCTTCCACTTTATGTATTTGCATGTATCTGGTTTACTAGTGAATCACTTTTATAATCTGTTGTAGAAAAAGAAAAATTTTGACATGTGTGTTCGAACGCTTTTTGAATTAAAACATAGTTTGCAATTTTAAATTACTTTTATATTCACCAAAATTAAGGATACTGAAATTTACTACAAATAAATAGCTGACAAACGCCAATGACCACAGAACGTAGATAAAATTAGTAACAGATGACCGTAATTAATATATCTACCTTAATTCAACTTCACTTCACATAATACGCACAATTAGAAAACGTAATATGAAACTAATGTCAAAAATAGATTGTAAGGAGTAGAGTAAGAATCAACCAAACTGTTTTGGACTGACATCAGTAATTACTTTTTGCCATAAATCGCCTTCTAGTTGCCAGTCTGTATATTCTATTTCGTAGAACTTACGATTGAAGCTACAAAGTGTAATCCATCAATCGCAAGTACGATAGAATGCTTGTGTATTAAGTAGAATAATCAGAGAATTACCAACTCCGAAACATATATATACAAAGATTAACCCGTGGTTTTTCGTAATCAACAGCTTTTGTGCAGATTCAGTTTTTGCTCATGTAATTCTATTAGACGTTGTTATTCCAGGCTGTATTTTCTTTGACAGGATTAAAATAACCCATGGTACTATGGAGTGCGTATTACGAATAATATTTCAGTCTCCGGATTATTCCCTCTAATAACAGTGTAGCCGTAAATTGACGCTGAATCTGAGCCTTATTAAACTGTCTTGTAAATCGCGTTCGCACTGTACAAAGTGCTGATCACATAAAAAATAACAGGGCCATAAACGCGGCGTGCCTCCCCAGTCGGGAGCTGGTATAATCAGACAAATATATCAGGATAACTATTGATTTCTTGTCTTATTTTTAGAAGGGTGAAGTGGAATTTCGTACGTCTAATATATTTTGTTTGGCTACACGCGTATTGCTGAACCGAAATTTAATTTGACGAGACTGCCAATGAAATTGACCTTTAACAAGATTTTCTTAGAATTTGATGTTGTAAAGCCTCTATATCTTTGTCAATTTTCTATACTTCTATGTTTTCAACAAAGACGAGAGAGTATCTAAAATCTATATTTGTCACGTAAAAGTGAAACTTATTAGGAGACAATTTCCAGAGGAAGCCGTAATGTTGTTTTATGATTTAGTTTCTGCCTCTATTGTTGTTCATTACATTATTTTATTCATGAGAATTCGCAGACTGGCAGCCACTTACACATGGCGCTATTCCAATATATTCCACGTACAGAATCAATAAAAGTGTTACAAGACAGAATACTTCACCAAATACATGTTTTCTATTATTTATTGTGTTGTTATTGATACTATATTCAATTCACGTTTCATTTCGTGTTATCAGTTCAGTGGTTCGTTCATACAATATAGCGGTACTTGTCGAAATTTTATTGGTTTCTCGGAAAGTATGAGCAGCACTTGTGGTATTACCGTCAGTCATCTGAGCGGTGGCTGTGCACTGGAACCGAGACGTCTCGGCGGGCAGTGCAACCCTAGCCTTCTTAGGGTAACCGCAAACGAAACAACAATGCCAAATTTAAACACCATTTTTGGAGTCATAAATAATATTCTTATCCTTTTTGTCTTCTTATAGGGATTGACAATTATAAATTCAATATTCATTTCATAATTTAAGGAAGACGCTTATGATCTAAATAATGCAGGCAAATAATTTTTAAAGTAATTTTAACTATAAAATACAAATAAATCAAAAAAGATAAAGATGAAATATGATTTTTCTCGTATCTATTCTACCCCGGCTTCCTCAGAATGTCAATTTTGTGCTGCAGTTTGTCACGTGTATTCATCCTAATGTTAGGGGCGCGCCTCGCTGACCCAGTTCGGGATCGTGGCGGGATCACTCGAAAGGGTTTACGGTTTCAATATTTGGAAGACTTCACATATATGCGCACTTTAGCTGTCTTATATAATGCACTTCGTTTCAAGTTACGCCAAGTTTTATGAAGTAAACAACGCAATTTATATCCACGACCCATTTTTAACTGCAAAAAGATTAGCCGTAGCCTTGCGTAATAGCCGTCAGCCTTCACAAGGTGGTCTAATCTGGTTCAGAGGGCTGGTATCCAATTTGCCGCCATGTTATTGTGGGGCTTCGACCGCAGCTCGCGTAATTGACACCGAAAGTAAAACCGCAACTTATAAATCGGAAAATGTAACCTAGACGACAACCGCACGGTGCAAAAACCACCTGCGAAATTACGACACGTTCTGCAGCCGCGACAATCGCCGGCCGGCATAGCCAATCTACTCGATGCTTTGTTATTATAGTCCCGGCTTCCAATAAAAATAACGTAATTTACCATCCGAATAGAGCGGTCTTATAGGTTTAGTTTAGAAAGTTGGCATCTTGTCCATAGCGGTTATTCCGCGTTCCCTACATAGACTACCAGCCTGCAGGTTATACAAAAAGAAGGCTCTATTTAACGGGAACTGATTCGGAAAAAAGCGCTCTGTGAGCTCCATGACGAAGAACCGGATTACTATGGCCGGGCCGCAAAACAAATCCACTACGATTTACGTACCGTAAACTCGTTACGCGTTTCGAACGAGACGCGTTCGTGGTGGCGTGTTTAGTTGGAATTTGATTCTTGTTGTGAGTATCCGAGAGTTCAGATCGGGTGTGGAGGGTGCGTTAAGTACCGGCGGGCGGCGAGAGAGAGGCGAGCTTACACTGTATGGAGAGGTTCGCAGGTTCATTCGTAGGAAGTGTCGTTATCACAGTCGCTGTTCGGCGTTCGGACGGCGTGGTTCGCTGCGGACGGTCTGCGTACTCGCTTTCTCACTACTCGAATCGGGAGAAGTTTTGCGGAGATCGCGCTCTGAATTGCATGGACCACGGCCTTTCCCGGCTCGTGACTGATCACGGCGGCTTTGTAGAAAGTGAAACTGTATGCTCTCGTGATAATATTAGTGCAAGGACATCTAAACTTTATATTGGTTTGAGTGCTTTTAGTGGGACAAATCAGTTTTAAAGGGAGAATTGAATTTTACCGGGACTCGTTTCGATATCAGCGCAGTTTCTTCAGTTAAACTGTGTCTAGATTATTGAAGCGCATCCGATATTTTTCCTATAACGGTAAGTAATATAATTTCAGTGTAGGAAAGAAGGAAACTGAAGTAACCAAATTTGTAGGTAAACAATTTGAAAAGAACATTTCATGAAACAGAAAAAATTACATTCTAAAACAAAGATAAACATTTTAATGATCAGATTAAAAAGATAAAAAAAGGCTTTTGAATTTAATATGCCTCCATAACAGTTACTGATACCGGTTTTTATTCCGTAACGCCAATGTCCCCTGATATAAACAATAAATCTAAACATGAATATAAAATTAAGTGATGTATGTAAATTTGTGGGTCATCAACCTTTTCTTAGCGGGTACTAGCAGGCTCTTATTTATAAAGGCGAAAGTGTACCGACGTAAAAAATGCTAATATCATTAGAGCAACATCGCTGCATCACTCCGGGGATGTTATTTACAAACGACAAAATAATTTACTTTAATAATATGAAAATTTTTAACGTCTCTAGATTTTCAAGGAAATTTTTCGAATTTAGAAACACGATTTTTGCCCTCTATAAAAAAGTTTTTTTCTTTTAAACATTATTTTGATCATCCTGTATTCATTCACATTTGCATTGTTGAATAAATACATTATATATGTGTGTGTGTTTAAGGCCTGATCGTATCATTAGAGGAGATGTGTAGCTATTACTTGCTTATTACGTCATAACATATTATGATCACTTCTCATGTGTTCAACCCTTAAATGTAATTAACCGTTGATTATATTAGGGCCTGAGTTTAGAATAAGAAAGCGAGTGGTACATGGTGTACAATTTAGAATACTATTTCGGATGGATAGAATAATTACTTGTTGTGACTTCTTACTGTAATTAATTTATAGTCTTAATATAGTATAATTTTGGTTAGTAGGATTTTTAATTACCTAGGGTGCTTGAATGATTACCGTGATTGATTATAATCGTGTCATGGGTATTTGTGTGTGTGCGTGTGTGTGTGTGTGGCTAGTGGTTACTTATAACAGTAATTAATGAGTTTTAGTTGCTCAAAAAAGCCATGTTCATATAGCTACGAATGCAATAAAATCATTCAGCTATAATAATCACGCTATTTTAAAGCAATATTCCCCATAAATTTTACAATAATGGAATAGTTAGTAAAACTACTGTTATAGTAACAAAAAAGGTTACGATTGCATTACTGTGTTATAAAACTTTTCTAACAAAACCTGCAATGTGTTTACTCATGAAAAGAGGTTTCATTGCGCCAGACTCCATTCCTCTGATTTACACAGGGGTCGCGTTGAGCCAATTAGCTTTATACAATGTTTTATTCATTGTGTTGCTACTTAAAATTATACGTATCTGATGTAAATAAAGATAACGTATCCGGACGTATGCACCGTTTAATTACAAAACATATTAAACCGAAAAAATGGCGAAGATTTTGCAAAATTTGGTCGCCATTCTACTTTTGCCACGTGACTTTTATAATTTAGCCGGGTAACGTTACTGGAACGTAATGGCTATTAACAAATTTTGTTCAATTCTAATTGTATTTGAAACGGTAATTAGGCTGAAATAATTTATCGTGGGGTGAAATTACTGAGCTGAGGGCCCGAAACGACTATCGACTCAATTACGAGAATTTGCTTGTTTCAATAGAGTTACTCTCACTGCTAATGATATTTTAGGTTGAATTAATCGAATGCGGTACGGCTTAGATGCTGTAGTTCAACATTGCATGACTTATCTTTGACGACAACCCTCCCAGGAAATTTCGTTCAAAGGGTTTCCTTGTTCAAATATTTTATGCGCTTCAAAACCCAGTTCTAAAAATAATCAATAGTTTTATATAATTACCAAACCAAAACTGTGCGTAATTAGAAACATAATATATAAGCCTGTAATTAATCTACACTACCTATATTTTTTGCTCACAATACCTTGTAAAGTAATTATTAGCATATACTTACATAGACATACAGTTAATTACATCTCATACGATAGATTGACAACACAGATAATATATAAAACAACAAACGTCATGTTTGAAAATCGAACGCTCATTCAAAAACGCGGCGCAAAGCATAGATGAAAAAAAGTTTGGACATTGTAAGCGTGCCATAGACAAAAGAAAAAAAAAAGAAATAAACTAATATAGACGTAGAATTCATGTAGGTACTTATTATTGATACGGTGATTATTCAAAGTTTTAATGAGAGACTATAGTTACAGAGATGAATGTACTATGTCTCATGGTTTATTAGCTGTACTCGATGTTGGCAAAATAAATAATATTAAACAATTAACTTTTAATAAACAAAAATAACTTAATCAGTTACGACACGTGTAGGTTCTGCGTCGCGAATTTCGAAGATATTTTTAACAAATGGATTTCTACTAAATTGTATCGTGGTACCTACTAATCAATTATTTATTTGTCCTGTGATTGCGAATTATCGAGTAAATTGTAAACCTATGTGAAATGTTTTCTGCAACGTCAAAAAACCACAAATTATCTGCAACGAAACCGCAGCCGTAAAACAAAAACCAGAGGATAAAATATTAATTACTGTCCTTATAAAACGGTTAATAATTAAATTAATTAATCATTATTTTCAACGGTGAAAGAGACAGGCTTGTGTGGCCATATTCTTGAAAATTTGTATTGAAATAGCAATGTTGGGACATCCGTAATTGCGCAACCACATTTAATTTAAACACAGCCGGCATTAAAGTATATTTTAAATTACAAAAATGGTTGTCGTCGAGATAATTACGAGGTTTGCGGCCAGATATATAAATTAGATTCAAAATCAATTCTGAAAGATACATATATTGCAATACGGCAAATAGACCCAGACCAGAAACATTTCTAATTACGCTGATTTCCTATACAAGTAAGCAGTCTGTCACTTTTATTCGCTGTTTTAATATTTTATGGATAAACTTATGTTACTTTCTGTCGTTTGGGTTTTATTGCATTCTCTTTTTTTATTAATTCTAGCAATTGAATCAGATGAACTATAATATTCTCGTAATATTTAAAAATAAAACTTTGAATCTGTCTAGGATTTTCTCCTGTGTCCTGGGTGCGTTTATAAACATGCAATTAATTTTACATACACATCACAACTCAGACCTAGAACAACAATTTGTGGATCACACAAAGAGTTAAGTACTCCGTATGAGAATCAAACACGTGACACGTTGCGCGGCAGCCAGTCCGTGCCAACCGTGTAGTCATTTGAATCAGATGAATGATAATATTCTCTTTTTTAATCAGTTAATGTTGGAAGTTGTGTTTGTTCTTTTAATTACTAGTTACGACATTTTTTTAAAAGACTTTGCCTAAGGTTATTAACATAATGTTCATAAGATAATTTGACTGAGCAGTGATACACATTGAAAGTGTGGGTGTGAAGTGAAGACGTGTGTAACTAAGAAACTAATATTCGTGTATTAGCTCGCCTGTCGTCATTGGAAGTCCCAGAATCTTTGTCCCGACAACGTTCAAAGTTCCAGTGGTTTCAACATAGTTATAACCTAACTAAGGTATATTTCGATGAACTTAACAAAGTTTTGACTGTTGAAAGCAATTTCACACTATTACAATAATGAGTTTTTGGCACTAAATATTATCTAATTTAGAATTTATTAAGAGAACTTTCTAAGCGAAAAATTTGAGCTGTCTCGCCAACATTTCTCGCGTTTTCTGACACCTGAAGAAACTTGTGAATTTTAATCAAAAAGTTTGTATAACTTGCGCAATAACCTATAATTGTCAACCACTGAAATTAACGTTCCGTAATACTTATTTAACGCAGCTTAATATCTCGCTCGAGATGAGTGGAAGTAGAGAAGATGAACTTTTTATTAGAAATAATACTAGTCTTATATTAGAGATGGGAATTGAATTAGGAATAATATGCTGTCATTTAAAAATAAAAACTTAAGTATCAATTTTTCAACAACATAACTGTGTTGATTTTTTTTAAAGAACGTTGTACTTTTAGAATTTTCTCCTGTGTCGTGTGTGCGTTTACAATGATTGGCATTAAACTCAGTCTTGAGTTCAGAACATACTAAAATGGCATTCAAAAACAAATCATGATTGTTTTGTAACAGCTACCTACTAAGTATTACTACATTTTCTAAGTAAATAGTTTTCTAATACAATAAAATAACAGCTGCAAACCGTACAATAAACAACCATGTAAGCAAAGAAAAAAGAGCCCATTACTAGCAATTTAGCTTCTAACGGCCGGAATATTTCCCGTCAAGCCTAGCGTTTCTAGTCTCCCTAGACTGCAGACGTTTACAGTACACTAGTGGCCATATTTTTTGCTATAGTCGGCAATAAAAGCCGTCGGCAGTCGTTAGTATAAAATATTATAGTACTTATTACGTAATGAGTCGGTTTGCTTGACACTTATTACAACTGTGCTTAACAGTACCTATATGTACGATAAAAACTGTTTTAGATATATGTGCTGTCAGGCCATACCGACCATATTTAGGACTAGTTAAGGAATAATTGCCATTCAAGACTGTCACGTTGGTCAAGTGACGGCAAATAAATGCTTTTGTCGAGTTTCAGTTTTTTTTTGAAGAGCTAATATCATCAAAGATTTTTCCAGCTCTGGATGGAGCAAGAGGATCGGTCAGAGTCTCTCTCAAAATCTCCTATTCTGTGCCTCGTCACGGTACATCATCTACTCGCACCCATAACACCAGAAAATATATAATACTAGCTTTTGCTCGCGACTGCGTTCGCGTGGTATGTTGATAAAAAGTTGCCTATGTCCTATTTCGGAACGGAGTTATTTTGTTTTGGCGTGATTGGGTACCAAACATCGTACCTTTCTCATTTATAATATTAGTAAGATCCCAAATGCAAAGATACAACATGTAAAATTCGAAACACTCATCTATTCCATTTTCAAATGGTGCTTATTGTATTGTTTGGTATCAAAATGACCACAAAATTTTAATTTTACATTTAAGTTAACGCAAAAAGTGAGTGTTATATTAAATCAGCTCATTAATTCCATTCTAGAAGAAAATTAAAACCATTTTACTTATTTATGTAAGACGACTTAAGTTTCGTGATCTTTAATTTCACGTTTATAATACTTAGTCAATTCAACGCCCAACTTTGGATCGTATTGTGAAATTGAAGATGGAACAAAATGTAAAACTAGATTACAGTTCAGTTGCTACGCCATTTTAACACTAATTGTTGCTTTGAATTAGACGGTTTAAGCAATTAAAACTTTATTTGTATTACCACATAGTTGCATTTTGTAACAGCTAATAAGAATTATAATAATATGGCTTGCATTCTGTGACATTCTGAATAAATAAATAACGCTTTGGTTCTCAACTTTTATCATGTTAGTAACACACACAAAATACAGCGCGAAGCTTAGGAAAGAAAATAATGTCTCGGCTACACTAGAGGTTTAAATCCCGTTACATTAAATAATATTGAAAAGCCAAGAGCGAGACCAAACCGCCTCTGATTTTTAAATAACGTGGTTAAAATAGCCCGTCCGCCGGGGTCTTAAACAAAATTGTAATTATTTTATTAGAATGTAGTTTTGTACATCTGTGATAGTAGTTACTTCGTAGTTAGCAGTAGGAATATATAGATCACTTAATTGTGAAGTTTTATATGTTTATATATAAGGCCACACAAGGATTCATGTTATATGAAAATTAAATAAAAAAGAAAAAACGATAAAGTTACGTTCCGTGGTATACATAATTAATATATGATAATGTCCGTCCGGGCAGGGTTAGGTTGAGTGCTCACTTATGGAAACCATTCCCTTTTTATATTTTTTATCTACATTTATTATTAGATGGTTTCCCTCCTGATAAGTTTTATTTAGATAATATACTTTGATAGCAACATGTAGCATGTTTTAAATTGTAACAAGAAGTGTGCAAATAAATAAAGATAGATTTTATTATGGTGAAGAATATTCAAGTTATTGCAAGCGAGTTTGGTGGGAGGAAAACTTTAAACGGAGCTAGTTTAGAGTGCCTTTGTTTTGTTTCTTCTTCGCGTTCAATAAAAATGAATGGACTGTGAAATCATGGAATACATTAATGTTAAACCTGGAACTATTTTAAAAACTAAGATCAGACTTTATATTTCCATCTATGAAATATATTTTTAACTTAATTTTTTTTTGTATTTTTTACATTCATTTTCTTAGATTCGGAATAAAAATTTCTATCAAAGTTAGTAGGTAACAGTGTTGTTCAACCTTCAAAATGATAGACAAAACAATGAATAAGACTTTTTCTATAGTTTCACCATCATTATCATATGGTAACTGACCGAAAACCCAATAATTAAATGTCTGGGAATAAACACAATAAGTTAAGCATACAACCTTTTTGAACAATACTTTGGGCGCCAACCTTAACATTGAAAATAGCTAGAGATGTTCCAATTTGATATCATGGAGATACAGACTTAAATCATGAGCAGACAGCGCGCTGACGTGTGCAGACGAGCGATTAATCGCGAATCATGACACATAATGCTTCCCCTGTCATCACGTAGCACGACGATTCAATTTACACTAAAATATATTATTCTAGAACGTTTTGAATGTACCAATCACTACATAGTATAAAACAAAGTCGCTTTCTCTGTCCCTATGTATGCTTAAATCTTTAAAACTACGTGTACTAGTGCGAAGGTAATAAAGGTCGCTAGTATCTTACTTAATAAAAAATTAAAAAAAAAACGATTTAAATTCGAAACCGCTGTATGAATTTTGTCTTAAATGTCAAAAAAAGTAAAAATAATATAATTTAATGCTGTTTATTTATTTTGCTATCGCTGAGCATTGAATTGTCGCCCGTCTGTCGGACGTGTGAATCATAAAAGCTGGCTTTTTGTTGCAGCCGTTTTTGCTATAGCGTTGTCGTGTTGCTTGTAACAAATAAGAGATAGTCTCTATATTAGATGCCATGTATTTCGTCTGCGGCTCTTCGTATAACTGGCAGTTTAATTCAGAACGTGCGTTCTGTGTGAAACGTTTCATTTAATTGCTAACATGACCCAGCTAAGTCTTATTTAAAATTGCCTTCAACAATGAACTAGGTACTTAGGCGATGCGCAAGAAATGGTATTGGCTTGTTAACTATTTGCAATATTACTGTCACGGCTATGGGCATAGACATCTATCTAAGTGTTGGTTAATACAAGAAATGCTAATAAGCAGCCATAAATTACTTAACGGATCATTAAAACATATTCCAAACGGTGATTTATACCTGAGTTCGTAGTAAATCTCTCGAAATGTCGAAGTTTCGATGCAATTTTACGCAAACAAGCACCATCATTGGGAAATGCTGGCTGACAATGAAACGAGTGTTGACGGAAAAAATAAATGAATGAAATGAAATCCAACGTGTATAACCATCTCGCTGGATATCAAAACACACTTCAGGTCAGTGTAATTTGGCAGACAAGCTTTTTTGGAAAGTCGTTTTGCCCGGCGTTTCCCCCAAATGCGGCGTGACTTGGCTAGCGAAAGAGATGAGATTAATGACAGGGGTGGAACGACTTATAAAGACCCACACTCACACCATTGCTATTGTCCCAAACGTGCTTTGTATACTTGGTTTAAACTTCGGATGACGAAAACAAAACATACTTATAGGTATTAAAAATATTTATAAGTTATATCATAAGCATTAGGTACCTATTTAATGTAAGACTTTCTTAGGTTGTTGTAAATGTTTTATGACAGTCTAGATTATGTCATATTTTTTTTAAGAAACACGAATGTCACTAAAATTAAAGCACGTCTACGAACAGCGTAAAAAATAAATTGTGTCATGTCTCTAAAGCTTAATTTTATGAACATGATTCAGTCAGGCAACGGGTACATCACCGGCAACATATCGCGATGATCGATCAACGTAGTCTGTCACTGTCACTTCTTTAATTCGCTCGAGTTTATACCGTTACCTTCTAAAAACAGTAATCTCGGCTGGCGACGCTTGTCGACCAGCCGCGGCAGCCGATAAAAACTTTCCTGCCAACTTTTCTTTAACCAGTTTTCTTCGAACAAAAGTAGCTATAGACATAATTGAGTATTACGTGACGGTGTGAGAGGAAGAACTTTATCGTATCCCGAACTGACTTCCGATGGCTTCGATTGTTCAGATGGACTCTGACTCGCATACATTACATTTGACCTTTCGTCGGTAAATCGTCCTTTTCCTTCCCTGGCACACAAAAAACGTTTCATTAAAAGACCATAAGGATGATTATCGCGTAGCTAAGTTAATTAAACAGCTTTGTTAAGTTTTGTTATCTATGGGTTTGGGTTCATCTTTTGGTTCGTGTTTTGTGGGTGCATCGTTGAGAAAGCACCAGGTCTTAACTTATAATTAAGTAGATTAATGGAAGTGTTTAGTAATTCATTGGCGCTTCAATGTAACATGAATAGCTTTGTTAAATAATGAGGTAGGACGTCGCAGAGCCTAGCTCTTTAAAGAGATTTGAGCAATTCTATTCTGGAATTTTCTCTGTCAATTATTATTATTACTTAACATTCTGTGTAACTGAAATAAATTATAGGACTGGATTGTGTTTTGTTTGAAACGTGATAAGTATGAAATGTCAAAGAGGAGGTAATTTTTTTGTGTAATAAACCGGCGCTCGAGCAGACGGATTACTTGATGCTAAGCAATCAGCGCCGCCCATGGATACCCGCAACGGAGGAGTAACGAGTGCGTCGCCGACCTCTAGGGATAAGGGTTTTGGAGATTAAGGAATTGGGGAGGGATCGGGGGAGGGGAAGGAACACAACGCTGTGGTTGTTTCACGCCGGTTTTCTGTGGTAAATCTTCATATTCGGAGAAATCAGTGTAATAACAATGTATTGGTTTATACCTACGCTATGTAGCAATCATTAATGCGTGGAACATGTTGTACTGCTAAGCGGATTAGTATTTGAAGCAGTTTATGTCATTAGTGCATATTTGGTTCCCTAATACAGTGGCGTCACATTACGGGTATTAGGCAAGATGTAGTATTCTAGCATAGTGTGACGAAAATCGAAATTGATAGAAACAAATTCGAGGCATAGTAACTTAATGTATTTAGTGATTTATGTTTGTGTTCTTTTAAGAGTACATGGACTCAATAAGACTATTTTGCCATGCTTTAATTGGTATTTTATGTAGTAAAAGTGCAACATTCTACAGAGGATACAAAATCCATTGTTATTCCAAGTTTTACTTACATAAAATTTATGTTTGAACATTAAACAATCCTAATTTAAACATTGTATTATGACTTCCACATGAGCTAAAAACATAACATCCATGTGCCTATTGATAAATAAATAAGAGCTATTATGTAATAGGATAGAAGAAAGCGCCAAATTTGAATGTAACAGTTCAATAGTCTAATGATTTTCCCCAGACAGTAAGCACTCAGACATATTTTTTGTCGTTCATAGACTGCAAAGCATTAAGTAAATAAATCAACAAATGAAGATTCGCGAGCTGATGACTCGATAGAAACGAAAATAAATATTGTATAGCCTTATCAGAGAGACATTTTCACTAATTTTAATGATTTAAGTGCCATCGAAAGATTCTCACTTTTTTGTACCACTTTTTATACCATTTATACCTTTTTTATATCATTAACTTCAAAAATGGGTCAATAACAGCCGTAGCTATGTTTTAAAATCCTAGTCTAAATTTTCGAATTCTCGGCAGGTATGTTACCTTCATGCCTCATGATTGGCAGAGAGTTTGGACCAAAAACAAAAGAGTACACATTCAACTAGTTCTTATACAGTTAATGAAAAATTGTTTTATACTTCTCTGACATCACAAGATTATAAGTAAGCAACTACATTCCGCCCGCATTGTATATTGATAAGAAGCAGAAGTAGTAGTAAGTAAGCTATCCACATCCAGAATTTTAACCAAATCGGTCTAGCTGTTTTTTCGTGAAAAAATAACAAACACACATCTATACATTCTCACAAACTTTCACATATATAATATTAGTAGTAGAAAGGATATTGCTTGGCAATGAATATAGCTTTGTACTGAATCAAGCTTAAGAGAACTAAGTTAGTCATACTTACAGTTTTGTAAACTCGGTTATATTTGTAATGCTAGTTTAAAGTCCACTTAACAAGGTTTAAGCATAGCGTAAACTGAAGCTTAGGAAAATTTATTTCACGAAAGAGTGTGAAATGGCTTATTCAAATGCAAATGCGAAATCCTGTCAGGTCAAAGCGTTTTCGCTTAGTACATTTCCAACCTTCTTTTCGTAAACTTTTTCTCTCTGGTAGAGTGGGCGACATCGTTTCCATATTTAAAATATAATCAAATCAAAACATGTTCCTCTTTAATTCAGTATTGCCCAGAATATTATTTAGCTTTTTCTAGACTTTCTGAAATTTATAAGGTCTTAGACAAGGTTAGTAAAGCTGCGGAGTTAATTAGACGGGACGATTTGTAAAAGTAATGGTTCGCTATCAACTACAGTTGATGCTATAAGTAGGTACTTTACGTCATTAAATAAAGTGTTGGTGTGTTAACAACGCGTTCCCGCGCGTTCTCATACAATTTGTTATCTTAATATCACAAAGTATTTTACATGCTCACAAAATCGTTGCAAAGTTTTGAATGTGGGGTCAAAGAGTCTCTAGACATCATTGTTAAAATTAATCGATATGTATTTTATTTTTCGTACCTACCTAGTGTCAATACTCTCCTTTAATGAAATACCAAGCAAATGTTTAATCCTTATAAGGTAAATTGTAGAAGTAGAAAAACTAGTCGATTTACAAACGGATACCACTGTGCAAACTTCCGCTGCAACCCGTCCAATGGCAGCCGGGATTAGAAATTTACCGGAAACATACCATTTCAGTATCACTCTCGCTTTTTAAAATAAGAACGAGTCTACAACGATGGTATTGAACCCGAGTCCGTGACTGCGAATCGATTTACTCGGTTATCGATTTGTATCTCAAATATCGATGTTTGTATCGGTTTACGTTTTTCGTCGAAAGGTAAAAAGTTCTCGTGACTATTCGATTACGAGTTGTTGCAGCACTAACGCAATAGTTACGAAGGACCACAAGTTCGAGTCACGACTGAGTCAATCACTTTCAGTTTCGATTTTACGCCATCTTTCAAATTGCGGCCCGTAATGGGTGTTGGCATTTCGGCAGTAATTTAAATTTGTTTTGTAATTTTAATCTATTTTTGGGCGGTTTCGTTGTTGGTAACCCTGAGAATAATATTAACTGATGTAGACAGAATGATTTTTATTTCTAACCTGAAACATCGAGTATCGGCCGTGAACTTACGGTATTTATTACAATCGAATTATCTTTAGCTAAAATAGTAAGATAGATATATAGAAAAGATATATATATATATCTTTATTTATCTTTTATATATATATATATATATATATATATATAAGTAGATCTAACCAGTTTATTGTACAATGGCTTTAATATCTACAAAATTGAAATTAATATTAGCTTCAGATATTCGATTACTTGGGTGCGGGTAAAAGCGCGACAATGTACGGTACATTGTTCTTTTACCCGCACCCAAGGTTCCGGTTCAGATCAGGAGAAGGAATCGCGTGGTTTTTAGTCAGTAAGAGTCTGACATTGCCTCTCGCCCCTAAGCTATTCAATAACTCTCACATCCTCAGTGTGTCCATGGGCGACGACGATTGCCAATCAGATGATCCGTCAATTTGCTTACCGTCTAATCTTATAAACATACGAAAAATACATACTTGCGTAAGGTTGTCATAATACAATATGAACTGCACAATAGAAAATAAAAAATCGCTAAATTACTTTTATTATCTTTCTCATTGCCCGCGAAATATTTTTAAACCACTGTTTTCATAACCGAGTTGTTCGTGATTACCCCACAAAGAATATCTAACTACATAACACAGGCAGAATATCTAACTGCATAACACAGGCAATGTCCTCACTAAGACTAAGGAAACATTTAAATAAAGAACGTAACAATAATGTGTTCTACAACATACTGGCCATTTTTCTATGAAAGCTGAGCCATTAAAATAAAACTAGAAGCCAGATGATATCGCATTATGAAACAAGGTTTTACACTTAGTTGCAGTGCTTTATATAACTTGTTTAAGTACCTAGCTTTATTCTAACGCCTAGTTCGCAATGAACAGTAATGCACCGTAATGATATGATCTAGGAAAGGTGAAAATTGTATAGCAGTAAATATAATCTAGAATGGCACAAAAATATTACGTCTTTAGTCAAATGGCCGCAAGTGCGTTCGTTCTTGGGTTCATCTGTTCGGTAGGGCACAGTTGAATTTGGAGTACTAGATTTCGTATGCGGCAATCTGCTGACATTTTCGGGTATTATAAGGATGACTTTTAAGGAAAAAATTCTCAAAAGACTTCATGTGTGTCTTAATTAATGGATGTCATACTCTAACTGATGCCAATAGTCCACCACAGACGGGTCCCTATTTAGAGCTGATGTTCAGCTGGAGTTGCTTGGCAAGGGCAATGAGGCACCGCGACCTCGGCCTAGAGCAGAAGAAAGAACGAGGTGGTTTTTAGTCAGTAAGAGGCTGACACTCCCACTCGCCCTGGGCGGAAAAAGCCATTTGATGATTTTCCTCCTACAAAAAAATAACACATTAATTGATAAAAATCCACCCTGGTCCTTCTCCTGCTCCAAGTCAAGGCCGCGATTCATTATTGCGCTTGATCCGCAACCCCAGCATTATTTGGAGTATTAGATTCGGTATACAACAAACTGCCTACCCTTTCAGAGATTATAAGGCATGGTGTAATGTTATTAAGAATGGTACACAAATATTTCGCATATTATGTCTGGCGTTAGTAACATGATTTGAAAGTTTTAGAGTAGGGTATACCTACAAAGGTCCAACCCTTACACTATGTACAATTAAGGACATATCCGCTTAACTAAATAAAATAGTTTTATAAACTTTAATTAATGAAATTGCCATAGAATTGTTTACGCTCATAATTAAACAAGAATTTATTTAGATACCAACTTTCCGTTTGAATTGTTTTAATGGCGTATATTGAACGACCTATTTATTAATAGTTATGTTGAAGTTTATTTAGTCGATTGTTAGTTAACGTTGCGCAAATTAAAGTTAATTAAGTACTAAGTTATAACTATAAAGTCACATGTGAAACCTTGTTTATGATGCATATGTGAGAAACACGAGCTCAAGTAATTAAAACTATTGCTCAATGTTTTACAACGCCGAAGTGCGCACTTTGTAAGTCTGAAACTGTAGTTCTCTATAGAAATGATTAATTGCAATTTTAGTATAAGTACTTAAGCGGCTATTGAAAGTGTAATAGTACAAGTTTTTGAATATAGAGTCTATTCTAATAGTATTTTTTTTGGTATAATTTGGTTTGAAGATAAAAACATACGATGCTTATGAGTTTTAGATAAGTGCAATCGTATTTAAGATTATATCAAGGACATCCTTCATCCAACATTCGTACTTAAGCCTCGGTCAGCAAATTGGTAAAGAAGTCCAGTAGATTCCAGTTGCGAAAGTAACAACGATTGTTGTACCTAGTCGCGTGTTCGCCTGCAGCTGTTTTCTTACACACTTACCTACTTATTCGAGCATCACAAATAAAACAATACACGTCGTGTTCAACAGAATCATATCGACAGCATCATATCGACAGACATCGAGTTTATCGATACAATGAACATCGATATGAATGGTCCACCACTCTTTTATTTATATGCCATCTAGAAACTTATTAGATTCTATTCACGCGAATCGGATGAGCGGCGTGCGAGATGCAATGACAAGTATTCTGAGGAGACAGGGGTGACCGTTAGTGGACGTGCCGGAATCTCCGTGTGGGTACCGTTACCGGGCCGGACGATCGATGTGCGCCTTGACGAACCTTGCCAAACAAAGCCAAGTGATTTTTCGTATGCCATTAGCCTTACGACCTCTAACCAGTTTGTGAAATTAATCTCCGATGAATCTAGCTGTGAACTCGTGCCGAAAGCAATTTTTATGACCAATTTATTTTTTTCGTAAAATTCGAGACTATTAGCGTGGAATTTATTGCTCACTAGATTCTAGGTAGGTAGGTACTTGAGCGCCGAAGTTAAGTACTGACTCAAACTAGATTATGTTGTACGGTATTTTATTTTATCGGCATTTTAAAATCTAAAGTACATATATCTGTCTGGAGTAAGTACGTCCTTTGAAAGGATGAATATCTGAAAATGGATTCATGAATGTTTTGAATATTTGAAATGGATTCACAGAAAAATTACATGTCATAAAACTCAATAGGGCAGTACCGTCGTATTGTTTGATTGATTAGAAAAAATAATTGACAAACATTAGAAATATTTTTATTAATATTTGCTTCTGATAAATTCGTTCATTTATATTTCTTAGGTGAGACATATGTATACACGTGTACACAATTAGTTTGTATAGTTACAATTTACAATCAGTGTACATACTCGTAATATCACGACCCGATCATAGTTACGATTATTAATATTCAATTTCAAAACAATGTCTATTAGAAGCCTTGTACACTTCAAACATAGGGAAACTTCACTAATTTACTCGGTTAAGTTTATGAAGCTTAATAATGCCATTTATAAAGGGAAACTTGGAAGTTTTTGAGGCTCCCGGGCTCACAAAGAAGATTTCAATTTAATTTCCTCTCTGACCATACTCAATTTCACTTTATTTGCCTCAAATTGATGCTTTTATCGATGTTTTGTTATAATCATTTAGTGTCCAGTCAATCGAGATTTCTCTATAAGTGTATAACAGGTGGTCTCAATAGTATCTATAAAGAGTAAGATGACGGATACCATTACCAACTGACCGTGAAAATCTGACGTTTTCTCTGCGCATTGCCACTGTTTACGTTAGCGGCTAGTAAGTTCGCGATTTTAAACAACCATCGCTTGTTAATATTTTTGTTAAGTTAATAGCAATTAATCTATTCCGTAAATAACTGTTGTGAATGTTCAAATGTATATAAATGGGAGTATTGAAACAATAAATTTATTTTTGTAAATTGGCCATAAATGAAGATGCATACGGCATTTCCTATCTGACGACTCTGAGATCAAATACCGAAGCTATTTCAGAGTGTCAGTCTCTTTTAAAGTCCAAACAAATACAAAGATAATAAGGAAGAAGTAAGTAACTTGGAAAAAACAGTAATGAGGAGTATTATCAAAATTCTATATTGCAAGACCTCTTCTCACACTCTATCTCTCTTCTCTTCTCTCTCTTAAGGCAGATTAGTGATTTGAAAGTCATATTAAAAAATATAAGTTAAGGCTATTTTCCTTCACCATAATGTCAGCTGTATCTAAATATTGGTACTTGCCTTAACCTCTAAGCCACTAAAACTGTTACTGTTACTACTATTGTTGTACCGCAAAGAACTTTGCTACTAAAATAATTTGTATACATACATATACTATTGAAGCATTAAATTCTAAACATGCCGTACACTTCGCTCCCCGCTCCAACTAAGGCCATACACGCCATTCAGCATATTTTAACCAGAACGAACAGTCCAATGCAACTAAACAGATGATTTATACTTTCTTCAATAACACGACCAGACCATGACGAAATACATCGGATGTAGGTATGCACTTGCAATCAATAATAAAGAAATATTACTTTATGATTGCGTATCACAGTTGCCAATGATATGCAACTATACTTTTGGGTCATATTCTGTATAATTTGACAGCTTGGAATTAATGATTACAATTTGTTTTGTTAACCGCACTTTAATACGTCTGTTTTAAATTATTTATTGTGAGATTATCTTCGAAATTGGTCATATTGAACGTCATACACGTAATTATTTAGCCGTGTTATAATTAATCTTTACAATAAATAGGACATTCATTTTGAAATTGATTGATTATAATACCTACCTAGTATACATATTATTATGGTTGTGGTTTTATTTCTTTTTTTGGGAGAAACTTTGGAATGCGGTCTACGGAAATGAGTATCGAAGTTAGTTTTTGTTATTATAGACAACAATTTCGGTATAGTAAATGCGCCATTGTTTTGTCTTGTAACTTGGCATCGCTATTATGAAGTTGGTTTCTGATTGCCAAATTGTATCGTATTGAATGTTATTTTCTCTAGTTACGGTACGAGCCCAAAATATACTAGATATACAAATATGATTTCGATCGGATGATTGGTTTAGTTTTATGTATTAATTGTATTATTTGTTAAGGTTAATTCATTATGTACTTGTCCATTTATAATCCATATTTAATCTGTGGGCTACAATATGTTGGGTATTTTCTTTCACTTAATTGTCAATATTTTAATTTTAGTTTAATACGGTAGTTTCCAACCAGTCAAATTCAATACTTTTATCCAAACGTCAAAAACGATACTTTTCTATGAAGTTTGTATGATAAACTGAGCTATGATGTCATAAATTTTTTGCGTCAAATAGCTTACTTATTTCACAATAATTAGCTGAAAAAAATCTAAAACTTGGTGTATCGATCAATCGATGAATAAAAGTATACTTAGTTATTTTTCAAAATTTTATTGTATTGAAACATCGAATTAATTTATTTGTGACCTAGGAAACTACCCAATTAATACAGGCAGCTTGTTAAAAAATAACAAATTATATTATTATTTACGACAAAATCGACAATTTGTCTGAACAAAAGAAGACTACCAACTTCAAACAACCCACGTTACTCCGACATAATATCTTTCCTTAATCAATTAATTTTATATTTCAGCACAAATTAGGCTTCTCATGATATATTACGTCTAATTAATATTCAAAAGATTTAAAACACGTCCCAAATTATATTTAATTATGTTTTCAAAGCATTATATTTTTCCGTCAAAGTAAATTGGAGGTTTATTATGAGTGTTCGCCTTCGACTCTCTAAATTGAAGATAAAATATTAATTTTGTAGGTTTACGCGAATATTAAGTTGATAAGTTTCCCCCATTTCGATTTAATACAACATAAAAATATCTGATAGGAACTCTGGGGGGCTATTAATGTAGATTTATGATCCTTTTATACAAAATAACGAGATCGATATGACGCCAATATAAATTATATGTTGTCCGCTTCTGATTTTTAATAACGTCATAAAATATGCATCGTTCATAGATGAAAAGAAATGGCTCTGTTTCTATGTTAATTTCGCTAATTATTGTCTTCGGTTTTATGGATCAGGTGTTGGTGTATTTGCATTTTTAAATTAGTCTTTTTTTGTATTATGACTGTCATTCTCTTTAGGAGTTATGGTGATATTCTGAACACTTAATTGGCAGTGGGGTGATTTATTGTTTTTTTTAAACTTCACTATTCTGTATCTGTTAATGAAAGTTGTAACACTAAACTCACTGAAGTTAAGTAAATTCTCATACACTCTTCAAAAATTTATTTTAAATCATCACTTTCGAGTTTGGCTATCTAATACACAAATAATATTATTTTACCATGCTTTTTGTGTTTCTATTTTATTTTTATCTTTATTCACTTGTTTATTTTGTGCCCTTTAAGCGTCCTAGACGTGAATAAATACTTTTTGTTTTGTTTCAAATAGATTTCTACAAAATAATAAACTCAATAGCGAAACAGAAATAAAAAATGACGAAACACCACAAAATCTTGCATTTATATTTTATAAAAAAAGATTTTTTTGCTGGATAATTATTGTATGAGCATCCTGAAGGTTTAAAAATATCCTTTGAGGGTATATTCAATTGATACGTTTGATCCGAGATACCTGTGTAAGCTTGTTTATTCACTGTTAGGGATCTCTGCTGACAATAGCATAGGAAAGCCCACATGACGAGTGCCGATCGCTTTGTGTTTATTTTCCTTAGCAAACATTTGTTATATTTATTATTAGATCAGTATCTGCCCTCTCTTAATCTCGGGTTCTGAATGTGATTTGTTTTTTTTTAGCGCAGAAAATGTGAATCGATTTTTAAACGATAGGTATCTAATAAAATTTATTTTGTTTTGATATTATTTGTGTAGATTATTTTTTAATATAATTGGTAACGTTGACATTGAATCTATACGTAAGTACGCTGCTCATGAATAAGAGTCCCGGTGTGACTTGAAACTAGTTGAGCTTTTCTCAGTAAATTCACGTGATTTAGTAGTTTTGTTTTTAATAGATTACGTTCATAAATTATATTATTTATTCACTTGGACAATACCTATTTTCTTGTAGTTATGGATATTTTTTTATTTATTAGCAACCATGTAGACGTATCAATTGTCTTATCCACAACATATCAACAGAATGGTATTTCCTAGAGGGTCTTACACAGCTTTACCTGTACCACACCCATGTTTCCTTCTAAATAATAATAGTTCCACATAACAGCCTTGAGACACAACAAATTGAATTACTTTTTCCACGAAATATTAATTGGTAAATACGATATTTCCTTGAAGACAAAACAACGTGCTTATACCTACTTACAATGGAGTAATATCTTGAGTCTGTGAGAATCTGACACTCGCCCACTACCCAGGGCGAGAAAAAAATTGTTTGTTTATTTATTTGATAATTTCCTCTAATCAAAAAAGCGAAGCCTCTATAGTAATATATTGATCAATAGTAATAACAAAACATCTATACTAATATTATAAAGAGGTAAAATTTGTAAGTTTGTATGTTGGGGGTAATCTTTGGAACCGCTGGTCGGATTTCCAAAATTCTTTCACTGATAGATAGCTACAATGTTGCTGAGTGCTATAGGCTATAAAACATTACGCTACGATTAAATGTAGCCGAGCAGCGGGTGAAACCGCGCGAAAGAAGCTAGTTATAAATATACTGGGAAAGAATAAGGTCGACTTTCAAAAAAGATTGGTTGACTAGAGCTCCAGTCTAGAATTCTAGATACCAGGACTAAGTCTACGCGATTGTCATCTGTGAATAATGTGTGGATTGAAGGAAAAGTTGCTCAACTGCCTCGGGCATGGAGACCGAGAAGCGTCACATCAATCTACCTTAACGTGCCAATACAATTTCAACTCTGTGACAAAACGATAAAGTTGGTAATATATTTGACAGGTTGGAGTAGTTTGATATGCTGTTTGAGTTTCTCTCCAAGTTGTGCCAAGCCCGGATTTTATTTTTGAACGAAATGAAAACAGAAATTTTACTTTTAAAATGACGCTGTAGTTTGTTATCTTAATAATTTACCTGGTATTTATAATTTAGTGCTTCATTAACAAATGTTTTCGTGCGTAATTACGTTAAGATAAATTGAATTTGATAAACGACTCACGAAGATGTTGAGGATGAGGTCATGATGTAATGATAATAATTAGAATGACTATAGCCTTGACGTTCACTGCTAGGAATCTGGCGATTGGTACCTATTAGGGCAAGTTGTTAAAATAATTACTATTACAATTCACTAATTTGCGCTGTGTGTGAATGAGGTTACCGGAGGCCTAATATCTTTCCCGAATCCAATCCTTGAATATCCGAAACCCTTATCACTAAAAGACCGGCAACGCACTCTTAACTGATTGCTTACCATCATGTAATCCGGAAGCTCGTTGGCCGATCAATTCAATAAAAAAAAAATTGTCTAGGTTACCTCACGATGTTTTCCTTCGCCGTATGTCAGTGGTGTCTAAATAATCATATAAAGTACAAAAGTCATATTGGTATTTGTCAGGTACCGCACCCTCACGAATGAGAAGCAGACGCCTTAACCTCCAGGCCACTGCGATACGTAACCACCACTTCTTTATTACATTGATAAAAATATTGGAAATTAGATAACCTGTGCTTAGTGTGCTGGACAAACATCCTATTACGTACTGTGGACAACGAATAAACACAAAAATTATTCAACGATATCGTTATATTCAGCTATGATTTATAAGGCATAAATTTCATAGGAAATTTATTTTAGTTTCGAAGCCCAAGGGTGTGGTCCAAATTTGGAAATTGATATCTGATAGGTACCGGTTAGTGTCGTCTGTCATTGTAGTTAATGATAGATACGTCTCAATAGAACAGAAATATTTATACAAAATTGTAGGTACGTAGTTTTGAAGGAAAAGTTACAATGATGTCTTATGAAATCGTAAAGATAATTTGTTCCTGTTATTTTCAATACTTGATAGGAATATTTTGTTTTATATGTGGACTAACTACAGTTTGATGTTTTATCACGGGTGCATTTACAAACAAACATTTTACATACACATGACATTCAGATCCGCAATAAAAATATGTGAAGCATACAAATTAGTTATTTGTTAGTTTTATTAAACTCGATTCAGTAGTTTTTACAATTATTTCATTGAAAGTTAGTAGGAAAAATGGCGCTCAGTAAAGTCTCTGGTAACTAACTCCCTATAATTTGAAACGAAGTATTAAATATTTTTTTCACGAAAGTTTTGCAACTTCACACGATTGCTTTTCCTCATTAGAACATACTTCCAGCATAAATCGATTTTCTCGATCCCCATATGGAATGGAAACTTTTTAAACGAATCCTCCTATTATAAGTTTTGCTATCCGACAATTTTCGATTCGTTTAATCTCAGTCGAAAATTTATTTTTAATAGGTTTTATCGACGTTTGTGAGCGAGGGCGTTGACCTTTATAAGTATATAACTGTTGTATAGGAAATAAATTACATTTAAACTGACAAATAAAATGTTGGCTTTCTAGGAAAACGACCCGTGTCCCAATACTTTGTCGTGTTGACACGGTCGAATGTCTCTATACCTACGCCGTGGTGCTAACAGAAAAAATAAAAATAAAGAAATGCTGAATGTTTTAAAAATGATATTGGTTGGATGGCCCTACGATGGTGACCAAAGAAGGTAGTCTAAGAAAAACATGATTGATTTTCTCCTATTGTTTTTGTGAGAGTAAATTTTAATTTTTACTTGTTATGCCAAAACGAGTGGAAAGATATATCGTATTATAATATTTACACTTTATTAAATATCAATTTACTGACTAAATATTAACAATAATATTAGCAATACTTACCATATTGCTTAAATATTTAGTCAGTTGCGGGACGCCGCCGTGACGCATGCTGCTGCTGCAAGAAGAGTCCCGTTGTGACTTGAGACTAGTAGAACTTATCTCTGTTAATTCGCACTAGTAAATTGTTATTTTAAATAAGTTGAATGTTTTTTTTACTACTATATATCGGAAAAAAAATGATCATTTTCCATATCGGTTACCTCTTTAAAGTCACAAAGCAGGTAAACAGCGTCTTGGCAAAATGCACGTCGTTCTTATATTTCACGCAGACGATACAGATGGCTCAATTTTATTTTACCGCCATTTATATTTAAGAAAATGCAAACAGCTTTCTCGTTTTTAACAATAAGCACACCTATTTTAGTTTTCGGTTGTAAATAGCTCTTTATTTCTGAAAAAAATCTATTTAAAATTAGTATTAGTATTCAATCAGTATCAAAATGAGCGATTTCCGAAATTTTTTCTTTATTATGTCAAAGGTCAGCAAAAAATTTACCTGACGGTAAGTAATCGGCTCCGCCCATGGACACTCCTACTCTCATGTGTTGTTAGGGATTTTGAGATAGGCGATATAGGATGGGAGTGGGCCTCTGGTAACCTTACATCACTCCAGTCTTGCCAGCCCATTCGTGACTCTCCCACACTTAAGAATACTGCTATTAACTACTAAATTTAAATCTGAAAATCCTTATACTAACAACAATCGCTTCCAACTTCAACAGATATTCCAAAATAAACTCAAAATTCAACAACAGTAGGTATAATTTAAAACTAATCGTGTTATAAACTACATTGTCTAGACGTTTTCATCGCTCATAAAAAAGTTTAAATTACATTCGTCACTATGATAATAGCAGATTCGCCTGACTCTAGTCGTTGTTCAATTTAATTTTAATACTTAAATCGTTTGTTCCTGAATTATTGTTTAAAGTTTTACCGCTTGTAATATTTTGGCGATTTTTTTGTGCGAACTATCACTGTTATTGTAATTGGTTATGTCCATTAGATATTCTTTTAAAGTTAGATGGAGTTCATAATATTGTAAAAAAATACTTTCACTGCCAAACAAAACCACTGAACGCAGACTAGCGTCTATTATTGAAGAGTTTGGACTATCCTTAATAATGCTTCTCCTATTGTAGGCAAGTTTACATTCAGTTTTGTTCATTTTCATTTGCGAACATTTAGTTTCAACGATGTACACAAACAGTGCAATAAAAATTCACTTCTCAGTACACGAAAGGCCACGGTCATGACACGGCACGTAATCTGTTCTCATGTTCAACGAAAGTGATGGACAAACAACCAAAACGTGATCGTCTCTTATTACGTATGTTGCGTAAAACGTTTATGCATACAATGAACTTGCGGCCTTATTGCCTTCATTGATGACTCAATCTGGCCCTCTCGTTGAACCTTGTATCAACTAGGCAGATTTAACGCACAGCACAGTGTTGATCATCAAAAATGTTATTGAATGGTTGTTTTTTTTATAATTTATTCAGTAAAGTTACAAAAAAGTGTCCTATCATCTAAACTTTAACGTTTGATGGCGAGAGGCGCTCTTTATACAATATAATATTTATACATAACAGTGAAATTAGTACCTTCTTTAAAACTTAAATATCCCTGTTTTATGCATATTATGTACTTATAGCTAGGTATGACACAGTTTATATAATAATAATTATTGACTAACATAACAAACAAAACATAAAAAAGACACACAAACATAACATTCTTACTTCTTATTAATAATCTAATATAAAGCTTTTTAGTTTTGACTTAAGAGATCCTTTGATTAACTTTTCCCTTCTTCTCTTAGTGTCTCTATTTTATTAAATACATTAGGAACTAAGTAAGTAGTAGAACTAAGATGTGCAACACATTCCTCTAGCAACACGTTGCCGACGAATTTTGCTAGCGAAATCATGTGTAGACGAACAGCGCTGCTGTACAAAATTTCAGTGGACAATAAGCATTTTGTAAAGCATATTGGATGACAGGCAGAAAATGCTTCTAGCATTACGTCCTCCGATATATGTAATTATATAAAAATAATAAATAAATGAATAAAATTGCCCGTCGAGGTGTTATTATGGGTTTTGGGAAGACTGATTAGAAAATGTAAGATTTTCGCTTAAATTGTCTACTAAAATCATTCCAATGGTTGCCTTTAGCATTGATTAGATATCAGATCTTCCAACGAGTTCAGTCCCGGAGCTCCTATATAGCATTGTTATCGTTTACAATAAGTACCCTGTCTGCTAGTGGGTGGTGTTAGATGCAATAGGAATGTATGTAGGTTGTGTTTACCTTTTGTTAATATTAAAACCCACGATTGTTTAGATTACTTAGTAGAGTGATAGAGGCGATAGGATTGTGATAGAGGCGTCTACGATGGCAGTAATAAATATTATCTACGGAAATTATGACTTAATTTTCTCTACGTATTAATTTGTGTAGAAGGGAGAAAAGATACTATTCTTGTTGTTAAAAAAATAACGGATTATCGCTATGACTTTCTTCGTCATTATAAGCTCGAAAAATTATTTTTCAATCAACAACAAAAGCATTGAAACTGACTTAGAAATATCTACATTTATACCGTTTTAAACATAATTTTCAATACCTATAGTCCTACGCATTCAATAAACAGGTTTTATTTAATAATGTTCGTGGGTTGCTTGCTCTTTGCACTATTGCCATATAGAAATCGGATACGTTACAGCTTTGTGTGGCACCAACATTTGTTTGTTGGTCATAAATTTATTTGCTTCGACAAAATAAACTTTATGTAACTTTATATTGAGTGTTTAATGAGATGGAATAGAAGGGATGTGCATTTAAACCTACTTTATGAACTCAATGAGGTATATAAGTTTAGTGTTTAGATATTAGTAAGGACCGCAAATGACAGTTTTTTAATAAAAAAAAAATATTTAAAGAATTTCAAATAAAGAACAAAGTAACCAATTGAATTTCTACATATTAATGTACGTATGTTTGACTGCGATTATCTCGCGATTCGCTGAATCGATTTTGATGCGGCTTTTATTATTTATATATTGTTTGACACATTTAGGAGCGGGTTGTGGATAGTGTGTATATTAATTGATTGACAGACTATCATCACGCGATTGTAAAAATGGAATTTGATGCGTTTTTGTTTTGATTTGTGAATAGTATACGTACAAAAATTACTTAAAATTTTTATTATTACTATATAAATGTGAAAATTCATAGCATTTTAACAACGTTTCTATTTAATCTCAGCACGAAAATATACACGTAATCTGTATTTGTTTCACATGATTTAAAAGTATGTATACAAAGTCCGAACTTGATATGCCCGATAGTCGAACTTACCTCTAAGGAATTTATTTATCTCCAATACGAAAATAATAGGCCAGATACTATAATATTACTAAACCCTTAACTCTAGGGCTTCTGTTCAAAACTTCTCCCCTTTCTTCGCATAATTTGGAACTAAAACGTAATTTATTTAGGAAACCAATGGTTGCAACGTGAACTTCAATTTTATTGCAGTCATTAGCTGTATAAATAATAAAATCCTCTTGAATACGTGAAAGTGTAAGTAAATTAGCGAGTTAAACAAACTAGTGAACGATAATGTGATTTTGTAGTCCGCTCACGACCCCTTCACTGAGTTTGTAGCTTCTAAATTTAACTTAGTATCTTTAGGGTTGAATTTATGTACTACAGCTGTGGTTCAAAGTTTGATGTTTTAATTTAAAGTATGAAAAGAGGTTTTTATATGAATCTTTTGTGTACGTCGATGTTGATTGTAAATCTTATATATATAAAAGTAAGGTACGGTAAAGTAGAAGCACTTTATGAAAATTTTAACATAAATAAATTTAAATGTTACTCTATCTTTTCACAAGCCTAATTTCGCTGATTTCCCACTAAAGCCTAAGGTTGACTGGCAGAGAATTGCTTATTGCCTTTGCTTTGAAAAAATTCAACCCTTACAGTTTGGTTGGACTAAATGTAGGTAATAGGTGGTGCTAAGAAATATTCTTAATAGTAGTACCTATTTTTGCAACTTGAAAACATTCGAATTTAAAATTGAAGTCCAAATAAAAATACGATAAAAAATAATAGTTCATTTTTCTTTTTGTTTTTAGTTCCATTCTGTTTAATATATTGTTATTGCACAACGTTGCGTGAAACATAGGCAGTTTAGAAAAGTTAACGTTTTCGGTTCGAAACCCGTTCACAAATAAAAGTCTTGTCTTAATTTGATCAAAGCAAGTTTGAAATGACGGTCACGTCTGTCACGGTTTGTGCAATTGCGTTATTGAAGTACGAAACATAATGGAAACTAGTAACTCTTCTATAAGTACCTACATAATGTTTTTTGTCCACATTGGATAAATCTAATTCAATTATAGCTACGTAACGTTTATGAATCCTTTCATAACTTACTGAATAGGCCCGCAGAGCGTTTTGTAACAGAAAAGGTTTCGACTTAAGAAAAAAAATGCTAATCAGGAGCCTTTTGAGTGGTTAAACATTTTCTTTCATCGCCTCAATTAACGGAGGTCAACGACATTTCGTTGGCTTTATAAAATATTGTGATTCTTTTATAGAAAATAGCGTCAGCAGTATTTAATTTACTAGAAAAGATATAAGTATTTCAGTTTATTGAACAACGAATACTTTGTTGCCTTTCACAAAAAATTACGGAATGTTGTAAAGAACACAGTTTTTATATCAAATAATTCGTTTTGTCTCGTTTAAACTTTCATTTTAATGGTAGTGTAATATAATAGCGTGAAGCTTGTTTTTGCTGTGACACCAAACAGCGCGCAGATTGAGCCTATTATCACTTTCCCATTACGCGACGCAATCATCCTTAGCTACGTGTTACACAGATGTTGTGATCCAAGTGTTTCTCTCTATTACCCTCGTCTCTAGGCCCACTTTCTAGGCTATTATTAAACAGTTACCTGTGAGATTGTGGCCGGGAGTTCTAAGCCCATAGTGGCTGATACCTATCTAAAAGCGATGCGATCTAAATTTGGGGAGCAGCAGTAAATTCGAGGCTCTTAATGGAATTTCCGCATCAGAGCGCGCCGCGGCGTGCGTCCGGCCGCGGCAACATGAACACCGCCACGGTCGGGTTCTGCCGGCCACCATCCTGCCCCGAACCCTCGTATTAATCCGATTAATTTCTAAACGCACCTCCAAAAAGGTAACTGTAAATGATTTTTGCTATTGGCATTTTGACATCCCCTTAACCCAACACCTTTCGCCCGAGGGTGAAACAAGACCCTACGTTTTATTTTACAATGAGCAATGAATATTAATAAACAGAATGGAAGCTGAGATGGGTACATAATTCTGATTGAATTCATACAGCAATCAATCTTTGTGTTTTACGAGGCTAGCTTTTTTAAGACAAATTGTGAAGAATGTTTCTGTTGAACTGCAAAGCATTGCAAGCCTTAACTGTATGACTAGTTTACATTTGTCTGGTTTACACTCAGCTATAAAACATGAAAATAGGATAAATACTAGGGTAGTGTTGATTTCGCTTTGATAAAAAACGTGTAGGGCTCAATAAGGCTGCATGGTATGCGGCCGTTAATCGATTGTATAAACATTGATTTCCAATCTGAGTTCCCCAATCTGAACATAACATACGGAGCTCAAATAAAGATATCCGCGTTCAGTACGAATCGGTGCACACAGCTCTTGGTTTGATTTTAATCAAAAGTTTCGATTGGACTGCCAACCATCCGGTCGAGTGCAATCGCGGCGTACGTTTAGCTCGCGCGGCTGCCACTATGATCGGGCTTTAATGACTGCACCCCGAAATGTGTGTTCAATCTAATGCGTATTTGCAGTTCCATAATTGTTGAAAGTTTTAACGTAGCGATGTGCTGTGTGGGCCGCGTATCTATCTGCTTCCTGACATACATGTAACTCGTTATAACTTTAGCCGCGCGCCGCCCGCGCTCCTGCCGCTCCAGCGCCGCGATACGTTAATGAGAAAGCATAATAGGTTTCATTACATAATCGGTGTAATTCATAACTACAGTAATCTAGTTCCGGTCGAACACATTTTAATTTCCTTGGAGATGTAACGACTATTTTCAGAAAGCCTTAATGAAAAGTGAAGGTAAATCTCCACGGTCCCTGAGCCCACATTTAAGTGAAATAAAAATAAATTGTACTCAAAGTGGGATAGCCGCTCAAATTAAGCACCTGAATAAATTGTGTGATAATCCGTAGCAGTCTTTTAATGCTTTACGAAGCCGCCGCCCGCGCCCGCGGCGCCGCCGGCTGCGACGGAGTCGTGCGGAAAAGAATAAACGAATGAGATAATGATTACTCTCATTTCATTACTTCTCTTGATCCAAGTAATTGAGGAAATTGGGTCGAAGTGTGATAAGAGAGAGTATCGGGTGTTATTGGGCCGGTCCCATTAGGGACCTCTTAATCGTATTTAACGCCTTTATCACCTGGGGTGCGCAATGGGCCGTAACGGGCGAACATAAGGTGCAGAATTTTCGTGCGCTCTCAGTTAATAGCTCTGTTCGTAGTCTCTTATTTTCCGAAATGCTTCAGTTCTATTCACAGAATCTATTTACATAATCGTACCTATTCAGCTGTTGTTAACAATGCGAGTTAATATGCGTATGTAGTCGGAGTGTGCATGGTGCGGTGTTGTGAAGTAAGTAGCGTGTTCTCATAGTACCCGCCGCGCCGCGGGAGGGTTGCTCGAGCTAGTGCTGTTTTAATTTATATTTTTTCTTCTCATAGCCGAGGTTGGGTCGAGAGTTCATAATGGACAAAACATTAGCTCGGCCTACTTTGGGTGAAAGCTTTCAGGGCTTTTCGACTCATCTTGCGTTAACATTCGCTTTGAGTTCGGAAGCATTAATAGTGTGCCATATTTCGCGAAACTTTTTCATACAAACCGCTCAGATGTTTATTACGACGCGACATTCAGCACTAACAAATGATTGGTCGCTTTATTACATCAATTCGAATTAATTCGTTCGGTAATTAAACTCTCAAATTGATGACTTGACGAAAGTTAGTATTGTTAGCGTAGTTTCTTGTTACTATAAATAAGTATAGACATTTATCTAATCGATAGCAATTAATGTCGATGATGTTATAACAGCCGTTGAATTAATTATTATTATCGTTACATTAGAATTGATTGGTGGGACAGCAGAGAAAGTAGTTGCGAGTGAAAACCGTAGAAATGCCACCGGTTCACTTTCCTATGAGGTGTGCATATGGGCATATGTCAAACTGGTTTAGGCATGACGAATTCTACAACTACTGTTTATGTGGAGAGCATGCGTGAACGACAGACTGTCACGTAGACAACTTTCTGATGTCATTTTGCGGTTAATGAACTTCAATAACTTTATATGGTGTGATTGCATACCTTATTTACTAGTTTGTAGTACTTAATTACAACGTTTTGCATATTTATTCACAGCAACACTTTCTATTGGACATTATCCAAGGTTCATGTGAGAATTAATTGAATTTATTCGTGTTTTTAAACTACATCTAATAATCATAATAAATAATTGTATTTATTTATTTTAGTTTTCTAATTAAGGCAGATGAAAGAAAAAAGTGAGTGAACATTTAAAATTGCATCTGCATTAAGAAGACATCAACAAAAGTATAAATTTTAATGAGACTATATCATTAACCAATTCAACATTATAGTAGAAAATAAAAGTGCGATTAAATATTTAACAGCCAAAAAGAGTATTAATGCTTAAGCATAAAAAGAGTGAAACTCCGCTAAAGAGAAAATAGCTTTTTTATGACGACCATTTGTCGATGATTTTCAATATTTACAATGACGATAAAAGATACCAAGCGTGAAGACACCAAATAACCTATTCAGATATTAGCTATTAAGCAGAAAGTATTTTACATTAGTTAAAGTTAATGGGACGATTTCATTGGTCAATTAGAGAGCGTATCTACGGGTTGTCGTCCTGGCTTGGATCCAGGATCCCGATAAGGAGAAATTAGTCTTTTAGTTGTATCAATTGAGTCTGTACAAACTTTGGCGTCTAACGAAGGCTCAGGGCAGAAAGATTAGGAGGATTCCGACAGTTTATCCTTGTACAGAAATAGGAATAAAGGGAAACTTTTTCCGAACTCAATACTGTTAATAGGAAAAATGTATTTTCGGTACAATTATTAATGTTTGGTAAATTCAATCAAAATATTTATTTGCAAGAAATATAAAAATATAAAAGTAATTATATTCTGCCTGCAAGCAAGCCTTTAAATTATCATATTTTTGTCAATATCTATGCAATCATTTATTGTTATTTATCACAAAAAAAAATAAAATTCGATTAATATCATTATTATAAGTTTCATTTTGACGTCACACTTACTTACTATGAAGATAGTCGTAACAAACACAGTGCCGGTATTAATGAAAAAGCACTTTAACTGCATAAAAATAGAGATTAAATCATACATATTATATACTTTATTATAATTACTAACACATAACTTCCCTACCAATACAGCGCCAACTTTCATAGGTAGCAGTGGTGTCTGGCAGGCATACGCAGACCGCAGCTATGCGGTTGGTTGCAACACTTGCATGGAAAGTGCAGACTGATGTGGGACACTAAGCTTAGTTCCTAGGTGTAAAGGTACCTAGGTAACCTATGTAGTACCTGTACATGTTAGGTACTTATTGAGGTCCTTGCGAATGTGTTAGATTGTTTGATTTAGTTGTAATTGAGTCTGGTGTAGGCATTAGACAACTGTGAATAGTATGGATTTGTGGTTGAGGATGGTTAGCACTGGTTACGGTTTTGCAGGGCGTAATATGAATATATGATATAGGTGAATGGTTTTAAGCTGCTGTATAGTGGGCACTTATAGGCTGATCATGTGATGTTGAATACATGACGTAGATAAAAAATATCTACTTTTGCACACTTAAAATAATGTAAAAACCAAAATCATGTGACATTTTGAATGCGGGAGAGCCATGTTACGGTACGAATGGGTCGGCTCCACAGAAGTCATAAAGTCAGAAATTCCAGAGCTTCGCAGAAAACTGAAACAACCTTAGCGGTGTGTGTTACCTCAATTACGTGGTGAACCTCACATATGGGTCACCATATGTGTGAGGTTATCGAAGGTCTAACCCTTCCCCTCCCCATCCCTCCTCAAACTCTAAATCTCCGAAACGCTAATCCCAAAAGGTAAACAACGCGCTCGTAACTTGTCTGGTATTGCATGTGGTGGGTGTCCGTGAGCAACGCCGGTTGCTTACCATCAGGTGAGCTCGTTTGCCGATCTATCACACAAATAAACTACCATTACCGAAAAGCAAAGCAAGGAAACTTAATGACTGTCACTTTGTCCTGTCTATACGCTCTTTTAACAGAATATAATGCGGAAATTTGAAAGAGATTAATGTTTCTCTCAGGTAAATTAATAATATAGAAGGACCGTTAATTTTGGTCTGAACAGCAATTTTCTTAATAGGCTTTCGGTTTTGGCATTACAGGCTGAGGTTGGAGGTGTCGAAGTTAAAGACGGTGTCATTAAAACTTGCTCTGATACTAGGTAAGTAGGGATCAATGGGAACGTTTTTGCCATAAATTGTCATTTGAGATTTGAGTGATTTAGAGTTAAGTACTCATAAACTTGGTAGTAATTAAAGACCTTTGGTTGGCTTAAAATGTGAATACCTAAAATTATAAAGCGATATTCATGAGTTAGTTAACTTTATTCGAAAATGTTATAACATTTACGTTATGTTTTAATTTAAAAATTTGGTAATTGTTCGTGGAATTGTAATACTGTAATCATAGATACCATTTGGGTTTCTTATTTTTAACACCGGACCTACTAAAGTAACTATTTAAAAATCAGGTCAACCAAAAAGTTTCAAAGATTTAGATGTAATATTTTGATTTCTATCCAACAATGTAAGATCCATAATCCTGCGGTTAATATCCTTCCGTTGATATTACTCACAGTAGTCGACATTTTATTGCGAAAGTTCAAGTGCTAAGAATTGAGAAGTTTACGAGGCAAGTATTGTCAGCCAATGCCATATCACACGTTTTCGTACATAACCCGTATTTATTACACACAAAGTTGTATTACATAGTATATTATATACAATTCTAAAGTTGATCGACATGGGGCTTAGGGCTGATCCCTAGAATTACGTTCTTTTTTTGTATGAGGTATTTAAAGTTCCTTTATCTCGCCTGTGGTCTGACATTAGACCTAGTATTCGAAAAAAAAAAAACTTTTTTAGTCACAGAACGGATGTTAATAGTTCTCATAGAGGAAAAAAAATAGAGAATGAAAGGTGGTTCATTTGATAATGAGTGTAACAGTATTGATTAATGTTTAATAACTATTCCAAATGTTGAAATACGTTTCGTACATGTCTTTTACCCCTTCAAGGAACAAATAGACTGCACGGTTGGCGCGGTGGCTGGGCAACTGGCTGCCGTGCAACGTGTCGCGGGTTCGATTCCTGCACAAAACAACTCTTTGTGTGATCCACAAATTGTTGTTCCGGGTCTGGGTGTGATATGTATGTGAAATTGTATGTTTGTAAACGCACCCACGACAAAATAATATTACGAAAAAATCTTTCTCACTGATTTGTGATAAAAAGTCCAGCCACACCTCAGTGTTACACAATAGAATTAATTATGGCGACATGTAAACGTAATTAAAGGGTTAACCTTTGCAGTGGCCCAACAAATAGAACAGAGAATAGATCAGAAGTCGGACTTGGTCGGCCAATTTAAGGGTCCGTTGTTCGCTTATTACTTGCCGTAATGTGCCCTTTAACTTTTATGGGACAAAGTTGCGGAATGAGAGGGGCCCGGCGCACGGGACTAATATAGGGCCAGAGTTTTATCAGTTCATACTTACTTTTGTTTAAATTTGCACTAATTTTAGTGTTCTAAATTTTCGCCTGATTGTTTCGCGTTTGCGGTATGTGAGGACGGTCGTTCAACTGTACTTCTGACAGCCTTGAAAGTTTAGTTATTTATTTTATTATGAAATCTAAATTGAATTGCGTTACTTTATTTACAAATTCACATTGAATTTTCCATTTCATATTAATAAAGTTAAGCCAAAATGAATTATCTCTAAAAAGTTGTTGAAAATTCTAATAAATGTTCTGTATCTTTTTTCCAGGTAAGCAAAGGAGATAAAAATAACGGGATTACAGAAGTAAGAACAAATTATTACATTATACTTAAATCAAAAGATCGAGAAGTTTCCATCCCGCCCGGGTCGTGGCACTTACTTAAAATCTCGTCGCGCACCGTTGCCCTTTAAGAGCCGAATTTAAAAACAAAAATTATGAGAGCATCCAAAGAATTTCTAATCACAGCCTTATCAAGGTGCCTACTTTGTTAAAAGTAATTAAGAAGATTTTATCGTGGCAGATAGTGTTGAAAGCAGGTTCGAGTGGTTTCAACTTGCTCTATAAATCTAGAACCCTTTCCACTTCATAGAATAGCTGTGAGTAGGGTCTTGTAGAACAATTACTCGGGAATATATTACGGGACGAGGACGAGGCGGCCGCGAGTAATGCCGCAATATTAACTTATCACAGGTGCGTGATGCAGTAAATACAAGGAGTGCTCACTTCGGGAGTGTCAACGGGACTGAAATAATGTAACTGGGAGAGGCCTTATCTCCGCACATCCGCAATGAAGTTACGATGTCGGAAAACATGGAGAGGGCACAAACAATGCATTAATAAAAATAAAAAGTACGGTTCCCAACCCGACTGATCATCTATCATTAGATTTATTGTTGTGCCAAAAGAATCTGCGCGGCTCCTGACATGGTTATTAACGAATGGAACTTGACATCGTACTTTATTATCCTTTATAATGCCCTCGCATCAATATTTGCTTTGTTAAGATTTTGAATGGCGTCCAATATTATGTACGCCATTATTTCTTTCAGCAGATTGTGTCTAAGATAAGTATACGCTTACCAAGCCATGTTTTATTTATATACACGTGTAGAAAAACAAATTACAATCTGTAAGTAATTTTATTTTTTGTACTTATCTAAATTGCGTCTGTAGTACTAAGATATTGGCAGTCGGAGCAAAAGCTTTGAAGTCGGCGACACGTATCTCGGTGTGTTGGTATTCTCTGTTCGTCGTGAAACAGTGAGCATTTCGCATCACGCGCTCGCAAATCTCGTTGTCACTTTGAAGATATTACTTCAAACATCACGTTTTTTATATATGTACATAAGTACGCAAATTGTAGTTAAAACATCTACATCTACTGTGTGCTGAGAACAAAGTCTTAAAAGTGAAATTGTCGATGTCCGATCCAAGAGAATTTTATTCCCACGCAATACTTGCCTGGAGTGTCTCCGCTCCTTAACGGGCTGGAGGTGGGGACGCCCAAAATTATTGCGAATATATGCGATAACGCAATGCCTCGCTCCGGGAAAGGAGGAGTGGAGACTATTGTACGCTGGCTCTCGCATAAACTTATCTAATTACACGTAATTTATACGAGTCTTAAGAACAACGAGGAACACTATTCAGTAGGCTTTATTCTTGTCACTTATCACGTAATTGTAGGGAGAATTTCTTTATTTAATTTACAGATTTACTGCGAGGGGAAATTACAATCTGTTCGAGATTGTAATGGCTCTTTAATAAATGTTTGCTTTCCCATTTCAACTAAATCTCGAGTGGAACTGACAGGAACGTGAAATCCCAAGATATTATTAATCTCTAATCTCAGTTTAACATAGGCTTTGACTTAATGATTTAGGGGCCATTTTGAGGGAAGATCGATCTCGACATCCGTGCCATTTAATCCTTGATATGAGTTTCAGCCGGTTGATCGCCAAGACTGTTACGCAATGTGGGTCGTAACCTCTAACAGTTGCTACGAGGCTTACATTTTCGTAATCCTCTTGTCGACAGGGGCTTGCCCGACCGTCACTCGGTGCGAAGTTAAGACAACTCTGAAAATACCAACGTATGAACAATTATGGTTTCAATTAAGTCAAGACAAATCGAGTCACGTTTAAAACGGGCAAAGGGTCCCGTAATACGATGAGAGATAAAAATATCTTCAGGCTAAACGATTTTATTCCGTCTGGAATTTGTGTAGGAAGTTCAAGAGATGGACTGTTATTGCCCGCTTTTTGATTAGGACATTACATAAAACGTTATTTATTTCTCTTTCCTAACAACTTTTGCAAATTGTAAACTTTTCGGTTCGTTATTCAACAATTGTTTTGTATTTGAATTCAAGGAGATAGCAAAAGATATATTATGCCATAAATATACCGAACATAACTTTAATCTAGTGCAAAATAACCACGACGATGCCAAATCAGCGAGCGGTTTTATCAGAAAATGGAATCGTTCGACAATTTAAAATGCAAATGTCTTGCAAGACATATTTATGCAGAGTATAAGTTGAAGTTGCTTGGTACCACAGCCACCTAGATAAGCCCTTTCATTTCATTCCAGCGATCTTCTATTCCTTTTATTTTAAATATTATCTATTTGAGGTTTGGGATGGAAAAATTATTCCAATTTAAGCGAACCAGTGGACCATTTCATTTATTTTGTTAGAATGCTCCTCCACGTTTTTTATGTATTCTTTCTTCTGTGGCTGTGTTTTGTCTTTTCCTGTTAGATAGGTGATCTATTTACAAATAAGGAAATTGTATTTTTTGGTATTTTTCTCTGAAGTTGTTCAGGTTGCTATGAATTTAAATCAAGTTGGAACTCGTTTTGAGATGAATGTAGATTTTGTTGGTGTGTACAATTACATTTTGTTAGAAATTTTGTTCGAGTATCGAGGTTGATTTACAACAAAATTTAAACTTAATGTTCTTTTTATCAGAGCTTATATTCTTTAACATACATCACACTGAACTGCGTATTTAAAGCCGAGATCAATCGTCCTCCTACTCCAAAGATATTAAAACTGACAGAGATACATGCTCAGACATATAAATGCTAATTCGAATATCTTTTGTAATAAAACTAAGAGAAGAGCATGAAGGAGCAACTTTGTTATCAGATAACATAACAGAGGCTTTATGATTTATTCCCTTCGATAAGAGCCCGAGAGTCTGCAAGGATGTTTTTGTTGATTTGCACGAGGAAGATAAAAAATATTACGTACCTAGGTAACTTCTTAACGGCTACACCGGGTTTTCTTACACCAATTACTTCGAATAAAAAAGGTCGTTTAAACGGAAGAGATTCATTTTGCTTCAGTGATGTTGATTTTTTAGGAGATTGATGTAGGTACCTACCTAATTTATTTCGTCGTGAGTAATTATGCTTTGGTTGTTCATTTTTAAAATTAGGTAAGTTAATAATTTGGTGTATCTGAAGCTGTCATGGTGACTTTATTATGTAAGTACTTACTTCAAAATTAAAGTATCTTGAATTATGAGTCCGAAACCCTATACAGGTATATGATTGTTAGTCAATAACTTACAATGGCTGTAGCAGAATCAACTGCTCTGTTTCAATTTGTCAGCAAGTCGAACAGAGGAGCAGAGCGCAATAGGAGGGGTTTAGTTCCCAGGCAGAAATTGTAATTTCTGAAACTTTTTTTTTTTGTATGAGCTTTGATTTACTCTATGATATTGTCATGATAATCATTCTCAAAATGTTCTATGCAATTATTGCTAATAGGACCCTTTAGGGACAAAAGAACCAGTAAGTAGTAATTTAGTAAGACATGGTAAGGTCACAAATTTCCACAGACTAATTTATGCAAAGAAAACACTAAACAAGTAAAAGCAATCAGCGGTACATAAGTGCTATATGTAAACAATATACATATGCAAGCACAGACGCACAAAACATGTAGACGTTCCAAGAACAAAGTGACGATTTCCTAATCAGCCTGTATCTTTAAAGCCTTTTACCGCGACCATTGTTGTGTCAGCACGAAGCTTAGTGAAATACTTCGGACAGGTCTTTTAAATTCTAAGTGCTTTTTCATTTAGACATCAGCCTTTGTAAATAGTACAGGATTTACGATACCAAGCTGTTAAGTAAGTGTTCCTAAAAAGGCTAAGGAATTCTATGTATGATAAAAATGACTGACAGAAAACTGGAAGCAAATGCTTTTATTAATAAATCCTCTGATATGCAATTGTATATCGATCGATAAAGCATTAGATCTTGCAAAAAATTATGAAAATAAAATAAATTGTGTATTAAAATCTGTTAGGAATAAACAGTGGCTATTTATCTTGATAATCCAAATTATATGGATTAACAACAGAAGACTTGCTGCTATATGCTTAGAAATAATTGCTATCTACTCATGTCTTTGTTAATATTTATAAGAATAGTTCATCATAGCACAATCTTTGTTTTCTTATCAACCAAAGTATTATGAACTAATGGTGTCTCATAGCCCATTGGCCCGAAAGTGTTCAAAAACATAGCCTCGCATCGCTTTGCGTCGGTTTCCTCTAACTTAGGACCAAAGTTCAGTCATCTGTGAACAATGACCATGCTTCCTTACAAACCAGTCCACTAGTTATCTATTGTCGTTCCAAAGAATCCATTCAAGTTTAAGTGGTATTGTGCAATCGATTCCTGCACTACCAACGGTGAATAAACCTAGACGACTTTGTCAAAGTTTCTTTGATTGTTCAAAACTTAAAAGGGTAATGGAGAAATGAAAACTTGCCACTTTCATTGTTTCGAATTCACAAACCGAATTATTATTTGATATTAACAACTGTACTGTAGTATTATAATCAAAATCATGAATTATTCTGTTATCTACCAATGGGTCAGCCATTCTATTTACCCTACTTTGCTCTGAATTTATACATTTTAATCAGACTAGCATGCAGTGTTCCATAATTTCGCTCAAAACCTCGATAACAATGAACTAAAACAACAAAACGTCATTTGGCAAGTGTTAATATACCCAGGGTTTGTTGTTTCACTCATAATTGGCTATAAACTCATAATTCACAGATAACAAAAGGCGAACGGCACACGGGAATATCGGCGTGATTCCAATTATCATCGCGAAATTGAGTCGAGTTACTCTACTGGCATACAAACAATTCACGACAAGCGAACATTCGGCGTCTGGTTGCGTTCCATTGTCCTTGTCCTATAGACGTTTATAAAATACCCGGCGATGTTATTATACTTACGGCGCAGTGTACGTCGAAGTATAATAGGGCATTTCGTGTCCCGTATTCGCAGTAACACGGAGGATTCTAAACAACGGAGTTGCAAACAAAGGCTCATTGCTGGCATTGTTACAGTCGCGACCAGACAACGCCGACTTAATGGTGACATTGTAGGAAACGTTAATTAAACCAACAACGATTCAACGAATGTGAGACTTTAAGCCCCCACCGGTTCCTATTTAATAACATTGTCAAATATTTTGTTTAATATCGTATATTCACTGTGAACAATTATATGTAACGTATGTAGTAGTTTAAAAGCTGAACATCATTAGATAAATATTTTCGCCGTCGAGCCCTTGACTTTAATCAAAATCTCTCCAGAAACACTCTGTTAGTGGTTACATAATTCACCACTTATGATTTAAAACCCGCCAAAAAAATATGATGTGACCTCAAGCAAAGTATACGCAGAGAAAATTGGATGATGACGTCACTGTCTCGTATTAACACGCGCTCCATATTTTACCCGAACGTCATTCCATCCGTTCCATTTTTAAAAGTCAAACACTTCACATCGCCTCTGTTAGGGTTTCTCGCATAAAAACTCAGTGTTGCCAGCCACAAATGTAGTCGGATTAACAAGATAAAAAAAGACAAAACACAACGTAAATAAATGGCATTTGGCACAGCGCTACACTTCGAAATCTGTAGCGAACCGAATGGACAATGAATCGACGAAAATTTGGCCCACTTACATAATAATTTTGTGTTCCTAGAGGAATAAATCTATTTTTAAAATAAGTAAACGAATGTTTTTTTGTGTTATGACTCATAATCGAAGTATGGAAATAAATTGAAAAACATTTACAAGTAGCTAATCGGTTAAGCTGCAAGGATATCTATACCTACCAGATGAAAAATTATTTTTAAATATTTTTCAAAACCTATAGAAATCGTTTATAGAACTTAATTTATATTTATATTTCTTCAGGCCCAATGAGACCTTAACCTTCATCTAAAACTGCGAACCCTAAACATTTCACACAAACCCGCAGTATTGTTGTACATAAAGATTTGCTATGGAAATATTGCGTATTATACTGCTGGCCGGGCTGTTCTCATGCCATCCATCATTTCCTTTCACTTCATTAGGCATAGCGTTCAAAATAAACATGTTGTCCGCTAACCATCCGGACGATGAATAACCTCTCTGTGTGTATTTACACACAATACAATGTATAGCCAATGGAATTATGTTTTTGTAAAGAATAATGCTATTATTGATACATAAAAATAATAGTGGCAAAAATCGTAGGGCAATTATGGAGGCCGTACTTTACGCCATATGTCAATTAACGCGACAGTATTGGCGGGAATTTTTGACAGATACCAGTGTTACGATAGCAAAAAAATATAAACAGTATTCCTATTGCCAGTATTTCGTGGTTTATATCAACAGTGTTTTATATTGACATGCATGTAAAACTTGTCGAAGGCTATAAAACGTAGGAAGACAATACAATAAAGCAACCGATACGCGATGCACGGAACTGAACTCTATTTGGTATAAAAATTCATTGGATTCAGTACATTTCATTTTTTTTTGTAAGATTTTTTCTTTGCTTCAGTGATTCAGAGCACCCTCAGTATCTAAAATTTTATTTAATTTCAAAGATAATTTTAATGCCAAATATCTACCAGTGTGGGTGGAAATGCTTACGCATTAAAAACACAAGGGTAGTTCTCTTTTTGAGTTATAATTGATGTCAGTCACTAACATGGCTGTGTTTTACACACAAGATAGTTTCTTCAGTCAGAAAAAATGGTAGCAACTTTGTGCGGTCATCAATAAAGATAAGTAATCTTCATTGCTCAAACTGACAAGGAACCACAACTATAATAAAAACGACAACATTAATGTCGAATGTTTTCCTCTAATCATTACTGGGGACCCAGGAAACAAACAAGGAAACGTGCTATGTTGTGGACGAAGTAAATACAGTGTAGGTGAAGCGCCCAGTGCCGCTGCTGCCGATTCCCAGAGCTCCAAAGATCTTGTGATGTTTGTTCGAGGCGTTTCAAACATACGCGTCAAATTGATATCAAGCTCACACACGATCCTCTGTTTGCATAGTGAATCGTTATTACAATCGTGCCACGATCTCGAACGAAACGATTTTATTTTTTATGCGTAACCGAATAAGCTTCCCGTGAAATGTTTTCGAGTTAATTTTGCGGGGAATGCGGAAACTGTGGTTGTTTTCCTACTTTACGAAATGCAATTTCAAGTTTTGCAGTTGATTTTCTATACATATAATTACGTCGGCTTTTTGTCGAGTTTAAATTAAGTATTGTTATATAATTCTTAAAAACTTTTTATTTCCAAGTCATAGAAGAAAACTCATTTTATAAAAGATACAGTGAATGGTTTATTAGGCATAATTTTGTAATATAACATTTTTAAACCCAAAATCGCGGACATAATAGGATTGGCAACAGCCAAACTCCATTAAACTTTAATCCCATTCGTAACTTTACTCATATCATTAGGCACATAAAACACAAAGAAGTCAGAGAATCGGAAACTTACGAGGTGTACCCGAAACGATATAAGGTAAGATAGGAAAAGGCGCCCTTCCCTTCCGAACCATATACTAGCTATTCATGGCGAGGGGTAACAAAATTTTATTTCAAGTTAAATTGTGTTCGCAAGTCAGCCACTTCTTATTTATTGGGGTGGAGTATTGACGCCCGCGGCACATCACACGTGTACAATACCATCCAATAATAAAGTCAACGCGCCCTTTGTCGTCACTTCACCCAATTTCAAAATGCATTTCCCTTAAAGTGTCCCTATTATTTCTTCTCAATCAATTTTATTATCAAATTAAATGTTCTCTCATTATTAATACTTGCGTCTTAATAACTGGGGTGGGTCTTTATAAAAGAAAATGCAATAAGCACATTTGACAAGTGATCGCTGTCAAAGACACGCCCTAAGCGTCCCAGTCATTTCCTTATTTATCTGAGCCCCGTTTTATGTTGTCATTTTATGTCGGCTTCAGACAAAATACGTAAATGCGTATTTACTTATATGGAAACATGTCAAAGTTCATCTTTCTACTTCTTATTTCCACTGATATTACTCGTATACAGAGCGACAGTAACGTCTGTCAGATTTGTGGCTGGTTTTTGTTTATTTCTGTTTTAATGAACAACAAATTAAAGCAACAGAAGAGACACTTAAGTTTTCATCACCTTTTTACTAATAAAAACGCATTTTATTTGTGTTAAGTGTGGAAGAGTCATGCTTAGATATGAATGGGGCTCGTCAGGAGTGATACCACGGTCTCACAAAAAACCAGCATAGCAACCGTAGCGTTATTTTTCACCGTGTGAGTCAGGTTATCCGAGGCCTAGTCCTTTATCTCTCCCTATCCCACCCAAATCCTTATATATCCGAAATTCATATCCCCAAAAGGCCGGCAGCGCACTCGTAACTCCTTTAGTGTCCTTGGACGGCGCCGATTGCTTACCATCAGGTAATAATCCGTCTGCTCGTTTTCTGGCCTATTTCAGAAAAGAGTAAGGAAGAATGTACTTTAAGAAACTATCGAAGTTTTCCATCCAACGTTACTCGGAAAACCAGCCTAGGACTTGGTACTCGCGATCGACATGACCAGTTTAATTAAGTTTCACAATAAAATGAATAAAGTTAGAGAGAAGGAAGATCTTGCGACGTCGGCGTATCGCCCCCACAAGTGTGCCTTGTTTTATTCATAGGCCTCTTTGAATAAAGATGAAAATATTAAGTCTGACCAGGGAAAATGGCGCGCGGGGGCTAATGTGGCCGGGGGTTAATAGTCATACATATTAATAAGAAAAATAAATATGTTCACCATGTTATTTTAGTTGATTTTGTATTAAACAAGGTAGACTCTCTCAAGTGTAACAAAAAAGTTTGTAATATGAAGTTATCCAGACTTGCCAGACACTGTCTTCGGTTGGTGGTGGTTTTCTGAATTGTTGATATTATATTACGCAATCCTTAAAAGAAAAAGATAACTAAATACTTTAGTGATAACTGATGATACGGTCTTTCATTATTACATTAAAAAGTAGAAGAAAGAAGTATTAGTTTTAAGTAGTTATTAACAGTAATACACAAGTTTAGTTTTTTTGGTTAGAAAGTTTTACAACATTTAAACAGCCATTAAAATAATATTTAGGTGCTTTGAATGCGAAAGCTAAAAATACATTTTGAGGAAACGGTCAGACGGACGTGACTGCTTTGTTAAAAATGGGATAAAACAAAATTGTGTTGCGCAGGCCCTAATTAGTTGCCGACTGTATAAACCTTGTGCTGTATTCAAAAACATGGATGACGATTTCAATCCTTCGGCATTTATAAAGCTATTAAGATAATCACTGTACATAATATGTACCTGATAACATTAACAGTGATTTAATGAAGTATCTAAGTAAGTCAAGCAAGTCTTTTAATTATTAAGCATAATTATTAAGATGGTTTGATACCACGGCCTCACAGAAAACCGGCGTGAAACTACCACAGCGTTATGTTTCGCCGTGTAGGTGTGGTTAACGGAGGCCCAATCCTTACCCTCCCCCGATCCTTACCCAATCCCTAAATCTCCAAAACCCTAATCCCTAAAAGGTCAGCAACGCACTCGTAACTCCTCCGTTGCGGGTGTCCATGGGCGGCGCTGTTTGCTTACCATCAAGTAATCCGTCTGCTCGTTAAAAAAAACTGAGAAGCTCTACTGGTTTCAAGTCACAACGGGACTCTTATTCATGACCAGCGTGCGTATCACGACTACGTCGCTTATACCACGCGCCCGCACGCATCACGCGAACAGGACACCTATATCGATGTAATATAATTTTATTGTTAAATAAAAATAATAGAAATAAATATTATTTTTGAGGTAGGTAGGAATCATCAAATGACTTCCCACCTCAGGTGGGACGTGAGAGTGTGAGATGCTTACTGACTATAAAACTCTACTCCGTTCCTTCTCCTGCCACCGAGCTGGAGCCGTGGGACATTGCTGCGCTTGATATATGCATTTTGGTCTTTTAAATTATGTAACACTTTTTATTTACTATGCCTAGTCTAGTAATTTTTTATCTAGTTAGTGGTAAATAAACTGTTCTATTTTATTTAAGACGCAACTAGAAAATAACAGACTTTTTTAAACCAAATACACGGGTACATTATTTACCTATGAATAAAAAAGATGTACACATTTAATAAGTAGAAATAAGCAACCATTTTAATGACAAGATCATACGTAGGTAATAAATGTAAATAAATACAGTAATTGGGGATCGCAGCAAACATTTCTGTGGAAACGGGAACGTTCCTTCGAGTAATCAGTGACTTGTTTTACTTCGAATTTTCATGGTAATTATCGTTTTAAGAATGGATATTTTGTCTTTAAATTTCGACGATGTAAAATACAGGAAGAATTTTATTTGTATTTCGAATTTTGTTCCGATTTTATTACGTACAAATGTAATGTTATTTCTCGCCTGTATGCCCCCCGGGGGCTTGTGTAAATGTGTAAAGCACTCACTTTTTTTCAAACGTAATTTGAAATGGGCTCAGTTCAGTTCAGTCATAGACTGGAAAATTCATATTGTATTTTTTTCTTAACTAAAAAAAACGGACTATAGCTTAACTGACCTGTTGACGTTTCTAAATCCCAGCTATTTGATGATTTCTCTTCTAGATATTTGAAATAATAGCATCATCTAGATTTTTTCAATCATATTCTAATGTTGAGGTATAAAAGTGCTGTTTCGAGATTGCTTAAAAATTTTTTTCTTCAAAATCATTTAGATGATATAGTATTTTCTGGAGCATTTTTTGATAAACAGGAATCGGTTTTGACAGCCATTGACCCCACTTTTGATTAAACTACGATGTTTGTAACAACAATAGGCTCTGATCATGAAAATGAACACTTTTTATTTGTCGTCTAATGGACATAACAGCTGTCGCCATTTCGGTAACGTTTTTACAAAAACGAATAGGAAAAAACTATAACTTAATTTTTTCTTATACACCGTAATTCGTGGTGCATATGGTTCGATTTTGGTTGACGGCTACAAAGTCGTGAGTAACATAAAAGTATAAAATATAGTAGCACCTGGCACATCAATCCTCGTTTATGAAAAAAACAACATGGTGGACTTTAACTGGGCGCCCGGGCAACACTTTTACAGCTACTTATGCCTCTCATCTCTTGTGATAAATGAGTGTTGGCGGAGTTTTAGTGCGCACCGCGTGCGCGTTACGGTCGCCCGCTAAGATACTAACTTGTGAAGAGGTGGAGCGCAAACAGTTGGGACGGTTCACTTGTTTCAACATTACTGGACCAGTAGGCGCACAGTTTCCGATTCCCCGTCTCACTTTGCCAAACATTTTCTATCATTAATGTAATCCAAATAATAGTTGAATGTCAGATTTAGTTACACTTAACTTTACATCGTTAAAAGTTTATCAGTATTTATTCCTGACATTTCGTTGTACATTGAATTTTGTGTTTGGTCCATTGATGCGTGACTTTTTTCAATAAGAATATTATTATATATGTTACATAGGGACATCAAAGACTTTGATACAGTATTTCGCTTGACGTATTCCGAACCAAATGCCAATATTCGCTCTTTGCAAATGCATCTAAATTTGAAAGTGAGCAAATAGATAGATATCAGAGCAGGGAAGTAAAAAAAACGTGCAATAATATTGACATGAAAGAATTGACTAACGAATCGTATTTACACGCAAAACAAGGCGCTTTTCCTTTTCATTTTCCACATCTCAAAGTCAACACGGAGTGCGTTGCTTCGCCTGTCGGCTTTTCTCCCACTTTAATGGCTTCATCTTTATTCGAGGCCTCGTGAATATTACTGGGTGCCTACGTCCGCATTTGTCCTGGTACTACTGCTTAGATACCACTCAATCCTCAGGAAAAGAAGCGAGCTTTAATTTTCACACATTTCCGGGAACAAACGCCAACGCGTCGGAAATGAAAACGTCGTCTTAATAAGACTTATTTGCTTGAAATTTAAACCACTGAGCCTTAAAAATACCTTCACTAATGATTTCTATATATACTTAGATATTCTCCTTATAAATATCAGATAAGCGTCAGCGTTTATCTACTAGTTCCATTAGTATGTATAGAACCCAAGCTTATTTAAGTAAAGTGGCAATTTTGTCACGGTTTGTGTACGTGCCAGTGAAATAACGTCGTCTGGACAAGTTCTTAGAAGTGGCACCCATAAATTTTCCACTTCATTACAGATTTGATACCGAAACTTAAAAGAAAATTATCGATAAAAAGAGAGGAGGAGAAAACTCTCAGAAGGGTTTTGTTTCCCTTTTTTCCTTAAAATACTTCGGGGTAATAATTTCTCGCTTAGCACGCCCTGAAGAGTCATTTCATTGCTCACGCACAGTTCGGGATTATAGAGGTGTTTTTATCAGAGGATACAATGAATGGATTTATTGTATCAGATAATAAATATTATTCACTGAATGAGAAAATGTGGGTTGAAGCTGGTTCATTATAATGCCATATTATTCGAAATAAAATGTTTATAAATTATCCCCTTTTAGCGGTATAATGGTTTGGTAATGTACAGGTAAACAAACGAGGTGAGATGACTAAGTAATCAGAAGAGAAACACGAGTCGACTCCCGCTTCACGATGTTCGGTACTGATTTCAAAGTTGATACTTCTGTTTAAGGTTCGAAAGTAGTTCGACGTAACGGATCGTTCATCTTTATTCAAACCACGTTCATGAATAACACAGCAAGGGTAAATACAACTCCCTTGCGGACTAGTGATAACGCACGAAGCCGTCAGGGCGACGTTAAAAGCAATTCAGTTCAGGATCTTTATTACGCCCAAGTTTCTTAAGTAGCGGATAAGATACGTATAATGTGAGATTACAGAAGTTATCTCTGGTGAATTTATTAAAAGCATATTATAACTTGGTGGATTGTCTAGTTAGTTTTCAGCTTTTGTTATGAGTTAGGCGACATAACCGTGTTCTTTCTTTATTAAAGAGAGGTTTCGTATTTTTTTTTCTATATAATTTGTTTATACAGATTTTTATACTGAGAAAGTGGCTTAAGGTACATTATCCAATGCAGGGGCGTTCGGGAGTGTAATAAGAAACACGTTGCTACAATCACTACAATATGCTGATAACTAAATTATTCAACAATTATTTGCAAACAAAGCATCGCAATTTGTATCTTCCATCATTGCATTAAGGTATAAGTGGAAATACTTAAACCTAATTTGACTAAAATCTACCAACGAACTCATTTGACATCGTCTCTTCATTTGAATATTCTTTAGGGCTTAAGTAATATTTTTAGCTCTGACATGAGGACCTTTTAGCTGGCTCCATCATACACTAATGTTATAACTTGCAGACTCTGGTCGCGTACGAATGATAAGCGTAGGCTTTCATGGCTCCATATTATGTTAGACGGAACACATGTTACATTATATTTCTAGCACATTTAGATGTACAGAATACACGACCTTATGGCCTTATGACATGTTTTTCATATATGTCTGTAGAATATTAAACGCAATGAATGAAGACGTGTTGGTTTTTGGGTTGAAGTTATTGGTGAAAATCGGGTGTATTCTTAATTTAATTTTTTGATATTTAAAAGAAAATTATTGTGTATACATTTTATAAGGTACGTATTATATATAGATTGCTAAATTTATATCGAAAACAATAATAGCTATAACATACCTACCATTATTTGTGTAGGTATGGAAAAGTATGATTACCTCTTTTGTAATAGCGAAGTACCATCAATAATCAAAAGAAACCTTCCGCCCATCAATTTGGAAGATTATGGAATTCTCATTATTATTAGTAAATTGTTATCGATTACTAAATTGTCTGAACATGCGATCACCAACAGTATTTTAGCCAATCGTTATATGGAACGTCCTTGACTGTATCCTGGTCAACGCCATCACAACGTTTTATTTAAAAAAAGAAAACAGCGAAAACAATTATTTTATCTCACTGAGGCTGAGTTTCAACGAGATCGTGTGCCTATAAAAACAAAACAATTGCCGTTTTAAACTGGTTTAAATTCAATAAATGTTAACAAATTTTGACAGGCAAATTAATTTTAATAGCTATTAAATAAATTTATAATACATAGTAAATGTCCAAATAATGGAATACTCTTTGAACGATACGTGAAAAGAGTTTGTACTGACATTTTATTATACCGGATTTCACACATGCTGATTTCCAATTTAACATAACTGCGTAAATGGGCTTGTAGTCGTTTAATTTAAATTTAAAAATTTGTAGTTAAATAAGTACTCGTATTAATTCGTTGCAAGCAATTACACGATGCAATTCGTTTAGCTCTGAAGTTTATTAAGGCCCGTCTGACTGAACACATGTGCCGGGCATTTCATTTTGCTGTATAAATCATACTAAAGCTAACTGTACGGGCCTTATTAAATCGTTTTCGCGGAAAAACGGAAGAGATCCTTCTCTCCGATCATGCGTTTCCAATCCACTTTAGGTATGTATAGAACTTAATCGTATTTTTAATAAAATTTTCATTCGAGCATTTTAAAATATTATTAAATATAAAAAGGACTTCTGTTATGAAAGGGTTTTTTTTTGAAAGCTCAGCTTTGACTTCTTAATTAAACTTCGAACGCAAGTGGGTTTGCATTGTGTATCGATAATGGGTTGCAAGCGGTTTATAAATAAACCGGGAAATCGCTCGATAATCCCTTTTAAATGTAAAATTCTTCACTTTCTCTCTCTCACATATACACACGTCTACGAAGATTGAGAAATAAATGTTCAAGTTACCAGTAACTCTAATATCTTGTTCTATCACACAGTTTTGTGTCGAAACTTTTAGTGATAAAACCTCCATTTTCCATCAGACTATTAAAAAAATCTTATAGCAATGTGAATACTTATGTGGTTGTTTCCCCATCATGTCGTCGTGACCGAGCTATTATTGTGTGTGATTGGGCGAAAGTCTGATGGAAATACTCCTAGTAGGTTTCCATTGTCGTCAAAGAAAAGAATCCAGGGCCAGGATGCTGTTGCAGATAATATTTAGTATTTTTTGGACCTTATGCAAGTAAGCTTTACATTATTCAAAAGTGTAAAAAGTTTGTATACAAGTAAAACTTGTTATATTTTATTATGGCAATAAGGAAGACGAGTATTTAATAATGGTAACCTAATTATAATGTTTTTTTTTTAATTCTAAAACAATAGCTTGTAGCTTGCTAGTTATTGCGTTCACATGTCTATTTAAAAACATAGATAAAAAAGATAAAATAATTGTAACCTGTTTGGTAACATTTTTATAAGCTTAAAAGTACTTGTTTCAAGGTCATACAATATTGGTAAGAAATAATGTTGTGAGAAGGGCTTTTGCTCAGCAGTGGGCAATTACGTGACGATGTGGTATTTTGTTAACGTCAAATATCAACGTCGTTTAATTTATAGTAATATTATAAAGCTAGAAAGTTTGTTTATTTGATCGCTCTAATATCCGGAACTACTGGTTCGAATTGAACAAATCTTTTTGTCTTGGATAGTCCATTTATCGAGGGAGGTTGAAAACATCACACTATGACCAATAGCAGCCGTGGAGGGGGGAAAACCACGCTGACGTATCTATCTACTTTTATAATAAAAGATAGGTTCTCCAGAATATATGTTACACAACAGGATGAAGACGGTAAAACATGAACTGAGAAGAACAAGTATCAGATACGCGTACCTATAACTTAGAAACAATATCCTGGCTGGGTAAGCACGGCTAATTTACGCCAATATTAACTTAAACGGTAAATGTATACGGATACTCTGACTAGATACTTACCTATAGTGTGGATTTTTTATTGAAAAACTTTTATGATAGACTGACTGAGTTAAGACTTAGTATTTGTTGGTATTGGGATGTTGCAACAAGTATTTGTAATAACTAATGATTGACGATTGGGATACTGAAGTGTGGGAGAGCCATGCTTCGGCACAAATGGGTCGGCTCGACCGGAGTGATACCACGGCCTCACAGAAAACCGGCGTGAAACAACCACAGTGTTGTGTTTCGCCGTGTGAGTGAGGTTACCGGAGGCCCAATCCTTCCCCTTCCCAATCCCTCCCCAGTTCCTAAATCTCCAAATCTCTAATCCCTAAAAGGTCGGCAACGCACTCGTAACTCCTCCGATGCCGGTGTCCATGGGCGGCGCTGATTGCTTACCATCAGGTTATCCGTGTGCTCGTTTGCCGACCTTTTACATAAAAAAATGACGAGAATAAAGTGAGAAAAGATGTACCGTACTAGTTTCAAGTCAAAATGGGACTCTTGTGCATAAGAAGCATGAGCGTTGTTTCACATTGTGATAGTTACAACAAAACAATTGACTTTCGCTTTGTTCGTCTGATTATACTATGATTTTATATAACTTTATATTACAATTTGATTGATCTATACTAATCATCATCATCATCATCATCATCATCATCATCAGCCCATAAGTTCCCACTGCTGAGCAAAGGCTTCGTCTCACGGAGAAGGTTTGAGCATTAATCACCACGCATGCTCAATGCGGGTTGGCGATTTCAAACTTATAATTAGAAATTATAACTCCAGGTTTCTTCACGATGTTTACCTTCACCGTATATAAGTGGTGTCTAAAATAATCATAGAAAGAGCATATAACTCGGAAAAACTCACATTGGTACTTGCCAGGTTTCGAACCTACATCCTCATGTATGAGAAGCGGGCTCCTTAACCTCCGGGCCACCACGACCTTACTAATATTATAAAGAGGTAAAATTAGTAAGTTTGTATGTAGCGAGAAATGTTGGGAAACGCTGCTGGTCGTATTTCTAAAATTCTTTCACTCATAGATAGCTACAATGTTCCTGAGTGCTATAGGTCAAAGTCAAAATCATTTGTTCCAACAAAACCATATATTTTTGAAACGTCAAAATGGAATATTCATTATTAGTCTATCAGTCTGTTCGTCAGTGAAGCTAGGCGTATAGGCCATAAATTGTACTTGATTTGCGTATTTTAAAATAGAGCCGCGGGCGTTTATAAAATAGAGCCGCGGGCGAAATCTAGTCATCAATAAAATTATTATAAAATCGACTTTATTCACTGCTTATCATTAATCTCATCTATAGCAGATCATTGCGAACTACGTGTTCAGTTACCTAGTAAAACCTGGTTCATAAGTAGAAGCCTTAAAAATTGGATGGAATCGACTTAAGTATCATTAAACTTTGACCAGATCTAGATCGTTAGTCTGTGGGGAATTTGTGGCAAGGAAACTACTGATAGCAGTAATTTTGCACTGTCTCATTGTTTGTAGAAGTTCTTAGTCGATGTTACTTTTTGGACAAACCTCTGTAGTATGTAGATGTCACTCGAAGTTTTTTTCCGCTAAAAAAAAACGTAGACATTAAAGTAGATTATATTTTTGGTGCTAAAAGCAATTACGTATTAAAAGTTCTTTCCGATTAATTATCAATGTAGCATGACTGCGCAGTGACACGAAATTGTCTGCCTAGTCCAGCAAAACCATCGATGGTATTTCCGAATCGATATGAACTTTATACTTCAAAGAATAGGGTTAGCTACTTCTTAAAAGTATCTAAGTCATTCGATGATTTTCCCTCATCAAAAAAGGCTGAGTTCTAGAAAGAAGTAATAGATCAAAATACAAACTTACTTAAACTTAACTTTTATTATTTTTATTATTTTTACTTAACGGTAAAATTACTATCGTCTTTTTTTGTTACGCGAAATAGAATGTATGTCAATGTTTAAATGTTGTCAACTTGTTTGGTTTGATCCCCGCCGCATCTTCTCGCCATCGTTCCACGCGAAAACTTTTTCATCCCCATCACATAGATGGTTGGCAGTCAACAACTGTGCGATTCACCTGTAACTTTCTGACCCGCACAGCAAAACTTTGGAATATTCTTCCGGCGGCGGTATTCCCGACACGATACGACCTTCAAACGTTCAAGAAACGAGCGACGCACTTGTGATTCCTCTGGTGTTGCAGGTGTCCATGGGCGGCGCCGATCGCTTACCATCAGGTGATCCGTATGCTGGTTTGCCTCCTATTCCATAAAAAAAAAGTTGGCTATGTTCTAAAGTTTGGTTGCAATCGTGAAGGCACTAAGAATGAACAGAGTTACGGGCGGTCACTAGTAATATAATAATAGTTCTTTGTAAGTAGAACTCTCCAATTTTGTCAGAGCTTTCACCTGATATTACTCTTTATGTAAGGACAGAAAAGTTTCAAGCTAATAATATTTCCCAACATTTATTACTTGGAAACATAATATAACTGATCGAATCTAACAAGCGGTTGTTGACCCAAAGTTTTTATATCTGTTACTGGGTAAATTTTACCTTCTAGAGTTTTGCTTTCTAAGTAATTTAAAGTATTCTTTGTTTTAGATACACGTGTTTTAGGAATGTTAGATTATGTGTTTATTTTCGAGGTTCAATTTGTTATTTAGAACAAAGTTGTTGTGATTAGTTGAAAATTAAATTTGAAGCCCCTATTTGTTCAACTCAAATAAATTCTCAAAATGGTATTTTCCACTGTGTAAAATAAGCTTTTTGGAAGACATATTTAATGTTAGTACAATATCATCTTTTAAGGTTATCATAAAAACTCCAAGTACTTTTCCAGAACGTTCAAAACTAAAACCGATATCGTAAGACCATTTTCTCAAAACCTACTTTTATCTTTATGGGATTACATTCCGAAAGATAGGCCTTTGTAAGAATATTAGTTCAAACTTTTCCTAAAAGCTAGTCACCTATAAAAACAATCATAAAACGATAATACCGTTAGTGCGTCGGCTGTTTCTAGGGGTTAGGGCAAAATTTTAATACTTGAGTCTGCCCTTACAACTACTTACTTTAATACTTGAGTCAGCGCTGGTCTACGGGCCAAAGGTAGCTCGCCACCCGATCAGAACCAGATTCGCGCGTGAGTGTAGCGCCTAGCGTTCCAAAACGATCACAGAAGGGGCTCAACAGGGCTAATGTTCAGCTAGGGTTTAGGCAAGTCAAGCGCAATAATATACCGCAGCCTCGACTTGAGTCAGAAGAAGGATGGTTTTGAGCCAGTCAAAAGTCTAACACTCCCTCACCCCGCACCCAAGGTGAGAGAACATATTTGATTTCCCCCCTCAAATAGAACAACTAGGGTATTTCATACTTAAAGTGGGCATTTGTTTAACGAGTTCAACACTCCAATGGAAAATTTTGAAACGATTTTGTTTTCTATCCGAAACTATGAGGGTACTTGTCAGTTAATTTGTGAGTTTAGATCCTGTAAACGGTCGAAGGTCCATATAGATTATTTGTCGTCCACAATTTATTTCAAACTACGATGTTCTAGAATTATTTGTGAGAAAATCATAACATATCAAAATTTTGATGTTTTTCTAGAAAAATCTTTTGCTTCAAATCGATTTCTTGATACAGATGACAGACGTTTAGGTTCGAGAATTAGAGATAAATATTATTATTGCTGGTAAAAAACATTACTTTTTATTTTTTCTTTATTAACTTTTCCTTATTACTTATCGAACATTACCTATGTCATACAAGTTTTGTCGGAAGCTCGTCTGGACTCAGACAAGAAGTTGGGACAAGTTTTATAAAAGTTCCGGTAATTCTCTAGTTACCTTTGATAATTTAATAATGAGACATGAAAATATGTACTTACAAGCGAATAAAGGTACAAGCATAAGTTTAAAAAAATGCTTAATTTAGCCTATTTGGATCAAAGAGACCAAACAACAATTCACATTGAATTACAGTGTATTGAGACTATTAATCGGGAATGATTAATTGACTAAATAAACTTGTGTTTACAATCCTGTTATTTTCCAATACATTGGTTAACCAATTTCACGAATGAAACAATGTAATTATCATTTACTACAATAGACGTGCGATCAGATTATAATGCAAGTTTTTGTTTTGAAATCGTTGTTTTGCATGAAACAATGTGGAGATTAAACTTTAATAAATGTGTAACTAAATTATTTAGATATTTACATGTACATTTAACGATGTATTTGTGGTCTGTGTCCCCTAATTTACAATCTACATTAGTTGATTGGTTGGCCTGTGATATCCAGTTAGATATGCAAAATTAGGGCACTTTTCGATCATTATACCTATTTGTAATTAAAAGCGGCCGGATGAAAATATTCACAAAATATTTATTGAAATGAAAAAACAGATTGTAAGGGGAAACCACGTCAAAAAGAGCAATCACTGGATCACTGCTTTGTTGTATTTTTGTTTGAATTATGCTCGTAAATAAATAGGTCACCAGGACGGAAATCCACAGGGGGTAAATAATGTAAAAAATTGTCCGGTCAAGTTTGACGTATAGACAGCTCACTTTCGTGTTTCTGAATCGAAGATGATAAGTGGAATTTACGTCGCCTCAGGGAGAACAGATAGTTGGGTTGAGACGACGACTCGACTCGAGAAAGTCTAGGAGGTAAACACATTTCGCTAAGCTGCATTTACATTCATAATATATTGATTTTACGGTGAATAGAGCTTTGTGATAGCGACGTGTTGTGTACGTACACAGTCGTATGAGCAAACATTAACAAGTAACAAACATGCTCTATGTAAACCGAACGCGAATATTACTATACTGTATCTCGCAAATGTCTCGAACGTGAGGTGCATTGTGAAAAATCAGAATTTTCCTATCGACTGTTATTGTGGCTTGACGGCGACTTCGTCAACTGAGACCGCGGCAACTCGGCAACACTCGGAAACTTTCGCCCGCGGACGCCGCATCGTTTGCATAGAGAAAGCGCCCGTTTTGTTTAAAGTTTTCCTTTTGTGAATCTAAAGTGCTATTTTATTTTCCACGTCGCAGTTTTTGGACGTCTGAGAAAAGCCCTTTCTTTTTCCCTCTTCAAAGTTTATTAAAGAAAATTTGTTGAGGCTCGCGATAGCCAAGCACTGCCTGGTGAGTCGCGTTGTAAGTGGTAATCACGCATGGAGGTGTTGCTCGCTGTACGTACGATGTTTCATTTCCTGAGTCCTCGGTGGCACTAATTAAACGTTAGGAGAACTTGTTGCCAGATTTCATTTAAATCTCTTAAAGCGTCGTGAACTTGAGACGGAAATTAAAAATGCTGAACGTTTTATTGTAAAAGTTTATCTTAGTTTTGTGAGACGAGACTAAGATGTTGAAAACGTTTTGATTTTAATTTGTTCCAGATCGTGTTCATGGAATTTTATTCCGCCTCGCATTTATATACGAAAGCTTATTACTTACTTGATGGTTGCCTGGCGATGAAAGAATTTGAGAAGAATATATATAGCGCGAAAGAGGAAACTTTAATAAAATTGCCCGAAGTACTTGGCATATTACACGATGACTCGGCACACTGTCTACTGCGTAAATATTTTTTTATACTCATGTGTAATAGATACTAACGTTTTCTCGTGATTCCGGTTGCGTAAAAAAATTAAATATTACTTTGCTATAAACAATGTAGCAGGCAAATTTTAATAAAGTCTAACAAAACTAGGCAATAGCCGACATCGAATATTAGATCAGATATAGACTTTTTATTTTGAAATAAGAAGTCTTCCCTTGACCTGGGTTGGAAGAGAAGGAGCGTCAGGCTCTTACTGACAAAAAAACTCCCCCGTTCCCTCTCCAGCTCCGAGCTGAATTGCGGTACATCATTGCGCTTACACCCGCAACCGCCGCTGGATATTAGCCCCAGCGGAACCTATATGGTGTGATCTGTTGGCCTTTTGAGGCGTGTACGCAACGAGGCGAGCTGTGTGCTTGAGTCTGGTCCAGGTCGAAAGGTGAGCTACGCTTGCTCGCCGTCCGCAGATCCGCGCTTACGGTGGCTGGAGATCGTAGCGCGATCACTGACACCCAGAGCGTGTACTGACGTAGCTGGGGCTTGAAGATACCGTTCCCTCACGCGTTCCTAGACCAGTCATAACTAAGATTAGTATGCTGTAAATTTTATTATTGTTTAAGCAAAATCAATAACATATAATGTTAAACTTGGGTGTCAGCAGAATATTTATGAATTTGGAACAAACAAATAGATCGATCATATTTAAGTAATACTTTTTGCAGAGTTTAGCAACTTACGTAAACTTATGAAAATTATTATATAATTTACAAAATTGAATTCAGTTTTGTATAGAAATATGAGTACAATAGGAGATCGTGTTTCAAAACGCATTCACGGAGTTAACATCTAAATCGCGAGTGGTACAACAGCTTGATGTAGTCGGAGGTTGTTTGTCGAAGCTCCAGTCGACATTGTGAGAGTCAATAAACGATTTTATGCTCGAATAACTATGTTAATGGCGGCGGAAACCACAACAAAAACATTTGGCGTCTCGTAGGAACTTGCTAACTGGGCGCCCGATTGCGTTTAGTTTTTTGTTACAGTAATATGCAGAACTTATCTGTAATGTAGATCAGTAGGAAATCTGTCTGTTTATAAAACGAGTAATATGTCAAAGTCAGATTTTGTGCGTCGAATCGAGTTGAGGGTAATGCGGACGCCATTTTATTAGAGATGACGAAATAATTGCTAATGATTGTGTTGTGCACACAATAGTGGGATTTTAGGTTTCGATTTTGAAGTCGGGTAAAAAGTGGTGCTGTCTTTGAATGTTTCATTTCTTTATTAATATGTTTCGGTGGATAGAAGAACAGGTAGGTGGATCTAAAAATGTAATAGTAAAAACCACTCATTTCTTTTATAATATATTTAGTTTAATTGCATTTAAATAAATAATATAAAAAGGAGTTATAGGGACTCTAGGTTAAGTTATTCTAATTAGGTAAAACACAGAACTGACCGTAGACAATAGAAAAATAATTCTCGTTTTTCTTTTCTGATAGAACGTTAGGTATTTTTATGGGAAAATATGGGAGCTTATGTGTAATACAGTCGAGTTACATTTCCGAATGTATGTACTTACATACAATGTACAATTTTGTATCTACAATCCGTAACGCGGTGGTCTGTCTGTTTGTACACAATAAGCCTTTCCTTTGTTTCTTTGTCGCTGTTTTTAGTGGCGAGCAAAAAACAGAATGGGCTCGTTTTGAAAGTGGTGCGGTATCGGAATTGTACGTGCCTTTATTTACGAAGCATAGGATTTAGAAAGAGTTTGCAGCATTTGTAATTTGTTTTTAATTTTGTTGGCTCTATTAATATTGCTCCCGTTTCCCCTTGTAAAATGAACTTTATATACATGGTATTTGAAATATCATTCTATCCATGTATCTACATAAATACCGAATAATTTTTTTGCCTTCCACGGTTTTGACTGCTAGTTTGGCGCGGTGGCCTGGCAATTGGCTGCTGCGCAACGTATCGCGGGTTCGATTCCCGTATGGAACAATTCTGTGTGATCTGTGTTCTTGTGTGATCCCCAAATCCTTTTCCGGGTCTGCATGTGATGTATATGTGAAATTGTATGTTTTTGTAAATACACCCACTACACAGGAGAAAATACTAGTATAGGGGGGCAATGTTTTTTTTAAATATAAAACTTTATAATTTTTCTTTCAAATAGTCAAGAAGTCAAAGTTTTGATTAGGTACTCTGATAATCAAACCTATTTAGATGTTTACAGGTTGGTCTACAGAAATTATTTTTGGCAATCAAAATATTAATGAATATTATTTTTTTCGTTACAGGTAAGTCGCAGCCCTAATCCAAGTTCTCTCTGGTTGGCAAATACAAAGTAGGTAAAAGGGCTCCACTCAATCTAGGTGCGAAGAGAAAAGGTGCTCTCAATTGTCTCTGACATAATTGTAATCTAAGAAAGATAAGTTTGAGTATTAATTGTTAAAAGGAAAAATTAAACCTTTCACTAAGGCAAGGAAGGAAGTTGTAAGAATCATCAATTACTCAAATTAAAAACTTTACACTTTTCTTTTTTTATTTAAAGTGAAAGATATATCTAATTGGGTGCAGGGCTGCTAGTGGAACATTTTAAAAATATGTTTTAAAATATTTTTTGATTCCCTATTTTATATCTTATATCTCTAAAAGAGAGTTAGCTGTTATAAAAGAGATATTAGTAGACCAGCTATAAGGTTGAGTGATTGCATATAAAACTTAAAGGTAAATAAAATATGATTCAAAATCCTACACACCCGCATCACAAAAATATATTAGGAAAGGTCATTTCAAACATCAAGTATATAATATTATATTATGACTCTAAGAAAACAGTATTTAAAGTCCAAAGTCGTCTGTAACTACAGCTGTAATGGTTTGAAGATAACAATTAAACTACATAAACATCGCTTTGCGAGCTTGAGCGCGCTGCATGCCGCCAAGCAGAGCAGACGGGCACCAGAGCTTGTTCCCACTTAGATCACAAATAATGAATTTACGGTTCGATAAATATGTAAATTTCACTTGGAAGGATAGCAAATTAATGCTTAATTTCTCTGTTCTGTTTCGCATAAATTTCACAAATATATTCGTAAAACCCTTTTGATAGACGCCAGAAGCATTAATTTAGGAAGACCGGCAAGTAATACATAATGGTTCAGTTCATACCTTGTTTTTGCTACAATTTGTTATTACTTGTACAAAAATCGACGCGAAAATTTCTTGGCAATTTATGGAATTGATGATTGGGTCTGATTTAAATAAATTTTTATCAATATTTAGTATTTGAGACATTTGTTCCGTCGACGTCTTATATGGATAAAATAAGATAATGTGCGTCGACGGTTTGTTTCATTAACCTCATTAACCATTTATAGTAGACAAAGTTTTATTTATAATTAAATTAGCAATAAATAACTTAAGTACTCCTAAGTTAATTAATCAAGATACGTGAAAATCCCAAAAAAGCTTACCAAAAATTTACTAACGTGCATAGCTCCTGAACTATTTGACAAAATAAGATTAGATTTTTTTGAAAAATCTCTCCTCATCCAGAAGTAAATAGTTTAATAACAAAGCGGGGGTTGATCATAAGTAAATTAATATTTTAATATCGGTAAAATCCGCACGTCAATACATCGTCTAGAAATAAGTATCCACGAGAACCACAATTTAAAGTTATTTCTAAATTAATTTATTGGCTTACAAGTTGCTAAATTAAAATTATGGTAGGACGGTAGCTTTGTCGGAAGTGGTTTGTTTGGTGTTCAAGTTGTTGCTCGATTGATTTATGATTAAATTCTCTGGAATATAATTGAGTTGTTTCAATGTTTACTAAGTAATCAAAGTGAGATAGAAAACTTTACGGCTAGCTGCACACTCGGTACTGGGGTTAATATTGTGTGGAAAGTTAAGTAAAGGGTGTAGTAAATAATGTCTAGCGTCTAAATATCGACTTTGAAATAGCCACCATATAGTTAAATGGAATATAGTACCTGGTATTAATATGAAAGTGATTGAACAGGCCCTATAATGTTTGAAATGTTTAAAGACATATTTTTTTAAGAAAAAGGATTGAGTTTAATGTTTTTTCTTCTACATTTGAATGAACACTTTAGAACGCGCGTATAGCTTCACTGACGAACAGACTGACAGACTATTACTCTTATTTGACGTTTCAAAAGTACCTATTTATGGTTTAGTTAAAATAGGTAAATGATAATTTTTTTGACAATATAGAAAATCGTTATAATCTTATTATATTCCAAAATAGAAATATGTAATAGGTAATAAAACGACTGATCTACGACTATCTCAAACACCAAATTCACTCTTTTTCATAAATACTCCGGGCTACCCTCCTTCCCACCTCAAGAACATTATCCTTTTCCCAAAGCAGAATAACGGTGCAAACTTTATAATGAAACATATTTAATTTAAAGCCGGCGGAACATTTTATATAAGCAGCAATACACATGAGATGAATTAATATACTCGGAATAAGAACACTGAGTTTAGCCCGCAGACGGTCGTAAATTCACTTCATAAAAGAGCACAATTCGAGGCAGTCCTATATAAAATTAAACGTTCAACTTTGCGGGCCACTTCCTCAAAATTCCCTTTTATTTCTTTAAGAATCGACGCGGCGACGCGACGTGTTCTCCCGCAAAAAATGCCATTTATGGTTCGTTAATCAAGTCATTAAATACTTGACCAGTAAAAGTGTACAACGTTTCCGACCGCAGCTGAGCCGTAATTAAAGTCAACTGCCACTTTTATTATTCAATAGGTACTTGCCACAAACTGAATTGTGCGGAATAGGCTGTTCTTTGACCATTTCATACCAACTTTTCTCAAATATTGCGACTTTGATGTTCGCTAAATAGCTTTTTAAATACATTCGACTTTAAATTGCGAACGTTTGAAGTCGGGTAATGTTAAGGTCGATTGTCCTTTGAGAATATTATTATGGCAACAATTAGCCTAATTAGCTGATACGAACTTTGGCTCTATTGAAACCGACCCAATATTGTTAGTCCCTACAAAAATTGAGATCAAATATTTGTAGCGAATTAATTAAAGTTTTAAGAAGATTAATTTGAGCGGAATGTTTTAATTTTCTTAATGCTAAAATCAATAAGATCGTTATCGATACTGTGTAAACATAATCTTTATTATAAAGCTGTAGATAATCATATCTTAGAAGGGTTAATCTCTCGGGGATTATTGTTAAAACAACAGATTTTTTTTAGGAATATTGGAGCTTAAAGAATAAGAAGCTTAGCGTATTAACAAAAACAATAAACATCTTTATTAATTAATCTGAATTGAGGCACAACACGGGAATCACACCCAATTAGCCATTAAAACTGTATACAAGAAGCGTTTACCAAATAACACACTAAGCTAAGCAACCGAACCAAAACGGAAATCTCGAACCTATAAAAATATTCCACCATACAAGGACTAGTGTTTGTGGGAAAATAAAAGTAAGTTTTTAGTACGTACGCTGTGGCAGCATTCCATATATTCCTAGGTCCAGAGTCCAGATTAAATTGAACAGCTGTTGTCTGTGATATTGTAATGGGAGGGCAAACTGTCACTGGGAGATCCGACCAAGTAATTTGATCAAGAAGATGGCGGTGGCCCCTTGTGTATGAATAATAATATGTCAATGTAGGCACCAATCAATTTGGTGGCATCGTTACGTCAATATCGGTATGGATGGGCCACCTACGCTTATACATAGATATGTGCATAGTTTGCAGATAAAAGAAAGCTTGATCATCGAGTACCTAGAATTTTTGTTGAACTTTTTTTAGTGAATTGAGTGTTGATATTCCGTTACATTGTTTTTTCTGTCTGTGTTTGGCAGTTTTTTATGTTCACCCTGACGACTTCAAATAAAACATAAAAAAAAATATTTATTTGTTGTAGCCACATGTGATTATACATATGTGATGCCTTCTATTTCCAGTAAAATATGCATCTTAGAAATACACACCAAATCTTACTTAAGAGTAAAGTTAACTACCACACTTAATTAAAACTGTACGAGCACAATTTGGTTAAACTGGATACCAGTAACTTTAAAACTATGAACTACTGGGAAATGACTGAGATAAAACATATGATATTTATGATTTCCTTCCCAACAAGTAGAAACTTCATGATCTTGCCTCATGTTCATTAATCAATAGCAAACTCCTTAGTTAGTTCCTATGTTTATAAATTGCAATGCAGCAGAGCTCTGCTTATCCCACAAGTGGTGCAAGTGAGATTATACCTTCCCAGTTTACTACAGTTTCGCCGTTTGAGTTGGTATCACCTTGGGAGTCAGTTTATACGGAACGCGGGCCTAACGAGTAAAGTTATAAGTAGGATCAGCAAAGCTTTTAAATTAAATAATCCTTTATAGAATAATCTTTTTTTATGTACTTTAAAGCCTGCCAAGCCTTAGGGATTTATAATAGATAGCTTTCTTGGAAATGTTTACAGAATTAAGTAGATTTGAGATTAATTATTTTTTATAAGAACGTCGCTGAAGATGCGATGTTGTTATGAGCTATTGTTATCAAAATATGAAACATTGGCTAGCTTAAGTTGCAATGAGGCAGAAAGGTTCTCGAGTGGACTCTACGTAGTGGCAAGCGCAGCTTTGGATGTTCACTTACAAGGTAGACAGATGGTCAGATAAGGGTCATAGAAAGCCGCGATGCAATAGGACGGCTCGATTGAAGTGATACTTCGATCTCACGGAAAACTGGCGTGAAAAAACCACAGCGTAGCGTTTCGCCGTGTGACTGAGTTTACTGGGAGCCTAATTATTCCCCATCCTAATCAGTCACGAATCACCAGTCCTAAACCCCTAAATCCGCAAAAGGCTGGCAACGCACTCGTAACTCCTCTGGAGTTGCGGGTCTCCAAGGCGGTGCCAATTGCTTATCAAAAAAAAGGAAAAAAATCAAATAAAACTCAAATTACTTCAACAGATAATTAACTGCCCACATCTTTTAACAATTACACCGGACAAAACAACAAAAGACCTCTTTTAATAGATACTCTAAATGCGGCTAATAACGTTGTTACATGTCATGATTCATTCGTATCGTTTTTAATAAGGTTCGTGGAATGAGATCCTCTCATACAATGTGAGGTTGATGAGCTGAAATTTGTTGGAGCCACCGTCAATTTCCCGGATCCAATTATTACCACATTGTTGGTTGCAAACGCAATATTACCCTTATGTTTGCCTACTCGGTTTTATTAACCGGAATGATAATATTTTTCATGATCTGAATGTTATTTTTTCTGTCCAAGGTTGATTGGTAAATAATATTTCTCACAACTTGAGGAAATAATTATACGAAATTCTTGAACGTGATGACGCTCAAAATAAGTACAAGCAAACATTCACATCTAAAAAGGAAAAAGAAATTAAATTACAATCAACAGTTATTTTTCGATTATAATGTATGAGCGAGCGGGCTAAATGCATTTGACGGATCCAAAATTAGAATTCCAATTGCAATTCGCGTGTAACCTACATCACCATCGCAGATAGTGATAAATGATGCTTGGCATTGCCGGTCGTTCTCTCATAATATTAAAAGCTAAGTCCACGCTTTAGGCAATCTTGTCTGCTACTGGAAACGAAACCAAATTATCATTATTATTAGATACATTATATGTTGTCAATAATGAATGACTAGTTTTCTTATCACGTATAGCTTCATCCAGGGTAAGGGTCACATTTTCTCTGTGATTATTAACTTTCAGCATTCACATCTGGTGGTCATTTTTGCAATTGGCTTCTTAGAGATTTGTTTCGATCAGGTTGTCTAGATTATCTGTAGTAACTTAGACTTTCTCTAGTATTACTAACGCGTGTTATATCTAATTCAAATCTGTGGAAAGTACATTATGCTAATCAATAACTCAATTTCAAGTTGCAGCTATCCACAACATACGTTTACCTTAACAATCAGCATAATTCACTTCCACATCACTATACTTTATTTACTTAGCGATTTTCCGAAACCTCTCCCATCTATGGACCCTTGGATACATTACTGTCACTCCAAATTGGGTTATTTCCACAATACGGGACTCAATTTTGAGATTCGTGACTAGTAATTTTAAGGTCGATAGTCCCTCGTTTTCAAATGTCATGTTCAGGTGTTGTGGTCACAAAGTTGAGTTTGCCCTTTCATAAAATATCGAGAACTGATTTTGTTTGTATAGGTAATTAAAATTAGTCTGGCTAATTTTATTAACTTTGATTGTTTCATTATTATTAATTATGTCCATCAGAACTTTTCTTAATCCTAGTAGGTGATTGGCACCAAGTCAATCAGATTCTGATATTGTTGAATGTCAACAAAATTGCCTTCCTCCGTACATTCCAAGTCATAAAATATTATAAACGCCATGACTTTTGGTACATTTTTCTGTAGCATTCGTTTTAAAATCCTGTTCTGATTCATAAACACAAAAGTTTACTAAAGCTCCGATCGCATCTGATATCAATATATAATGGTTTATCTAGCTCGTAAAATGTTATCGAAATTACATAATAATGTTGAAATAGGTGCTGTAGGTAATTACGTTTTGTAACAATATTGTTTTGTTGTTAAAATAAAAGGTCAGATCTCACAATACTCGGGTAGGTTTCGGACAAAGGTCATAAAGGTCTTGTTGGGTTTTATGTGTTTATGTGGCGTAACAGGATTACTGTTAATTAAGGTTTCCAAAAACACGATTTTAAGCTTAAATAGATTTGAAATAAATCTAAACAGGTCACTGTTAATAAAAAATGTTAGTATAAAGTTTGTGCAATTGGTAATTACGGTTATTTTTGCTTGTTTCTTGCACCTACCGTTGTCTTCTCTGCATTATCCAAAGATTTGACTGCCGATGAATATGTATGAAATTAACTCCACCCTGTATTAAATCCCCCAATCCCTCCTCAATCTCTAAATCTCCAAATCCCTAATCCCTAAAAGGTCGACAACGCACTCGTAGCTCCTACGTTGCGGGTGTCCATGGGCGGCGCTGATTACTTACCATCAAGTAATCCGTCTGCTCGTTTGCCGATCTATTTCATGAACAAAAAATGTACAAAATCTTACATAAATAAATAGAATAGGTAGGTACATATACAGTTGGTAAAACAAAATCTACACTATTCTCGATAGCAAAAAGATAAACAACACCATTAAAATAGTAAGATCCACATAACCTTAAATTGAATTAACACTAACATATGTACATACAAAATCAGACAACGTTTAATAAGACGATTGACATGAAACAGAATAAACAGAGAAACTAATACAAAATTCAGTGTAATGCTAGATAGAGTTATATTTACTTACTAAAATGTGGTTGACGAGATTGGCGCGGATCAGCGGCATTTACATCGGGCCGGGAGAAATCCTCGCTATATTTATTTATCGCTTTCGATAGCGATGGCGAGAGGCTACAATTACCAGAGACCCCGCGCTACTGCAATTTTGCAAATTGCTGATTTTACTTCTGCCAAAGGCAAGACGTTTTAAATTGCAACTCGTTATATGCATTAAAGAGTAACATCTTCGACTTACGGATTCCATCGTGACCCAAGTTTTGAAAGACATGCTGCTCACGATATTGTAATTATGAGTGTCTTATACATATCTATAGTAATATTATAAACAGGTAAAATTTGTAAGTTTGTATATAGGGGGTAATCTTTGGAACCGCTGGTCGGATTGCAAAAATTCTTTCACTGATAGATAGCTGCAATGTTCCTAATTGCTATAGGCTATAAAACATCACGCTACAATCAAATGGAGCCGAGTAGTGGGTGAAACCGCGCGAGAGGAGCTAGTTCATTATATTTACATACTTACACAGGTACACCTGTTTGTTGTTTATTTGTGTTCCTGAAACTTTGGCCATCGACATCGTCTGAATGTTAATGACTTATTGTCATTACTGACACCTCTTGTTTGTTCATAATATTATTTGAATTTATTAACATGAAACACAACTGTACATATAAAATTGTTGAAGTAAAAGTAAAATGCAGCACAAAGAACGGTTCCATCTTTACTTTCTCCTTGCTGCGCCCATATTTCTGTATTACGTATGTGGGTGGTGCATGCCTTGTATAGAAAGAAATTCATGAGTCTGCTCTACGTAACAAATCGATCGTATTTTGTCTATACTTAAAGTATGCAGATTAGTACTGAATAACTAACGACGCGACGGTATAACTCAAGCTTAATAGGTGTTGGATTAAAAATCGCGAACAATTGTATGAAGTGTAACGAATCAACATAAATTATGAAACTTTACACCGAAGCTAGCATTTATTGCGATAAATTGCTCGTTGTCGAGTTCATTAACGAGTTACTCGCACGCGAGTACAAGGCGTTTTTCATAACCGATGCAGACGGCCTTATGCATATTTGATGGAGCGTGGCAGTGCTTTTAAGTACCTGTCAACGTTTGCTGAGGCGGCAGCGAGCCAACTAATTAATCTAACAACTTGTTATAACACCTACCATGATGGCGATAAGGTCTAATTTACATTGTTTGTAAGCTTAAAATAACGTGGTTTAACATAGTGGAGTGCTCCAAGTATATGTCAAGGGCGACCGGGCTGACTTGCATACAAGTTAAACATTGCACCGTGTGCTATTGATGATAAATGTGTACGTTGTGAAGAACCGTGAAATTGTTAAGCATTTTTTAGGATCTAAATCATTCATTAGTTCTCAATGTAAAGTTTCGTAACAGTTTCACTGTATGAAGGCTTGCCGATGATTGTGTTGTGTCTAAAAATTTGTTAAGGAAGGTCACGGTGAGAATTAATTTTATCTAATAAACATCTTACGCTTATTGTAAATCAATAAGCTATGAAAGCTTGATTTATAATTGATATTTAATCAATTTCATAGTGGTTTTGAATGAGAATTCTTTCAATTTGGCGTTTAATTCAGATACCTATTGTTAATTGCATGCACGATAATTCCATTAAGAGATTCAATTATTTAATAAATAATGGCAGCAGGCAGCATTTTTGTGATAATGGTTAGTCATTAAGTAAGCAGCAAAAACAAGAGCACGCACACAGCTGCATTATAATTACAATTATCTTTGCGAAATTATAACTTATGGTGCGTACAACCGACACTTAGTAACAAAAGCGGCGCGGGCGCAGGTTAATGACACAAAAACGTTGCCGCTCTTGTCGCAACGCAACGTGGAAGAATGCAATTTGTGTAATTAAAAGGGAAAATGTGGTCTGTAGAGTGGTTCAATCTAGTCAACTACTATTATAGTCACAATTACTTTTAACACATTAAGCTTTTTTTGTCATAAGGCACGTGCAGAATGTGACCTACAAAAAACAATTTAGAATCCAAATCCCAACGAAATCCTTCCACTGGTTTATCTTTATCCAAAGGGACTCTGTTTGATACATTTTGTAAGACCCCGTTAGCCCTTAATGTGAAATTTCGTTTCATACAGCTTAATAAGATTTTTATTTCCTAATGATTAAATTCAAATACGGAATAATGTTATAATAGAAAAGCAAATTGCTATTAAAAAAACTATACTTTTTATGAAATTTCAAAAAAAGAATATTAAAATTTGGAACTGAACAGAAAGCAGCTAACCTGCTAAAACCTATTAGACGAATCAACATTTTCATAAAAAGACAATCGCAAACTTGGAGACCGTGTGCATCACTGCACACGGTCTCCAAGTTTCAGACCATCTCTGACTACAATAATACGGAGCCCCGAAATCTTGCGGAACCAAATACAAATTCGAAAATCGGTTTACAATAACGTATTGCGGATGCCGTATCGAACTTACGTTATTTTTTGCTGCTAGGATAAGACCTACATTTGGTCCATATCCCATTAAACAACCACGCTAGCAGTTTATAAAAATACTGCAGTACGTGATACGTTTCGTCGCTCCATTTTCCTTGAAGACACAGTTCGGATTAGCCGCCGAAAGATTTATAGGTTCTTCACGGTAAGTTTAGCAGGTGCGTGTGTCAAGATGTCACTTCTAAGAAGAAAGGCTTTGTTCCACGTTTAAAGGGTTTAAGATGAGTAATTTGCTCGATTTAATGTTACTTAAGTTGTTTCGAGTCTCGTCTTGTTCAAGATTTAATGAGCTCGTTGTTTAATTAGCACCAATGACAGTCTGCGTAAAGTTCAACAATACTGAATCAATATTAAGACTAGCGACCAATTTTAGATCACAGGCTGTTACGACAATTGTAAGGTTACTTTTCTCAAACAGTTTCTATTGAATTGCCAGAGTAAATATTGCCAGTGTACCGCAGCCTACCCTAGCGAGCATTACACAATCGACTAAGCACAGACAATATCTTAAACACGCCACTATATTCTCATTTCTCTTAATGACTACTTAGAACACTTTACTTTTAATTAACATCCGACGTTTTTAAATGTAAACAAAGACGCGTGATTGCCAATGAATCTGCGGAGCTTAGCCAAATTGGTTTCCGGGACATTTTAGATCGTCCTCCGGTGTACAATGGACACAACCGTGTTCTTTGTTCGTCGATCTCGATTGCCCGATAAACAAACCTTACTATAAAGAGATCCAACTGGGACTCGTAAGAATATCCAACTATTTGAGGAAAATACAGGGAAGGAAATCGCTTCGATTCCTGCAAGGGTCGGGTAAACAGGGAACTCTCTTGCGATGGAAATGAATCCGTGATCGACGTCTGTTACAACTTTATCTAATGCGGTCATTCGTACAAGGTTCTGATCTGTTAAATGTCAGGGCAAAGTTCCTGCTTCTCTTTATACTTATGAACAATTTTTGTTTTATAAATTATTATTATAACTTTGACCTTTACAAAATTAGATTATTTGGTTTGGTATTTTTTGTGTTCGAAAACGTTCTCTTTACAGATTTCATCTAGATCCGTGTTAATCTGGAATACATTAATCTTAATTAATTAAGCTTAACGTGTTTTATTGCCTTGACGATGTTACAACGGCTTTCAAATTAGAACAAGGTTAGGGTAAAACAAAATTTTCACGCTTAGTAATTAATTGATACCTATGACAAAATCTTGGTAGACACTTCACTTTAGAGGAAACAAACGAACGTGATTCGTTGACAGTCTAGATAAATCTATGGCCATGTATTATATCGCAGGACGCGTTGTCGCACATACGGAAGACTATGCGTTCGCTATACATTGCAGCATAAGGCCGCGTCATTCCGCGCACAAAAAAAAACTTATGGGTATTATGAGCAATGTATTATGAACCGTACGACCGGCCGCAATACGCACCGCAGCTCCGTAAGTGAGGCCTTACTATTAGGAAAGACAACTTTATGTGGAACATTTACATACAACTACTTACAATTCAAAGCACATAGGTCAACATTAGTAGATCAAGAGTATTAACGATAATTATCATTACCCGATTGTTTATAGCTGCTGATCGAGGGTATTCAATCTAAGGGGCAGAGCCTTTGGCAGGCTCCCTGAATATTAATGGAATGATAATAACATGTTTAGTCCGTGCCTGACGGCTGAAATATTGCCAACAGTTACCCATGGCGGGTCGTAAACATCTCTCTATCTATCAGTTCTATGTCTTATTGAATAACTACTTCTTCATGCTGCATCTTTGGTTGAATTACAAATGTGATTGTGCAGTATGAGATCTCTGATTCGAAGTTTGTTTTGATAAGCGTTTCGGATAGGCTTTTTGTTTACGTTTAAGGCATGTGTGGAATAGAGCCGGGCGCTCTATTCCACACATGACTTATCGTATCATGGTGTCGTGGTGGCCCGGAGTGGCAAGTGACTTTTTCCGAGTTATATGTACTTTCTATGATTATTTAGACACTACTGACATCTAGTGGAGGAAAACATCGTGAGGAAACCTAGACTTATAATTTCTGACTATAAGTTTCAAATCGCTAATCCGCCTTGAGCCAGCGTGGTGATCAATGTTCTAATTTCTCCGTGTGAGAAGAGGCCTTTGCACTCATAGGCTGATAATGATATACTAAATTAAAAAAAGAAAAATGTCAGATACTTGCGCCTGGAAAATTATATAAATAGCTTGATAAAAAGTGGGTATAATTTAATTTCTTTGCCTATATCTATAGGGGATAAGAAATGTGATATCCTGAGTGTTCTCCAATACAATGACATTACAGTCAAAGGTTATTTCTATGAACTGGCAATAAAGAATGGAATCGTTGTCTAGTCTTCTGAGAAATACTCGCTAGGTCATTGAGAAAGTTGAAGCTAACACAACTTTAATTTACTTTATATTTCTGATACAGTCATACTGTGATTGCTTGATAAATAATTTTATATAGTATCAAATACAGGCTATAATTGCAAATATTACAAATAAAAATTTTGGAGTTTCTTGCTCTTTCTTCTCTATTCGAATCTACATTTTGGAAGGAGCAAATAAATATTTAAATGTTTTTGGATTCGACAATTTTTTTTTATGTAGCTTAATGTTATGTTATCAAAATTTAAGAAAAAAAAAATACTTATGTTTTTCTTTTTAGCGTTCGAAATAGACCTAAGTTAATTGAAATAAAAGCTACAACAAATGTTCAGAGATCACACTAAGACATTCATAGAAAAATAGAAAAATAATAAAGATAATAAATGTCGTATCACTCCATTGTTCTTTGCATTGCAAGAATTGATTTCCCCGTTCAATTAGTGATTACAATTGGAGCAATATTAATGATCGTGTGACAAATTACTGACACACTTTGTTTGTGGAACCTGTTTCATGTGATAAATTAATCGATCGAATGTACCTAAACTATTTAATATTACCTACACAATATTGTAATTGCGATTAAAGTGTAAGAGAGCTATGCTGTGTGCAAGAATGTGTCTGCTCATCCGGATTGATACCACGGCCGCGCAGAAAATCGGCGTGAAACATCCACAGCGTTGTGTTTCGCCGTGTGAAATCTCCAAAACCCTATTCTCTCAAAGGACGGCAGGGTCAGTGGGGCATCTTAGGGGCGGGTTAGGTACTCATAATCTTCTGTTGTTCCCGGTGTCTATGGGCGCCGCTGATTGCTTACCATAAGGTAATCCTTCGGCTTTACTAACTTTTAAACTTTCGCGTTTCATATTTACACATTGGAGTCTGCTTGCGACCACGACCGGTGCAACCAGGTCGAAACGTCAAGCCTACCAAGGTATTTAGATAAATAATTGTGTTTCGCGTAAATACCCGCGTAATTATATGTTGTAAACCTTTCAGCTTGTTTGCCGTCCTATTCCATAAAAAGAAGTTTATTATTGAGATATTCCAAATTCGAATATGAAAACCACAACAAATACTATCCACGATTTTTTGAACACTTTTGTTTAAAAAATAATTAAATTTCAACCTTGATAACACCGTAATTAAGGTGCAATTCGTTTTACACCCTCCACCCTCAACACAAAAAACCTAGTGAAAATAATTTTCGTTGATTACTTTAAAACAAACGACACGCGATAAGATCAAGTAATTCTCGGGAACTTGTTAATTACACTAATTCGATGATATGATCTCAACAAGTGTAATTGAAGTGGATCACGACACGTTCGTATTAAAGACAGAGGGCGCCTTAATCGACGTACATTTCACTTAACATCAGAACATCACGTAATTCCTCTCCACACGATTAAATTAAACGTTAGTACCCAGTTCTTTGAAATATAGGCTCGGAATAATGGTACTAGTTATATAATGTTGGATATATTGTTTGTTCTCCTTTCTTGTATAGCTTTATCCCGCTTTAATTCGTGCGACTAATCCATGCTCATTGAAATTCTATTCATATAATAATTAACACAAAGTTGAAAGTAGATGATTCATACTCAGCGAATAAAATCTGGTATAAGTGCAAGTTAGTGTTCCTCTCGTGTGAGCTGCCGCTTCATTACGAAGTACATGCGAATTTGCAAAAGCGCTGCGCACACAAATTACGCGCCGTAGCAGAAAGTACACCCTTCATAGGAATACCGAAACTCTAGCGCCGTGAAGAATCAAATTGACTTCTGGACAATTCAATTAAGCTGCACGGTAAGTGCAAGTTTGCAAACAACCGTGCGAGAAGCTAGCCAAGTTCGCTAGAACAACTTTATCAAAGAGATTGTAGCCGAACAAGTTAGCCTTCGTCGAACAGCCTTTATGTTTATACGGGCGATGTTTGTTCACATCTACGTACGGGATATGTAAATTTGATTTATTTTTTTCTACTTATTTCAAAACATAGGTGTCTGTGCGTAAATATACAGGACGTGTTATTGATGATCAAAGGATTTCGAGTCTCGAGAATCTTATAATGCCGTACGTACCAGATCTGACGGTTTTTTAGATATACCACGTCTTTGAAGTCGGGTGACGGTTGACGATTACAGATACAGTGTGTTTTCCGATGGGCTTCACGTTACAAGTTGATAAATATTGGGTTGTTTATCTTTCCGTGAATGATTCGGATCATGTTCCCAACAGTTGATCTTTTTATTTTTCATCTATGCACGTACGATATGTATGATACCGTATGCATGTGTTATACATATTTTACTAAACTTATTGTGAATATTTTATTCTCTTTGTTGTTGTTCCGTGGGCAGGGTATTGCATTCAGCAGCTTGTATAAAAGCCTGTATAAAGCTGAATAAACGAGTAAACTGGCTCAAAAATAGGCAGAAGAGTAGTCTTCTTATTAAAGAACATAAAAACAAAGAAAATCAAGACACCATACTGACTAAAGATTGTTACAACCAACGCTCAACAACATGTGATGTGGTTACCATTTAAAAGTTTCGCTTTTCGCACAACTTTGTTCTAACAAAGTTTAATCGTTTCCATGTAGGTACATGTTCTTGCAAAGACTTGCTAGAAAACGTCTTTGAAGATATTTGTGATAATACTCTAGTTAGAAGGTGTTGAAGTTTGTATGCGTTGCATACACTTGTTAGTTGGATCACTACTTGGACTTGATTGGACATTATTACCTTAGGTACCTCTTAACATTCAGCTTTGCAAAGTGTTGCTGACTGAATGAAGATATATAAAAACCAGATTTGAAAATGAATCATATCCTTTTTTGAGGGAAAGATATCATCAATTGTCTTCTCTCAGCGGTGACTTGTATCTTTCTGAGCAGAGCGGGAGAGAGTGGCAGACTTTTACTGCCCAAAAACGAAGTCGTTCCTTCACCAGCTGAAGGTTGAGGCCGCGGTACGTGATTGCACTTGCCCTTTAACCCCGGCTGAACATCGGACCCCATATGTGGAGGTCTCTTGATAGATTTGCCTCAATGAACATGCGAGAGCTAATAACATGACTAACAAAGTAAAGTATGTTCGTCTTCATAAAATATTCGTTTATAATTTAATCGTGTGTGACGTCATGTTGTAAAGTTACCTTAAACTCGGTTTAAATCTCCGGAAGAAAGTGGCAATATCAAACACGGAATAATGATGAAATTATAAATTATTAGGATCACAACCAGGAACCTATCGAATAGTATATGAATTGACTTGTTGCTTATATCCGCCTAAGCATCCGAAGCCACTCAAAGCAACCTAACTAACAAGTAACCATGGAAGGAACTAACCTAAATTCAGTTATGTAAGCAATCTTACCGATGTAGGTAAGTAAACCAGCGAATTAAATTATAAGGTTACCCCCACTGTAACTCCATCGAGATTATTCAATTGGGCTTTCTGAATATCAATTGGTTCGCGAGTACCAACTAAATCAGGTGGAACAGAATCCTCACTGAAATAATATCCTTGTGGTTGACATAGTTTGGATTAGATTTGTATTTCTACTAGTAATTGGCGTCAATTTCAAAGAAGGTATTAGAAGAAAGTTTGAAGGCTACATCGTTAAATTTCTTTAGAATTAAAAGTTTTGACTGAACTTGTAGACTTTATGAAGGTATGTAGCAAAATTTTATATGTTAAAACATAAAATTCCACTGCCCATTCAAATTTCTCTCTAGTCTTTTCAAACAAATTATTAAAACATACTTTGAGAGTTTTCGGCACACGAGTTACGGTACGCGACATAATGTTTTATGACATAAGTAATTTTATGATCATTCTATGACGAGGTCCACTTAGGTTAGGGTAGGCCAGGGTAAATTATGTGCCTTGAAAGGACTGTCAGCCATAAACAGTGTCACTAGAGTATTGTAAGTCCCCATGTTATGGTGGGAAGACCTCAAACCTGTGTACATGATTTAGAACCCCCCAGACTATTCTCAAGGGCACTAAACGTGTAACTAGAACGGTTCAGTTCTGTAGACTACTAATAGCTTGTGGTACACGACTGATTTGCATCAAACCGGTATTGAGTTTGCAAATTGCGTTTCTTCGCACAAAACATTGATGAAGAGGACGACGACCAAAGAGGTTTTACTAAATTGTGTAGAAAAGATGCCATCTGTGATTTGAAATTTAAAAAAACAAATTTGGAATGCATTTATTTTTTATTTGTATACTAAAAATAATTTGTAAGCAAGGAGATTAATGTTATTAATAAATCTCTTTGGTCAATCAATGTAAAATTGTATGTTGAGTGAATAGAGTGATCGATTGTAGTTATTGTTTATAAGAGGAGTTTTTGGGCCTAACTTTTTTTTTAAACTTTGCCCCACATTAGGATTTTCTCCTGTGTCGTGGGTGCGTTTACAAACATACAATTCCACATGCACATCACACCCAGACCTGGAACAACAATTTGTGGATCACACAAAGAGTTGTTCCGTGCGGGAATCGAACCCGCGACACGTTGCACGGCAGCCAGTTGCCCAGCCACCGCTCCAACCGTGCAGTCATACGTGCGTGTGTTGTAATTCTAAATGTATCATCAAAAAACTGTCGCACGTATTAAGTGTTTTCTTAACTAAACAACTTTATAATACGACTAGTCCATTAGTACTTAGTTGAAAGTGGATGTAAGAAAGTAAGCATATGAGTGTGAGTGAGTGACTCGCCACAAAGTTTAAAAGTTCATAAGAGCACATTATGAAAGTTTTCCTTTCATAAATTTTGCTCGTTCGAAGTGAGTTAAGTGAAAATTTTAAATAAGCCAACGATGCACCAAAGTGTATAAGGAGTATAGACTTAGCAATACTTGCCATGATGTACGTGTTCGGTAAGTGCAAAGTTCTAGGATCTTAAGCCCCAATGCACTGTAAGCTAGGTTTTATGAAAACAACTTCTAGTAATGGGTGTACTTACTTAGAAATATATTTATAATGTCAACATTTTCTCGTGCAATGTTTTGGTTGGCAATTTGTTGACGTTTTCTAATAGTTTTAAAACTACATTTTTACTTTAATTTGCTACAAGATTTTACGAGCGCAAATATGATATTTCAGTGTCAATTCTTATATAGTTATTTGTATACTTATCGACGAAAAAAATTAGATTTATTGAAAAATGAAGAATAATCCTCTATTAAATAGCTAAAAACGGAAACATCGTCAAATAATACCCAATCTCTAGCGTCCATTAATCTGACAAAGCGAACAAATGACGAACAATCAAATGACTATAATTACATCAGACCTACGCGTACGTTAGCCACGTGATGACACTTCATTTACTAATTATCACGGTGTTTGACCTGAATCTACACATTTAGAATATTTCCAACCGTATAAGCTCATTAAAATATTTCACCGCAACCCGTTGCTACAAATTAGATATTTGTAACATTGCCAACTAGGTGTAATTAAATTTTGTGTGATTAGTACAACCTCGTATTTGTATGGAATCGGTAGGGGACCAATCATTTTGGATTACTGTTATTTGTGTATGATTATATCTTATATATGTATGAGAGTAGTAAAATTTTTATGGTATAGGTCGGCAAACGAGTAGAAATTTTACCTGATGGTGAGCATTCAGCGCCGCCCATGGACACCAACACCAAAGGAGTAATGCCTTAATTATTACAAACAAAATTTGAATTTAGAAAATTATTTAAAACCGATAACCTGTAAATGTATCTTTATGAACCAGGAATGAATTTGAGAATTATACTTTATTAACTGTTTAATGAGGTATGAAGTTTGCTTAATAGAGAATTGAATTTAATTGACTGCACGGTTGGCGCGGTGGCTGGGCAACTGGCTGCCGCGCAACCAGTCGCGGGTTCGATTCCCGCACGGAACAACTCTTTGTGTGATCCACAAATCGTTGTTCCGGGTCTGGGTGTGACGTGCGTGTGAAACTGTGTGTTTGTAAACGCATTCAAGGCACAGGAAAAATCCTAGTGTGAGGCAACGATTCTAAAAAAAATAATAAAAAAAAGTTATGTAGATCGGAGTTAATTTCTACCATATATTTTTAAATTTAAATACACTTTTTTATACGTTTGGTTTTGCATCCTGTGTCGTGGTTGCGTTTATAATGTAAAGTTTTGACCTGCATATGCGTCACAACCTAATCGAACCCGCGACACGTTGCACTGTACCCGGTAACCCCGACCTTGCGTCAACCGTGTAGTCAAAATTCGTTTATCTATTAACAATATTATAATAATAAGACAGTATTGGACGAAATTGTGTAATAAAAATGTCAGAAATTGTGTAATAATAAAAAAATAAAAAAAATGAATTGCTTTTATTTCTTTCATATAGAAGAAACTATAAACACGCCAATGGCCCATCAAGTAGACACAGTATTACATTTACGTTCGCGTCTTTGATTCGGGAGCTGATATCGTGTCATTGTTTCAAGTAAGCGAAATAATTCTAAGATTAAATTCTTACCAGCTTACGTAGTAAATTTGGAGTGAAGCTCGAAATTACCGGAGGCATTTGGCGTAATGCTCAATTTGTCGAGCGAACGACCGAGAGCCGTCCTGGCTTCCCGCGTTGATAACAATACCTACCTAGTGAAATTACTTTTTAAAAATATACTTTTAATGTAATTCGCCGGCACTCAAATTATTTTTTTAACGAACTCCTTCAACGTTTTCGGACTCAATGTATTTTAACGATAAGTACCCATCTTAACAGCTTTACTTATTCTGCAATTGAATTTATTTTAGATTCCATTAAACTGGATAGATATCCGAGAGACCGGGAATATTTCTGTGTGTTTTTGTAAAAGGTTCTCGAGTCCCAAATCTGCTATCGATAGAGGCCATCGCTCATGAAATTTCTGGAATAATTCGCGGTTGTCAGAAAAACGTTGGCCAGCGGAACCCTTTTCATCATAATATAGAGGTTGAATTGTCTAAACCCCAAGGTTTTTTCTGTAGCGGACCAACGGGAAGGAAAGATAGTACGATAGTAATGACTAAAAAGGGTAGAGGAACTCCCTACGTCCTTACATCAGGTTCTAAACCTTACTCAATTTATACTAATCCTTACCCGGTAAAATCTTTGAGGGCGCACCAGATAGGATTTTGGTCTATCCAACCGTTTTTCACGACGTATCATTGTCTAACGAATTTGTATATATGTAAATGAGTTACCTACTGAAGATGAGGTTTGAATACAAGGACGGAATCTGTTGTGGACGTCTCACTGCCTTACAACAGAGAAATCTTTTTATCCAAGTCTAGATCCCCTATTTATTCAATTTTGGCACTCTACGAACAAGGGTAAAAGAAATAGGATATTGTTAGGCGAAATAAACAAGTGAGAAAAGATATGGCCGCTGTGAGCTCGTAAGTTTATTTTATCAACGTTTTGTATGTATTGTAAGAATATTTTTTGTTTTTCTTATTATTGATAGTAGGTACCTAATCATGTATTATCTGTGGTGATCTACTAAGGTATTCGTAGCTATTTATCAATTTTTCTTACAAAATTAACTCAGTAATATGTTCCTAGTTAGTTATTTTGGAATACTTCGAACAGAATTACTTAAAATGTTTATAAATTGAAACCATAACTTTGTGTCATGTCATGTCACAATTCTTAGGAATAGCAGAACACGGTACTAAAATTAACTAAAGAAATTTACTTGTTGTACATGAGATTACAATTAAAACAATTTGCTTGTTGACAAAACATTAGAATTTTAAAATCAACCACTTAATGTCAAAACAAGCAAACTAGAGGTCTAGAAATTTAAAGTGCCTGTTAATAAAAGAGAAAAAAAAACTATTAACCATTCAATGTGAAGTTTTATTGTTCAGCAAGGACCGGCGGGTGGACTTTTAATTAAAGGCCCCTTCACATTCTCTATTATACAGGACATTTTTACAGCCCCCGCTACATATTGTGCTGCCACGAACACTTTTACAATACTCTACATGCATAAATTGAGTACACAGCCCTTACCACTAATCTGGACTTTACACTTTTTGGCATATGAACTAAAATTGCTTGTAGCATCCGTTAAGATTGCCAGCTTAATTAATAACAGAAATATAAATCAATTGTATATGTGTAAGCGCATTACTGCAGAACGACTGTACCGATTTGAATCCTGCAGTCCATTTGATCAAATTTTTTTGTATGCCTGATAAAAAGAATTTGATAAATCTTATATTAAAAATACGGTGCTAGCTATAAGTGTAATATTATGTGTATTCATTTTTGTATTCCACCGTATGAGTGCACAATCCGAGGAGGATTGTCCCCAATCCCGAAATCCCCAAAAACCTAATCCCCAAAGGTCAGCAACCCACTCGTAACTCCTCCGTTTGTCGGTTGTGATTGGACGGCGTTGATTGCTTACCATCTGATAATCCGTCTGCTTGTATCTACCTTCCTGTATTGAATACCTATTCATAAAATTTCATTGAATATGATGATTACTCTTAAGTTCATTCTAAGATTATATTAAAATTGTATAATTATGTAGATGGGAACACCAGTCGGGAATGACGTAGTTTGGTACTGCGGCTTACCATAGCACGCTCTTGATTGATTGGCTGATTGATCGATACGACGTATTTATTAATATACTACGACTGATGTAATGAAAACCGTGGTGATTGACGTTTTAACTAATTATTTGTACACATAGGTGATTGTATGTGGTATTATTCCTATTTAGTTAGATAATGACCATTGAACTAGGTTTTAAAATCATTTGATTTAACTGTTACTGAAACAGCCAAACTTTGACTGCACGGTTAGCACAGTGGCTGGGGAACTGTTTGCCGCGCAACGTATCACGGATCCGATTCCCGCACGGAACAATTCTTTGTGTGATCCAAAAAAGTGTTTGGGAAATTGTATGATTTTAAACACAACTACGACACTGGATAGAATCTTTGGGTGTTTTTTAAAAACAAGGCATATCGCACCTAAGGACGAGTTCTGATCTGACAGATTTCTCTTTTTGGCTTTCGCACCCAAAGGGTTGGAATGGGAGCCCTATTACTTAGGTTCAGCTGTCCATCCATCCATCCATCCGTCTGTCTCTCTGTCACCAAGCTGGTGCAGCACAATGGTAGCTAGACAGTTGAAGTTTGGACATGTGATGAATTTCTGTTACCATTATAACTACAACACATGTTAAAACCCAAATGAAATAAACATGAAAGTGATTATACACATACAAAATCACAATGTTGCAATTTTTACAACACATTTTATTACATATTTGATTGATCTTAACTGTTACAATATACACACAAGCCTAGTTCCATTGATTTCCCACAAAACCCTTAGGTTGATTGGCAAGGAATGCCATATGGAATCAAGTCCGCCTTATATACCTTTTATCTATCGTGTGTGCATTAAAGTCTAAATAAAAAATAAATAAGTAAAATAAAAATATTTGAAAAACAATTCACTTTGAACCTTAAAACTGTATTCCTTTTTTGAACCTTATTACAAACAGTAATCAAACAAAAGAATCAGAAGATAGCACAAATATCTCTCGATCAGTATAAATAAACTCAAGGTCCCACTAGTTACACAAGAACGAACCTTTTACGTCCCACGGCTTAGAAGTTTAACGACAATTAGTAACGCGTCTGCTATCGACAGCCCTTGTCTGCCGCCCCTCGTGGAATTAAGCATTGATTGAATGAATTTTGATTGAAAAAACTTTTCACGAGCAGGGATTAGACAGAATGTTTCATGGGAATTGACGTAAAGGTTGAGGTGTGGTGTTTTTGAAAATAACGCAATGCGCGGCTTGGAAATATTAAGTGTTTTTTTTTAATGATAGAGAGCATAAAACGACCTGGGTTATTTTCTAAAGTCGGGCAATGTTATTAAAAAAAAATAGCGGCACTACAGGAGTTATAAGTGCGTTGCCGGCTTTTGAGGATAAAGGTTTTGGTGATTTAGGGATTGAAGAGGGATTGAGCCTCCGGTAACTTTTCTCACATGGCGAAAAACAACGCTGTGGTTTTTTCACGACGGTTTTCTGTGAGGCTGTGGTAGCCAACCAGTTGAGCCGAAATTGTATAAGCATATAAACTGTAGACCACAAACTTCAATTTGTTATTCCGAATAAAAATTTAAACCGAGGCACGATTTGCAACAGCCGGTTGTGCCAACTGTGCAGTATTTGGAGTAGGTCTGTACAACGACATAAATTTCTGAGATAATTACGATCAAAATAAAATTGATTTGACATAAAAAGTACTTTATTCGTACTTTGCCTTCACATGTACAATCATTAAATACAAAGAAAATTAAAAACAACATTAAGTACAAAGAAGCAAATAAATTGACTACACATTGACTCATTGCTGAATAAATAATTATGTACCACAATTTATTTTCGCCAGGCATCTGTAATAAGAGCCCATGGCGATTTACAAGGCATAAAATATCTAAAATGACAACTTGGACATCAAAATGTATTATAGAAATTTATCAATCTTCTATTTCAAAATTAGATAGAACCAATCAAATTACATTAAATAGTATTGGTAATATAGATATTTTTTGGGAAAATATAGCTCACGCTCGTTAACTATTCAAAAGAAGCTATACTAATTTCAAGTTATGCTGGGACTCTTAAAGGTGACTAAACTTGAAATTATGTACTACAATATGTCTTTAATCATTCTTCACGTGAATAAACTGTAACTTTACTTAATTCTGTTATCAAAATATTCTGTTTATAAATATAATTTCAATTGAATGATGTTATATTATAATTATATAGTTAAAGAGCTAGTGATACATTTTCAGCCTTTCAGTCCAAGAGACTTAATTGCATAGTTATAGGCGGTTTTACCATGTGCCAGCCGGGTTCTGCATATGAAATGCTTTATGGTAATCAATTTTCACCAAGAATCACATGTAATAAGAGACTGCATCCATTTAAGTGAGATACATTGAAACGGACAACATCAAATTGTACTATAACAATCTATTTATCTTCAATTTCACAACAGACTAAATAGTTAAAGTCCAAGACATAGACAGAAATAATTATTGAATGAATTTGTGTACCAATGTGTACCTATCTAGTAGAATACTGGTTGAAGAGCTAGTGACACATTCTATTGGAGCTGTGGACGTCTTTCAGTCCGACACATTGCGGTGAGCGGTTACAAGCGGTTTTGACATGTCTCAGCTCTGTACTATCGGAGAATTGAGATATTGTTTACATACAACTTCTGGTTTCTACTGTGGAATGAATTGATTTCGGAGTTCAAAAAATATTGTTATGAATGAATAAAAAAATAGACTATGTGATTTTCCTACTTATACATTTTTTACTATTACAATTGGCTTGTCCCTGAATTGATGATAATTATAAAGTAAGTGGTAGAAAGTTTCACTTCAATATTGATTTAAAAAGTACTTAAAGATTTGTTACGAAGGTCCATTATGGCTCGAAACATATTCCAAAAAATTAAGAAATTTGGAAATACCAGGACCGGAATACACTAAGTAATACTTAAAGCAAAGGGTATGCGACTGTAGCCACCTGCAGGAAAAGCATGCGCTACGAAGCACATTCATCATAGACTTAGTGTTAATTCGTACGAGAAACAACATGGAAGCCATGACAAATGTCTCAACAGAAGCGAGTATAAACAGCCGGGATTGTGCCAGATAAAAAACACATTACTGCCTTGAAATGGACCTGAGTGAGCAAAAATCCCCCGACATTTCCTTTACAAAAACTGCTAACTTAAACATAAACATCCAAGATGTTCTAGAAGTTTCCTAAGATAAGCTGGCGTACACCACGCTAGTAGATAATAACGCTGGTCATATTTCACAAGAGCACTGCCCCGATGAAACAGGGCATTACGTCGACATATCGGTTTGATTTATGTACTGTTTAAGGACCCCTTAAAACTATACTAGGAAAGCCGATATTTCGAGAAGACCAGATGATATTTGAGGAAATTTTGAACGGAATATTCATGAGCTTGAGCTTGGATGCTCTTGGTACTCTAGGAAAGTTGAGTTGTTAGTATTAATTTATAATTATTCTTGATATTATGTCCCCACTTATATGGATCGGATGACATTATTCACAAAGCATTATTTTCCTAATATTTAATAGCACTTATTAATTTTGATAAAAATATAAGCGAGAACAAATAACTGAATACATATGTTTACAAAAAATATTTTGATGAATGTGGTAAACTTTACTGTGATAACGGATCAGTTCAAAGCAAAGTTGATTCAGACTTCAGCGTTGGGCAATTTTTCACAGTTTTTGAGCCTTGAACGAATCAAATATTTGCATATCCTGCATAGTTATTCCAGGGCCGTCTGTTTGTGTACGAGGTTTGCGGATTCAACTCGACTTTTTCATCAAGTTAAGAATTTTCTTAACAGATCCGCATGCACAGATTTGTTCATTTAACTAGTTACATTTTTGAACATCAAACAAATTAACACCAAAGTATCTTAGGAATTATTTGACATGTTAATTAAGTTAACAGAGAAATCGGAAACGATGTTAAAATTAAACGATAATACGTTAACATCAATTTTTGAGGAAGGTGCGGATTTAATAAGCCGACAGCGAGTTCAGAGCCGGCCCCTCGTACGGCGGGGCTGCCTACAGCTGTGACAAATTGCATCTTAATTCGAACTGATTAAAGCAAAATAAGAGTGAGCACCACTTGAAAAGTTTCATTATGTGTAATTCAAGTGAAACATACGCGTGTGAGGCTGTACTGAGCGGAATACATTACTAGCTGAACGCAATTTGTCCCTACCCTACAATTTATGTGAACAACCCACTTTATGCAAAGGAAGGGAAGTGACGAAAAAAGTAACAAAACTTTCATGTTTCGCATAATGAACACACAGAAGTGAGTTGGAAATACTCATTCCATGTACATAATTAATTTTTGTGATGGATTCCACGGTACGACCTGAAGCGGATTACTTCTAACCTATCATAAGTTTAAATTAGCAGCCCCCACGGTTACTGAGAAAACTCGTTAAAACACCAGGCTTCGGTAAGATTATAACTTTGTTACTGGGAATGTATAGGCGTATACGCCTTCCGAGTTTAGATAAAATAATTGGATTTATTGGTTAAAATGTGCTGCAATAGTATTGAATTTACTGGCGTCTGTATCTACAGCTTAAGTTTAAAGTAAATATGGTAGCTACGTGAGGTGTGAATATTCTAGAAGACAAAGCTTCGGCTTCGTCGGAAATCTAATATTCTCCGAAATATAAAAGCCTTGCTAAGGTAATACTGAGTAGTTAGCTGTCGGCGCAGTTCGATGTTCATCGCAGACTTAAATTATTCCTTTATTAAAAACTTCCCTTAGCTGTTATAGTTAAGTCTTGAAGGTGAATAACTTAAAGATATTATTATCGCTATAATATTTACGCTAAAACGCTATTTTTAGACGGTTTACATCAACCGTCTAACAATGATTACGTTTATTTTAAGTGTTTTCGATCGAATTTTTCAATTTCGAATTTGGAAATGTTATCGTTTTATGTACACTACAAAACAAAATTATGTCAAGTCATTCTTGTGTCTTTTGAAAAATAATTCAACAAAATACAGAAATATAGTACAAAAGTAGTCCTAAAGTTACTAACTTAACTCAAAAAACTGTCATCTTCCTATATTAAACGTCACATTATAATTCTATTAATATTGAGAGCGTACAATCAACAAAATCTGTCCTCGATCTAGACATTAGCATAAACATATTATAGTGGGCTTATGTATACAGTTAAAAGCGTTCATAAATAACGGGGAACGATTAACAGACCGACACATAGTACGGGGGACCGTAATATATTCACTGGCTGATCCCAATTTGTCTGACCTAACGCAATATTGGGCACTACTGATCCATCCTCTATAACTTTGCATATTTATAGATAGCTATAATAGAGGAAAACTTTATCTAAGTGCTCACTAGGACTCGGACTCGAGCCAACTCTGACCACCTCTCGCTTTTTGTTCATTTAACATTCGAATGTGGTAAAAAGGTTGTACATTTTTTTTATTTAACCTCTAAATAATTGCAAATCGAGACACAATAAGAGAACAATAGGTGTGTGGACGCCGGCGTTCGCGTGGTGATTGACGAATTAATAACTGAACAAATAATGGTTGTGTTATTGATGTTAATCAATATAGGAAAGAGTGAATATTTGAAAAAGAAAAAATAAACGGCTCCATCGTAAATATAGATTAATTGTTGCGGTGGTTAATCTTGCATTTAATCCACACCATACGTAAAATAATAATTTATATAAAGCTTTCAGTTGCAAACCAATGACTCGTTCGATATTTCGATTTTAAATAAATTTTCAAAGTAAAAAATTCGATTCGGGCAACTCATAAAATTTTGCGCAATGCGTCGTTAAGCGACGCACTAAATGTCAAAAAAATCGAATGTTTCGACGATGTAGTTGACTGTTTGTTGCATTTTTGTATAGTTATTGTTTTTTTATAAATCTTAACATGCTATGGCTTTTTACCAGCGGTTTTGCGAATGTATAAACAAAACTAATATTATAAATGCGAAAATAAATACGTCTGTCTTTTCTTCACGCCTAAACTACTAAACCGATTTATGGGAAATATACAGATATAGCTTGGAGCTTGAGTAAGGACATAGGATAGTTTTTAAACTAAGAATCTGCAGAAATTCACTACTAGTCGCGGACAAAAGCTAGTTATAATATTTATCTCGAGTATATAAAGAAAATGAAAATTAGACTTTCCAGTTGTGATTTTTTTAATAAATCGGTCCAGTTGTTCTGATTACTGACAGGAAAAACACTATCTTAAACCTACATCTAGTTAGGTATATATTTGTCTTTATCAAATCCCGATTTACAACCAAACGTATAATGGTTTAGAGGAAAAAACAGAAGCTGCCAACATAATAAAAATAGTTGCACAATTGTTTGCAGCAGACGCAAATGTGGTTCAATTGAAGTTCAGGCGATTCAGTTGGTACAATTGTTTCCTCGTTAAGCGAACGCTTGGCACATTCTTTACGCTCCTGACATTGGCGGTTTACGAGAAAGTAATTGAATTGAAACTTCCTATTCTTAGCTATCTCGGATTTTTTGTAAACTAATTTAACAATTAACTGTATAAATTTTCTCTTCGTTTCTAAAAAAATATCGTGTGAATATTTTTACTTCAAACTGTAAATTGAAAGGAGGAATGTGGTCGACAGGTTTTTAAAATAAAATGTAAAAAAAAACATTTTTTTAGATATTCCAGCAGCCAATCTAAACGTTACACTAAAAGCTTACAGCCGTTTAGCATTTCATAATTATTAAAACTAAAAAAAAAAATACAAACACGCCAGCCAAAGCAAAATTCGGATTCTATTTTTAAAAATTTGCTTCTGTCAATCACTGTATGTGCCTAAACTACGTAAGGGTATTGACCTATTCACATGCCCCCTCCGCTCCCTGACTAAAACATGGTTTTAGTCCTAACGCCAAGTTAAATAAATATTTGAAAGTAAAATTTTAGCACTAGCCGCGCTACGCGGTTTTACTCGCATACTTTATATTTCACAGGGAATAATGTAGCTTCTCAATATTTTTTTTTTTCAATCAGTCAATTAGTTTTAGAACTAATTAAATACAAGTAAATAACGATTTTTAGCCAATAAGAGTGAGAGAAGTAATACTATGATTTTAAAAAACAACAATTACAAGGAATTAACCAGTGCTAGGAATGAGCTATGACGCCTTTACTCTAGACAACAATGGTCTTTTTCTATACCATCTACTCTCAAAAAACTGCCGTTGTCAATTTCCAAAAATAAATATGTACATTATTTAAATTACATATTAACATTTCATAAAAATATAAACAAACGCTTGGTACATTATTGTTTGTAAAATTTGATATAAAACACGAGTTGACATCAGTAACTCATATTTTGAAGTCGGTCAGAAATATAAGCGGGCTTGTGAGATAAATATTGTCCCGTCTAGTGTAATTTAGGGATACGTAGTCTGTTTATTTTCCCTTATTATTAAGCTCCTCACACTGTTATCCGAAAGTTTGCACAGACCTTTCGTAACAAGATACCGTACTATAATAACACAATTAAAATTCATGCGTGTGATACTTAATCAAATTTTCTACCTACAATGTTTGTCTTTAAATTATGAAGAAAATCTTCGAAAATATCCATTTTCCGTTCCTTAGTTTACATTAGAAGAATTCCCTAAAGATTGAAGCGTAATTTTTGATCTAGTTATTAAATTTAATTTTCTGTTGTTTGTTCAGTGATTTTGTTTATCTTGTATAAAGTAATATTTCACTTGGAAACGTTACTATCATCCAGTTAAGGGGCAGCTCATTCTAAAGCCTTCAAAATTCATGCTGTTTAAACAAAAAATACTTTTCAATTCTTATTACATCATATTGATAAAAAGACAGTTCCACAGCTGAACATAGACTTCTCCTAATATCTTCTATCTTCAGGCTGGAAGCGAAAGCCATCCAACGACTCCCTGAGATACTCATCAATATGTTGTTCTTATCAATAAAATACACCGTTAATTGTAAAGAGATGGAAATTTAAAAAATATTCTAGAGAGTGAAATGCGGAAGGCATAACACCTTGAGAGAAGAATATTTAATAGGCTTATAATAGTTCGACAAAAAAACCTAATTGCTTGATTGATTGATATGTTTATATTGTTGTTATGACAAGATGATGACCTTGTTGTGTCTATTGACTAATGATTAAATAGGCATAGGAGCTACTATATCGTACTAGTTTTATCCCTAAAGAGTAAATATTGTTGGGTTCTTTAGATAATTCAAATGATCAAAAAAATAACAGACGAATCACTTGGTGGTAATAGCTATCGGCGTCGCCCATGGACACCCGCAACAACAGACAAGTTAAAAATGATTGGTCAACCTTTTGTGGATTGAGAGATTCAAGATTGGGGATGGGGTGATCTGAGGTAGATTCAGCCTCCAGTAACTTTACCCACACGGCAAAACAAGCGTTGTTTCACGCCGGTTTTCAGCTATGCGCTGGTAATACTCCTGTTGAGGCAGCCGTATTACCAGCGCATATATTATTACCGTATTCCCTTGTTTGAATTTGATTTCGAAATTATCCGATATGAAGTTAGAGATTACGGATGATTTGCGATGTTCGACTTTTTCACAAATGTAATATAGAGTTCAAGTTTAAACTAGCATAGCATAAAGTGATTGTTTTAACAAAACTCAAGTTACATCTCTGCACAAAACAGCAGGCAAAGCTTTGTTTACAATCAATATGATTAAAATTTATTAGCTTAGGATCCTTCATTTACTTTCTTAAAACATCCGTGTTTTAACAAAAATTATCTACCGTTTCTTGATTAATATTACAATCTTAATAAAAATGTAACGTAAAATATTTAAAATTAATAAATTCCTTAAATTAAATCTATTTAAATTCGGTGTTAATTTTTTTGTTTTGGGTTATGTATAAAATAATATACAATCTATTAAAATTCATTCGTCTTCTAGATTTTATAAGGTTTCGTTTGTTCTTTGATTAATAAATACATGGCTATTTATGAATGAAAGAACATATATATTTGTTTTAAAAAAAGAAGTGATTATATCACGATATATTTAAATTATACAACCCTTTTTTTGTGAGGGAAAAATCATCAAATGACTTCTCCTGCCCAGGGCCGGGCGGGAGGGAGTGTCAGACTCTTACTGATTAAAAACCCCCCTGTTCTTTCTCCTGCTCTGTGCCGAGGTCGCGGTGCCTCATTGCGCTTACCCCGCAACCCCGGCTATACATACCTGAGGCTATTATATGTAAGATAGAAAAGAGGTTAGTAAACATTTTCAGCACTACACACAACTACGTACATACATTTGCTTGTAAACATTCCACAAAAACAAACATTTCTTTTGAAAGTTCGAACACTAAAAAAAGTATTGGGGTGATTCTTCACATCAATTAAAAAAAATTTAATAATGTCATTATCCTCAACCGAAAATTAACGAGTCTGCTGATTAAAACACAGATAATTATTTTATTAAATTAAATCTCACCACTGCTTACAAGCAACCGATTAAAAATATTGTATAAAATAAATTACTAAGATGCTTAAAAACCTGGGAGGATAATGACTTGTTAAATAAAAGTTAAGGTTTTTTGGAGAATCACCCATTGCAGTTAGACGTCGGATTTAAATGGGCCCAACGATGTCGGTATATCAAGAGAGATACATTGGACACAGGGATTGACATTCGATGGAAAATCTTGTTTACAGAGGCAAGAGGAATGTCATTGCACTAGCAGATATTTGTGGCTTTGAATTATTTCTTTTTTTGTTTTTCTGATATATTTTTCTTTAATTTATCACACTTTACACACACTGGAAAGACTCACACTTTATATTGAAAACTAGCTATTTCTGTTTGCCTTTGTTTAGTCGTAGCGTGATTTTCCTTCTTCGATAAATGGACAACCTAATAATAAAATAATGGTTCCATTCGAAGTATGTTTCAAGGAGAGAAGTGTGTTAAAAAAACAGCTATAATATTAATAATGATTATTGGTTAGTAATGAGTATGTCAATCTATTGACCAATGGAAGGATGGCATTATTTCAACCAGATTACATACAGACACTTTAAAATCGTCAAAATGTTATTTGTTATTCAATTATGTTAAAATAGCTTTGCAAATCAGAATTGAATTGGAAACAGAGATTAATTATAATTTGGGAATTGTAACTACAGTTCTAATTAACGTGGATAAATTTTGCACACTGACCTAATAATTCAGAACACAACTCTAATCAAATAATAACAAAATTGTCAGGAAAAAATTTCGCCCTGCGTGGGGCGCGACAGACTCTTTCTTACTATAAACCGCCCGTTTCTTCTCCTGCTCCAGCCGGGATAACTTATATTAATAATAGATTTTGAATTGATCATTCAAAATCTATTTTACATATATACCCATTGACATTTTTTACCTTGCCCCACACTAGTATTTTCTCCTGTGTCGTGTGTGTCGTGGATGCTTTTACAAACATTCAATTTCACATACACATCACACCCAGACCCGAAACAACAATTTGTGGATCACACGAAATGTTGTTCCGTGCGGGATTCAAACCCGCGACACGTTGCACGGCAGCTAGTTGCCCAGCCAATAATTACCAATCATTCAATTGTGCATGCAGTTTGCAGCTAATATCGAACTGTAGGTATTAAAAAAGAGGATTAAAATATGTTATACAACGTGTATGGTATAAAAGAGGAGGGAGGGTTGTACTCATTGATGCGTAAGGACAGGTATGCGGACATCAACCCGTTTACTAAACGCTGTGACTGCAAATAATTCTTCCATTTTGCATGATAACACCGATGTAAGGTCAGCATGAGGTGAAAGAATTAAATATAGTTCATTTTATTGCACTATTTTTGTGTACATTAAACGAGAAAGAATAGTTATCTATCTTTGTGTTATAGTAGTGAGTAATTGTCATCCTTTCCATTCTTAAAGGTGATTTAAAACTTCTATGTAGCAAAAATGACTATTTATGACGTCAATAACAAAACTGATGAAGAGATATACAACTTACACCTGTGGGAAATAAGAGGCGTGATGTTAATGTGATTTGAGAGGAAAACACAAGTCTAATGTAATATTTGAAGTTTCGCCCTGTAACGTAACAACACAAAACAACTTTTCTCTTCACAAAGTTCAATTCACATTTCAAAACAAAAAGTATCACTGGCTTTCAAATCCCCGTGCAGTAATAAAATGAAATAGCGAAAGAGTTCACAAAGGCTGTGGCGGATCACTAGGATGACTACAGTTTTAAGCTACAGAGTACAATCCTCGTTAGGAGTCACCTGGGACAGTCCCGTCTAACGCGGGACACAGTAATTCCGAATCATCGGTCCGACCACAATGAGATCGACGCTTTTAGCGGAATTAAAACGTGCGACGGACGGTGTACATGTTTTATTGATATTAATGGATGCACGCAGGCACTGAAAACATACACTTCTGCGGTCGAGTCTTTAGACACGATTTATTGGGACGATGAAAATGATTTCGGTTACGACGCGTTTAAACTTTATGCATCGGAATGGAAATCAGGGCGCAACGCATCCATTGTTGTTTTATTTACGCGAGTATTTATTTTTATTGCGCTGTCTATAAGTATCGTACGTTAAAATTATTAAGTTGTTATTTATTAATAAAAGTCTCGGTCTTTTGAGATCAGTTTCAACCTTTCATTACCGTTATCGGTTTTCAATATCTCCATAATGACGTCGCGAGACGCAGCAATTAAAATAATGTTTATTATCGATTTTAACTGCATTTTCTCCTGTCTGAACTATGTATAATTAAAAGTTGTGTTTGTGAAACAATTAAAATTGAAACCGAATATAATATACGGTCGGTTGATGAAACGTATGGCTGCTCATTTGAGTTTTAAACTGATTAACGTTGAAATTCGATTCCATTCGATTTTGAATCGGCCGTTGGAGCTCCCTTCTCGCCCGATTACCGATTCTCGATTGACAAATATTGTACAACTGTATGTATTTAGAAATTGAATTATAAAGCGAAACGTTGGTTGCACGTTGTGTTTGTGTCTCGTATTTATGGATTGGCTGCATTTATGTGGAGGTTGGCGTGTAATACATGGAGCGGTTTGGTATCAGTGCACGAACAACCGTCTTGTGACATTTGTTTGGAGTCAACTTAAGTAAATGGGCTACTTGGACTGCGCTGCGGTTGAGTCAACAAGCTTTTGTGCTGTATATTCTTAAGCATTTATACGTATGAATAAACTGTAGTTATTATGTTATTAACTACAGTTACAGTAAAAAAAGGTTTAGAAAAAGTGGTCTTGTTCAAAATATGAGTGTGTAGGTTTTTCCTATGATGCTTAAAGTAGCTTGAATTACATATTTTTTTTAACTTAGCCTTTTAATAGTGGTAATTTGAGACACAATAGAAGAACAATAGGTGCACAAACGCCGGCGTTCGCTTGGGGTTTAATGAATTAAGCAAAGTTTCTAATCAACGTATTTCTCTGTTGCAGGTATTTCACAATCTTGGTGTACATACAAGAAGTGATCTGCTGTGGAAATTAACTTAAGTGGTGAGTCCGTACTTTCTTTTATTGAGCAATAAACAAAGGCAATTTCGTACGTAATTGTCAAAGTGAAATGAAAATATCCATTGATTGTAAATCACGATAATTCCGTTAATAGCAAACGCCCGTGGTACCGCCCACGTAAATCAGATGGAACAAATTTTAAATCATAAACGGTCGTCCATTTCTGTTTGTGTAAACAGCTTTTATGTGACACATTATGTTCTGTTGAAATGCAATGTTAATTTCAGTGTTATATTGTACGTATCAATTATCTGCTTAATTTTAATTATCGTGTACCTACATCAATTTGTTCAACGTATTTAACACGTAATAAAAACTTTTTAGTGGATTATCTTTGACTTTACTTTATCGAACACAAGTATAACATTCCCAGGCAAGAAAATTGCGGTAAGCAACCAAAAAAAAAAACAATATGAATAACTTTGTTCCTATTTTTTTCTCAGCATTATATTTTCCTCGCCTAAGCCTACAGAGTTACGGCAATGCGTCAGTAGTACAATAAACTCCTTTAACTTATAACAGTTGCCCCATTGGCATAATTTTGTTCTTCGCAGTCTTACTTATCTATGAAACCCCACTAGTCGGGACAAGACACGACCCAAATCCTCACTTCATTCGACCTTGAGACTATGAAAGACGTATTGTTCTGCTGATATTTGAAATAGGGTATTTGACAATTTTTGAAAAATATTATTTAACTATTCTTTGTTATGAAATAGGCATATTGTATTAATATTTTCGTAAAATATTATTTATTTTTAAAGAAAATAAATATTTAAGTTTAAATTCCCCAATTCGCGCGAAAAATGCTTTTTAGAAAATGGCGCCGGTCACATGACGTGGATGACGTCACACGCAAGTAAACAAAGGTACAATCAAAGGAGACAAGCTGTTTTTTCCGTGGTTTTTCTTTAATTAAACCGTGATAATGGTGTATAAATGGTGTACGGTGCCAGAATGTAAAAATACATCTATAAAAACTCCAGAAAAAATATTCGTTTCTGTTCCAACTAATCCCAAAAGACGAAAAATGTGGTTACAATTAGCTCGAAGAGACCCAAAGAACGTTTTATCGCATACAAACATTTTTATGTGTGAAGATCACTTTGATGTAAGTATTAAATTTAATTAGCTAAACATATAAATGATTATTTCATACCAGTTTGTGTATGTACCTATCACTAACCTATAATGTATTATAACAATTTTGTAAGTACTTAGCAGATTGTTGATATTATTGCCTTGTCAAACAACATTGATAGGCAAATGTTTGCTAATTAGATGTTATAAGTACTGAATCCTAAATAGAATAACTATTATAGAGGTAATATATCAATCAAAACAAAAAAAAACCTCTAATATTACTGTACCTATAATTACAGATGGAACAAGATACAACTAACTACCTGAAATACAAAATGGGCTTCAGTCAAAAGATATTATTGAGAGATGAGGCTGTGCCAACAAAATTTCACTGTCAAGAAGATCGCAAGAGACGGCTATCCCCTGAAGCTGGACCTTCTCGAGAAGCGTTCCTTAAAAGGCAAAGAAGAAGTCTTGTCACGGAATGTTTGGAAAGTCAAAGCACTACTGAAACGGAAGTTGAAAGTATTCAACAACTTGACAATATAATACAAGATGCGGTTATGCTGGAAGGTACTTGTCACCTATGTATTTATTATGAATTTATATTAAAACCAAAAAAAATAAGTAATAAATAATCAATATTATGTGTTTGTCTTTTCAGAAACATCAAAAACTCAAGAGAAAGAAACTTCTACTGAAACTATCATAACTCTAGAAAAATCTGTTCAAGTAACAACAAAAGTGACTAAACATTTCAGGAGCAAGGCTGTGCAAGTACGAATACAAAATAAAAGTATTTCTACATCTCCGTTGAAAGTGTGTACAACATCCAGTTTTACTTCGCCTTTTAAAATTGAACCATGTCGTCTTCAACCATCACAGTCAGGAGCTGTAAAAGCAGTGAAGAAAAAGATTGTGCTTGAAGATGATAAATCAGACAGTGAAATATCTTGTTTGGAAAGTGGCCATTCATCTCCTTTTGTACCTACAGCTACATCATCATCATCAAAAATGACTGACTCTGAGAGTAATGCCACCGAGACTGAAGATATGGAAAAATTGCAGTGCCTTAAAAATACTATGCGTTTGATTGAAAACAAACCTACAATGTATATTGGTATTTCCAAAGACTGTTATTTTTTGATTCAGTTAATTCATAAACACACAAATATAAGAATCGAACATATTTTACTTTGTTTAAAAAAAATTAGACTAAATAGCACATTTTCAGAATTAGAAGATAATTTTGGAATATCTCTATCATATGCAAGTAAAATATTTTTGTCTAATATCTCAATATTAAGTAGTGTATTAAACCCATTTAAGTATTGTTGCTTTAGATAAAAAAAATATAATTAAGAATCTTCCAATTGCTTTCAGACACAATCATTACAATGTCAGTTGTATCATTGATTGTCTGGAAATTGATATACAGAAACCATCCAAGGCTCTATATCAGGCATTAACATGGTCCGACTACAAAAAAGGGAATACTGTGAAGTATTTAATTTCATGTACACCCAATGGTTTAGTCAATTATGTTTCACAAGGGTTTGGTGGCAGAACTAGTGATGTCACCATAGTAGAAAATTGTAGTTTTCTAAATGGGTTACAGCCAGGAACAATTATTTTGGCTGACAGAGGCTTTAAGCACCTGGAACCTTTACTTCAGGCAAAAGGAATGAAATTATTAAGACCACCTAGTGTACGTGCTGGTGCAAAATTGACTAAATCCGAAGTTAAACAAACAAAAATTATTGCAAGCTTGCGAATTCATATCGAAAGAGTTATAAGAAGATTAAGAGAATTTCATATGTTGAAACAACATTCGGTTATAAACACAAATATATGTCGCGTTCTAGACCATATTATTATAATTGCTTGTGCGCTTATTAATTTGCAAGATTCTCTAATTAAATAATGTGTCTAGCCAGTTAAGGAATAAAAATAAAACAAGATATTTTCACCATTGTAAAATGTTTTTTATTGCTTACTCACTTATATCTGTATTACGTAGTAATATAGGGTATATATTTCCTTTCCAAAAAAAAGTTAATTTATTTATTAAGTTATTAACAAAATCTTCATCATAATTTTCTAACATTATATCAACTTTTTGTGTGTGTTCAAAATTACTATCCGCTATACAAAAATAACATTTATGAAGACCAGTTGCATACATTTGCAGTTGCACCTGCGCTTTACATTTTGCAGTAAGAATGCCATTTTTTATATAATTTGTTTTAGATTTGGCCTTTGTAGGACACTTTATTTCAATAACAGCATCTTTCATTACCCCATCAGGGGATGCAGCAATCACAGGGTTGTCTTTACAGACATAAAGCCCGCAGGAAGTTATTTTTTTTTTCAATTTGTTGCTTACAGCTTTCCGGACAGAAAGCTCTAGAATTCTTCCTCTTTTCATGGCCACTGTATCAGGTATTTTTGCCCCCATTATAGTGGCCACTAATGCTCCATCAGTTGTATGGCAAACACTCACTTCGTGGGCTTTTGAAGCAGTGATACGGCCATACCGCAGTTCATACCAAAAGTTAGTTTTATTCTGCTGCCTAGTCGCTTCTTCTATATTTTTTATTATATCACTAGTGAATGCACTTTTCATAACGCTTAAGAGCAAGCCTACATCATTCTTAGTTTCTTGAGGTAGATTAACCATGAAGCTATGCAACGAGTAACGAGTAATGTCACTATGCACAAAATCGTTTTGATATTTTAGCAATTCACACTTATTAATTTTTCTCTTTTTTGCTTCTAAAATAAAGTCTTCACATAGTGCTGATGTGCTAGGTCTGTGTGGAACAAGGGTCTTGGTCATTTGTTCTATAGTGATGAACTTTAAAGTGGTTCCTACTCTAGACAGAGCAGGCTTCTTCCAGTAACACTCCACCGAAGTACATGCCGGTTCCTCGCTGCGACGATGGACCCACATCAAAAAGGCAACTGCATGTTTACATCCTCCAGCTGAAGCCGCACAGTCATGGCACTCACAGCTTATTATTTCACCGTCATTTTCATTAACGATTAGGGTAACATTGTAAGCTTTGGTGCGCACTTTATGTTCCGGGCACATTTTACATTTCACTGTACAAATTCCATTGTCGCGATATAGCTGGACGTACCCAACGGCATCATCACCGTATGACTCTCTTGCAGACCTGCAAATAAAACTATTACTGAAGGTACTGAAATTTTTATAACCTAAAATACACGAATGATTTTTTGTACAAAATATAAACAAATAATTGTTGCGTGGTACTTACACTGCTGTTTTTACATTTTTTAGTTCTGCAGCATAATAATCGGCATTATTTTTAAAAAATAATGCTACCATGAATGGGTCGATCTTAGGTAGATTGCTGTTATCTGCTCGCTCGTAATTGGATTCCATCTTAGATATTTTGTACTCGAGAGTTTCGTAATAAAAAATTGTGTTAGAAATTAAATGAAAATGTTAAATAATCACTCAAAAATCGAATCGAAACACTTTATAACAAGTAAACGGCGTACTACACTCTGTCAAATGTGCTTTGTTTACTTGCGTGCGACGTCATCACAATGGCAACCAATGACAGAACGTTTCTATCACCGAAAAAAAAAGAAAATGATTTTCAACTTTATTCACGAAATACTCTGAAAATACATGATATTTTAATTAAAAAAAAATGTAATATGTTTAATTTACCTATAATTAGTTAGGATGACAATAAATTATAGTTTATTTTATATGTCGTCAAATACCCTATTGGAACAACTTTCGCCATATTTCATTTTATAAATACTTAGCTAAAAAGAAATAAATATTGCTTGTCTTCTATTTTTAAAATTGTTTTTTTTTTCGGCCAATAACTTTCGCTGCTGTATTTTGTAGCAAAAAGTATGGATTCATTTTTATTGCTTTTTTTGGGATGTGGTTGCTGATGTCTTGGCACTTGAACTTATTAGTTGAACGCCCACCACTGCACTGCGCCGCGCCGGCTTGGGTTCACCCAACCGTAGCCAGTCACGCTCTGCCACCGTTCTAGTTTTAATCTGTGATAATACCTACAATTATAGTCATATTATTGCAAATTACTTTATTCTTTGAAGAATAATTAAGGTCGGTGTTCTTGATGATAATTGACTGTTTACTGATTTATGAATGTATGTATTTCACGTGAATATTTACAATTATTTTAAGAGAAAATGAAACTTAAGTAGGAAAATATGAAAAATATTTGTAATTAAATCAGTTAAATTTTTTCCAAATTTTAATACAATGAGTAAGATTATGTATCCTTTGCTGTTCTCTGTTTGGGTTCATCGAAGCTAATTGAACATGCTTAATCAAAAGACTCCAGTAGTATTTTATTTAATAAGGTTAAAAAAAGCGACCTAAATAATCGAATGACAACGCACAGATCGCATAGAAATAGAGCAACGGATCCATTCGAGATTTACGACCTCCACAAACACATTTGCTAAAACATCCTCCCAAGATTTCCGCATATCTTATGTTCTTATATACTCTTGTCTAGAAATATCTCGAGATAATAAAAATGTTTGCTCTTGGTCTAACCAAATAACTGTGATGAAGTGATAGTTTGTCTGTATAGAGATATCTATCCTCAGTATTTGTGTGAGACGAGCATCCTTTTATTCAATATCTTTATGGAGTACCTACAATGTAACATATTATATATATACATGTATATGTACAGTGTGTGTACTGGTGATACTGTTTTTTTATATGTGATAGATTGGCAAACAAGCATACGGATTACCTGATGGTAAGCAATCGGCGCCACCCATGGACACCCGCAACAATAGAGTTGCCCACCTTTTGGGCATTAGAGGTTTTGTGAAATTGGATTGGGTAGGGATTGGGGGCGGGGAAGATTGGGCATCCGGTAGCCTCACTTACACGGCGAAACACAACGCTGTGGTTGTTTCACGCCGGTTAACTTTGAGGCCGTTCTATCACTCTGGTCGAGCCGACCCATTCTTGCCAAACCACAGCTCTCTCACACTTAAATGAAATTATTTTCAAATTTTAAAAACAATACTAAACTTCGCACTAACTAGGTATCCTTAAAGACGGAGGTAAGTTACTTCCGAGTTTACACCTTGGAAAATCTTAATATAAACCAGTAGGGCTGTATTCTACACCAAAAATGTTTCTTAAAAAGATAACCACGAGCATTCTCAGTGTATGAAAAATTGACAGTACATTAGGTTTTCCGAGGCACACAGATATAGCTACCTAAGTGTTCAGACAAAAATAACAGAACAAAAGAGGAGACCGAAAGTATTTTGAGCACGTACAGCGTTCGCCCCGAGCTGTGACCAACGGTGACTTTTAATTAATTTTGGAAAAAAATCTATTTCTAATTACGGGCCAAACTGCATTCAAAGCAGTTATCTTTTTATTATTACTTTGAAGTTTTTGTGTTCATCACTTTTACTTTCGAAAAATAAATGATGCTCCGATGTTTTCTTTGTCCCACTTTACTAACGATAGACGAAGAGAAATATTTTCTATAAAAAAATATATATATTATTAGCCTATATTCATAGATATTCTTGATCGGTGTGACTGATGTGCCATATGTGTCGTTTTGTTATTGAAGTTTTCATTTATAATAATCTCAGTATATTTTTAATGATTTAAATATCTACCCAATACGTCAATGAAAACATACATTATACTCTTTTTGTAGGTGAATAAACAGGTATTTGTAAATTATCAGCATAACAAAAATAAATTACCGTAATTAATTGATGACAATTACTACCAATTAATCGATATCATAATGAGAACATTTGGGACAAATACGATGTCCCAAGAGTATTTCATTAACCATTCAATCAGGCGCTTACTCGCTTACCAGTAACCACCAACGAGAAAATAATGAAGCCATCACATAAGTACTTATTGAGGTTTCACCTCCAATTTCAACATGCAGAACTTCCCACCGTGTTAATTAGTAAACAGGATTGGATGTCTACAAAACTCTTCATTAACTTAATGAAATAAGATACCTCTTATCAAATGAGTCTGCAAGATGGGAGCATTTTGAAAATCGGTGTCTTATTCCGCACTGGGATCTACTCAATGAGCCAGACAAAATTCCTATCTAATTTATTTTCTAAGGAGCCGAATTAAAATTTAAATGGAATTAGGTTTTTGTATTGAAAGAAGAGGTTCATTCTAAGTTATGGTATGGACGTCTAGACTTTTTTATCTCGGTTTTGTACGAAGTTGAGATTAAAGTATTAGAGTATTTTTTGTTTTTTAAGAATAGTTTACCTCTGTAAGGTTATGATATCCTGGTACAAATTAAACATTTTTTCGGTTCGGTGTACGTGAATTATATACCAATGGACGGTATCTCAAAAGCTATTCGTAGTTGATAAAACGATTCAATACAAACAAGTAATAGAGAGATGATTAATTAAGATTATTCCATTTTACTTTATTATCCCCTACAATAGTTTGTCTCCGTACGAATTTATAGTTGGGTAGGGGTGTACCTTGTCGGTTACTATCAAATAAATGAGTCCGTTCGGTTTGATTCATGTGAATGGGGATCGGAAAATACCCGCTAACAAATAAAACGAATCAAACTACCAACTATAAAGGCGACTACTGAATCAAAGCTAGGGATGGGCTGTTTGCTACCCGATTAATTACTCGTGTTCGACGGTTTTGTTTATTTAAATGAAATACAAACATTTTACCTAGGTAGGTACCTACTATAAAAACGATATTGAAATTATTTTTATACATTTTCGGCAGATCTGATATTGGTTTGGCATTGGTATATAACGTGAATAATAAAAAAAAGCTCGACTAGTCGTTCGTTCAGCAAACTGATGATTTAGATTTTTTTGAAGCTTTTATTAACTTGAATTGTAGATGTATGAATGTTTGTGATTTGGAACAAAATTTTTGTAAACACGTTTACTTGGTATGACTCGTAAGTTCTAAGATTTTACTATGTCAATAGAAAATATCATTTTTTTTAATTATCCATAGTAAATAAAATGGGGCCTGGCGTGAGACCTTGATAATGACTGATTAAGGTACACCTTAATTTAATATGTGATATTAAGTTTATATTTAAAATTTTTAATATTTTAAACTTGTTCATTTCAACGATTACACATTAAAAGTTAGATAAAGACCTACTAAACACGATAAAACTCACCAAGTAAACTACGCAACCGAACTAAAACAGACAAATAACAGACGGAACATTTCATTTAAGTGTCTTCAAATTGCAGAATATCGATATCGGTTTTCTATTAGTGCGTTTACGTTTCGTACAGTCGCGTCTCTAGCACGTTTCACGCAAGGGTTACCGTGATCGAGCTAGGGAGGATATGAGTAAAACCTTTTAATCTCTACGACATTATTATCTATTTTCATTACAAACATACATCATATATGACAAAAAATTTAACTGGTCCAAACACACTTGAGGAAAATAAATATGTATTGTATTGTAAATATAATTATTTTATGCTCTATTAAACATGAAACGTGTTCGATAATTGTCAAATAAATGATCGACATGTTTGTAATTTCCATATAATTAATATAACACGACATTAAAAGAAGTAGGTAGGTATTGAATATTTTTTCTAGAAATCGGAACCCATTTAAATGAATAATGATAGAAACAGGGTGCCGTAATAAAATAAAATTCGGCAATACTGTTACGTAGTAGCACAAAACATTTTATTTCCAAGTTAATTTAATTTCGTACAAAATACTTGATACGATTTGCAATTTCCGCCCCTTAGGTTCGGAAATGGCGCCCTAAAAAGTGGAAAGCCATCGACAAAGCCGGTTGGCAATTAAGAGCACTATTCATTCAACCGGTGCGCGCCCATAAGTTTGAACCTAACCCTTTATCGCCCGTACGTTTGTTGGTATTTTGCACACGCCCGGCGCATAACTCCTCTCAAAATACCGGACAACATATTGAACGTTATCTTAATTCAGGGAAATATTTAAGAGTTTTTCTACCTCATTTTTAGTAAACAAAAATTACTTACATAGACTAGGTACGTAATTTCGTACAACGTTTAGGTGCGAATGGACACAATACAGGGTCCCTTTTATTTCCCAACAAGATCTCAAATTCCATTTTGTGTGAATACGCGGCAACCCTGCGTGTAACGACAGTTGCCTAAAACAGTTGGCTGAAATGTCTGTAACTCGGACATCAAATTAGTAAATGTGTGTTACTTCAATTTTTGGGTCGAAATGTAATAAAAACTTGTCGGACGCGTGCCTTAATAAATGCAAATTAATTAATTATTATTATTGTGCGGATTCCCTTTTTGCTCAAACAAAGTAAAATGGGTTATTGGATCCTATACATTCTTTTTCGTGTGGCCTTTGGGTTCGGATATTTTATTGCTTTACTGATTATTGAAATTATTCGCTTTTGGGTACTCGATGCAAAAGGAAATTTCAGAAAGTTATGTCGGTAATTTAAATAAACAAATGTAATTATTCTGTACAGCCATAATTCCTGATGTTAAAATATATTGTCCAATACCTGTCTAGTATGCTAGAATATTTATGTGCTAGGCAGAAGGAAAATGGCAGTTTTGTTAAACATAATTTATAACATACTAGCTACTCTCGCGCGGTTTCACACGCTGCTCGGCTCCATTTGATCGTAGCGTGATGTTTTATGGCCTATAGAACTCAGGAACGTTGTAGCTATCTATCAGTGTAAGAATTTTGACAATCCGACGAGCGGTTTCAAAGATTACCCCCTACATACAAACTTACAAACTTACAAATGTTACCTCTTTATAATATTAATATAGATAATGAGATGTCGTTAGTTACTTATGTTTTAAGTAAATAAAGGTTTTCATTCTTGTGATTGATCCGTTCAAGCAAGTCTATTTGATTATGCCTCGCGGGACTATTAGGTTTCACTCAATTACCGTACCCAAAGAAAATCGAATTCCTTACATAGGTACCTTGGTACCTTCCTGCTTTCCAATTATGTACTCTATTTTTGATACAATTAAAAGAGTTCTAAGAATATTAAATTACATCGTGATTTAACGTGCAAAACCTCATCAAAATTCACAGAACACTTTTAATACTTTACAATTAAGTCTAAAATCAATTGAAGACACTAAATAATAGTTTTCCAACCAACCTAATAACTTCAAACAGCCAGTTAATCCGAAAGCATATTTAGTGTAACACTCGCGTCGCCGTCGACACAGAATACCATATCCGAAATATTCAGTCACATGGAGCGAACGTGTGAGCGCTCGCTCATTCCAAACTTTGGACCACAAATAGTTCGGGGCAATTCGTGCTCTCGACACAGGGTTATTGCGTATTGCACATCGCGACACCTGTATCTGACACCACAGAGGACTAGCCCGACATCACAATATTACACTTATTGTAAACATCCACACACACAGCTCTGTGTAGGATTTTGATGCGATTGAAAAGCAAACGTAGATACATGTGTGCGAAGGACAGGAAAATTAATCATTCTACTGTAGATCGCTGACGAACTCGGATATTGACAATGTATTGTGGTGTTTGTTAGATACATAGTTCCTGCTATTAATCAAACTATGCTCGAGTTTCTAAATAGTTAGAGTAAATATAGTTAAGAAAACCGATAGCTTGGCGAAGTAAATTACATTGATAGTCTATCTTAACTTTCAGTGGATAATAGTGAACGTTATAACAAAGATAAACAGTGGACATTCAATTAAAGCCGTATTGTAGCTGGCGGATAGCGGCTGGTCAAGCAATAACTGCGGTGACCAGCTTATAATTCTAGTTATTAGAACCGAGTTTATCGCTTCAGGACACACAGAATCCTAAATAGACGGTAGAATAGTTAGTAGCATTAGATCGCACTGTAATAGCAGACCAAGAGTATTACGATAAGACGCTATCGGCTCAAAGGATATTATGTAACTTTTTATGATAGCAAATTAACATAATTCTCTAGAATTTAATTAAAATATCTTGTATCTTGAATTAAAATAGGGTTTGCAAAGTTAAGTAGCTATCTAAGCGCTTTTATGACCTGACGTAATTGAATTTAAAAAATTACAAATATTTTATTCCCGTGGTGTTAAAATCAACTTTAGAGTTACTGTATGGAGGAAAAGAAACTACATTTTTGTCTATAAAGGCTTTTAAGTTATTTGAAAAAAGAACCCTCTTACTTTGTTAGAATTATAAATTCAATTTAAGTGTGATCTTAAATTCAAGGTGCTTAAAAAATTCTGAACAACGTGTACAAAATTTATGGAATTCATCGTTTGACTGGTAATTTCAAGCCTCGAGAGTTTTCCAATCAAGCTGCGAAGGAAGAATACCAAAGAAAACATGTGAGGCTTCCTATTAATTTCTGCAGCTTCTCTTAAGGTCTATTGAAATAATTTTCATCTAAAAATGTTCCTACATTTACATCGGAAGAATAATTCAAAATGAATGAGGTTCGTATTCAAACAAGTGTTGATATCGAATTGCGAAACAGAAAAAGTCAACAAGTAATATCTATTTACTCGATGAACTTAGTATTCATGAAGGTGACCGCTGCGGCATTCTTAGCATAAGCAAAACCTTTTCGTTGAAAAATTTTTACTAGACACCTTTTAATCTTACTTGTCTAGGATATTCATAGAATGCAGTCTTACTTTTTTCTTAAACAGCCTTTAGAATTTTAATTGGATATTTCTTCATTGTTTTACCGTTATAAAATACCAACAAGACTCAGTGACGCGGCAGAGGCATGTTATTTCTATGGAAAATGGCCTTTTCTTAGGAACTCAAAGAATGTCGCTCAAAAAGGACTATTCCTTTCTTTTTTAATTTACCTGCTTTATTTCCTTCTGTTGTCTTTTATTGCTAACTGGCTTGAAGGCTTACTTGGCCCTAATCTAAATAAGTTTAAAAGAGACATTTTCTCTAATCTTATTTTTTGTTCTTGGCGGGCGAAAATGCTTTTCTGCAATGTGAAGTAACTTTTCGCTCTTTTTCAAAGAAACTTTTACGGCTTTGTGTTAATTTTCAATAAAAATGTTTTGTGCCTCTTTAAAAATTGTATTGATAAGTTTTCGTTATGTTTTGTTACAATTTATAACATCTCTATACGTTTGTATTAGAGAATTATAGTGAGTTAAGGAAAAAAGGTCGAGACAGAACACGGGGTCATGTGTTTAAGCTTTATCGCATCGCGTGCAGTGACCGGTTGCTAAGCAACTAAATATTAGGTAATCCGTTTCCCACAGTTGACTCTTACAAATGACGTGGGAAGATAAATAGCTGATATGTTCTATATGCTCATTCTTTTCCAGTGTAGAGGAACCTTAAAATATTGTGGTGGATAATTTAAACGAGACATATTTGGGACAAAATGTTTTACGATCCAAACAAAAACGAGAGTGTCCTTCACAAAAAAATGTAAATGAGGGGTCCTTTCAAGGTTTATTTGGTTACGATATTGTGCGTTCGTTAGTTAGAATGGCAGCATGTATCGCTCTGGTCTGCTGTATTCCATGGCCGGGTGCCCGGAGCCGCTGACTGGGCAAGTGGTTCCGCTTCCGATTCCCTTAATTGGTAAATCTTAGCTGACGCGGCTCTTTGCAATTAAGGCGAGATTCTATGCAGCGTGCGGATGAGAGGGATTTAATGCATCGCTTCGCAACTTCACTAAATTAGAGAGCACAGTTAATTAATTGAAAGCCCTTGTATGATTCGAAGTTCAGTATAATGCTGTTAGACAAATTCAACACCAATAGTAGATGAACTATTCAGGGGAATTGGGATGATTTAGATCGTACACGTTCGTTGTTAGAACGGGTAGAGTTAATTAAGTAGTTGAAAATTCTTAGCAATAGGAATGTAACCGGGTTAGCGGTAGCCCACAAAACAGTGATTGTCCTGAATAACAAACGAAGTTGTCAAAGAGAACTTTGACCGAGACCTTTTCGTTGTTTGTGTTATTGATCGCGTTGGCAATTTTAACGGATCTAGTTTGCAAAATTCGCGTCACGTCGCGACTTGTCCGCAGTACGTGTTTGTTCGCAGACCTATCTCGGATACTCAATACATTATAGCTATCGGAGGCGCGAAATCAATTATTGGCACGTGGCATACTTATCAACTATGAAACTCGGATTTATTATCTGCGTGTCAGATTTCCTTTTTGTTTGCGAATATACTTCATAATTGGCCTACTTTCATTTCTCGAGTTTCTTTACTGAGAGTATGAAGGAACTATTCATCAAATATAGTCGAACACATATTTATATTATTTACAGTTCTATTTTTAATTTTAAATTAATAAAAATATGTCGGTAGGTAGATATGCCTATTTTTAGAAATATTTGGTACGCCTGTTCGGAATTTTATTCTACATAAATTATTTAAAAAGGGATTCGTTCTTTTCTAATTAAAGCTGGTTCACATACCAAAATTTGGATCATGGAAAAATGCGTAAGAATTCTCAATAGCTTCGGTTTTATCTACCCTATCGTTTTCGAAGTATCTCATCGTTAGGCATGGCATCCTTCGCGGAATAAACGAGTTAAATCAACCATAAATTTGGACGAAAATGGGCTTTTCGAATAAGTTATCATCGGCATTTAGGAAGGGAGGCGTTTATCTATAGACTGTTGTATTTTTCCTACACGCTAAACAACTTTGTATATTGGACCGTTGGTGTGTCATTTATTTGATGCTCCGTTTCGGGGCTGTATGTTTATTTGGTTTGTACTTTTTTGCATCAGGTTCTTGTTTAATAGATATCCAAAGTCTACCATTGCTACATTTTTAAGTATTCTATTTGATTATGAGTATTTGGCAGTTAATCTACCAATTATGGTTTTTATAAAATTTCACTGAAACCTTGAAAAAGACGTGCCTACAACCGTATTCTTTATTATTTTGATTCATGTTGCTGAATGGAAATCTTTGTCAGTTTTTCAGTCTCAAATAAAACAATATAGGTAAATACTGGAGTCCACATATAAAACAACATCGAAAAGGCTAGAAATGTTCGTCATTAGTCATGTCAATGTACCGATTCGGGAGGGCAAGTAAATCATCCATGTTGTAACAAATGTACCGCATTGTGTGCCATCGGGGTATCGAAGGAGAATGAAAGAGACAAAAAAACAAAATACAATTTATTTGATAACAGTGCTAAATTCGTGTAATAACTTTTATAACACATCTAAATGTGACTGCATCGTTGGCGCGGCTGGGCAACTGACTGCCGCGCAACGTGTCGCGGTTGTCCCGTACGGAACAACTCTTTTTGTGATCCACAAATTGTTGTTCCGGGTCTGGGTGTGAATGGTCTGTGACATTGTATGTTTGTGAACGCACCCAGGACACAGAAAAAAATCCTAGTGTGGAACAATTTTTCGAAAAAGAAAAAATAATAATATCATGTTTACTTACTTACGTGATGTTTTGACAATTTACTCGACTAATTTCAAGCCAAACTTGTGGCCCATATTCATGAGCCAGCAGCATTACTCGACACATGATGCAATGAACTACTAGATCTCTGGTTTTCATAAAATTAAGTTGCAGAATATCATTTTAGTCTATTGCTGTGATGTTCACCTAGGTTTGACTTGGATTGGAATCCTGGGTCGTAAAAAGCTTAACCTGGTTGGCAATCTTTAACTTCTGAGCGTAGCTTTATCTGTATGTAGCTACTGTTACTGTAATGAAATCGCTCGTTACTACAAAGACTCTTTTTTTGTGAGAAGAAAATCATCCAATATCTTCTCCTGAATTAGTGTCAGACTCTTACTTACTAAAAACCCCCCGTTCCTTCTCCTACTTTAGGCCGAGGCTGGTTGACTTAAACTAAAACTTTAAACTTGAAACTTTAAAGACTCCTAACAATAATATTCCTCTATGCTTAAGGAAATAAAATATGCATGATCTGCAATTCCTTTTATTCCTTACCCAAAGAAAAAATATCCCACATAAACTATATCTATGAATAATTACCCATTAATGATGTAATAATGCGTCATTAGTTCCTATTACCTCTAGTCAGGAACGCACGAGCGCCCAAACCAAACATCGTGTTCTCACATATGTATAAATATAGAGTACGAGGTATGTATAATATATAATCTGTAGACAGGCAACTCATCAGCTCATTAAGATTAAGTAGACATTGCTTTAGTGCTTCTGCTGTATGTAGATACAGTCGTATCAATTTAGTTACTTAAGTAACTAAACAAGTTACCTTATGACAAAAATCATTTTATTTTTCTCATAGAAAACACGTGGAACAATACTCGCATTGTGTTTCGCCATGCTGAGTGAGCCAGTTGTTGTAGCTTTTACCTAAATCTAACCGTCCATCCCATCCTCAATCCGTAACGCCCTAAAAGGCCGAACGAACTTGTAACTTCTCTAGTGTACCGGGTGGCTTTGGGTGTTCAAGATTCGTGCTAGTATAAAAAAAAGATACTGATATTTATTCTGCTCGACTGGACGATTTGGGCAGTAGTTCGGGAACAAGCTACTGTGTAGCGCTTTGCTTATGTGATCTACAAATTGTTGTTTTCGGGCCTGAGTGTAGTAGAATACATCAGTGAATATGTGTGAAATTATATATCTGAACACGCACCTACAACGCAGGAGAAAAAGTGAAGCAAAACTCTACCCAAGAGGTCAAGTTTCTAGAACTTTCTATAACCAATAATTGAAACATAATTCAATAATAAAACATATTATCTTGTATGTAAAGTTAAATAAATTATCAGTACCAGACAAAATAAGTTATACATGTGTGTTTATTCATATTACCAATGCGTGACTCGATAACTTCGACCCACAAGAACTTCGAAGCTTGCCCATTATAACTAACTATTTGGTACTTTTCGTAGACAACATTTTATATGGAAATCGAAACATTAATTACTGGCCATGAGAACTGTTTTACTATTAATTATAGTGTTCATTCGGTTGTGAATTAAAGTTCAAAGCAATTTATAATACTAATGAAGCAATTTGTTACGTCATAAGGTGCAATATCTTTTAAATATTAAGAGTAAAGTTGCGTGCGTTGTGCGTTAGTAATAAAAACATTTTCCGTGCTAGTATGTTACGTAGTGCGTGTAAAAATTTTAAATGGTTTTGCACCGTGGATGTATGGGGTAGTGTGTAATGTTTTGGAAATTTTATTATGTAACGTTCTTTATTTACGTGACTTATAAAGGCAGGCATTTTTATTGTAAAAAGTCATTAATGGTCTTCTATTATTGGGCGAGACGATGTGTTAGACTCTTACTGACCTAAAACTACCCCATTTTGCTCCTGGTTCTGGCCGGAGCCGCAGTACAGTATTGTTCTTGCATCTGTAACCCTGGCTGGTGGGCTCATCATAGTCGTCACACCGGCACGTCATCATAGATATGTAACGGTTACTTAAACGATTTAAAGTATTCCTTCGTAACAATTTTTCGTATACCAATTGTTCCTCAGAACGTTAGTCAAGGACAAAAAAGCTTTGAAAACGGCGGTATGACATTTTTATAAGTCTGTTTTCATAAAAACAGTAAATAAGTTCAAGAATAAGTTTAGATTTAAGATAAACCAGGTAATTAATTTATAACATGATATTGCTCGATAAATTTCGAACCACACCGGGGCCTATAACGATGATGGATATGCATGACAAACGATGTAACAAGTGTCGGTCGGCTTAACCTAATCAGAATAAACACGGACTATTTTACCTTGATAACATAAGCAAAGTCACAACCCGAAACTAAGTAAGTAAAATGTCCATAAAAAGTAAAAGTTATGAGGACTTGTTAGGCATAATAATGTTAATGGATTCCGCTATAAGGAATAGTTCTAATTACACACTTACCGCTTCTTATAGTAATTACGATCAGCGGCAAGACATTAATATTTATTATCTATTTTTCTACTTGGCACTGTCCACTAAAGATCATGTTTCATCTTATAAAAAAGTCCTTATAAGAAAACATTAGTAATTCAATTAACTAGATAATGAAATTTAATCTATGTAGTATATAATATTTTTTGCTACCTTAGGATAAAGAGTGTTTTAACTCTGTCATCCTGGAATACCAAGCCAGTAACTACGTCAGACTTTGGTATTCAAATACACTTTTTAAGGGTACTTTAATTTCAAACCTTCCTTCTAATTTCAATCACTTATAATTTAGGGAAAAAATATAATTTTGTATCACCAGCCTATATGTTCCACCGCGCAAACTCTACTCGCCTGGGGAAGGTGCGAGTATTGTAAAACCAGATTGTAGATTTCAAAGGTTTTCTTCAACGTACCTATGTCAATGGTATCTACATCTATACTAATACATATTATAAAGAGGTAAAATTTGTAAGTTTGTATGTAGGGGGTAATCTTTGGAACCACTGGTCGGATCGCCAAAATTCACTGATAGATAGCTACAATGTTCCTGAGTGCTATAGGCTATAAAACATCACGCTACGATTAAATGGAGCAGAGCAGCGGGTGGAACCGCGCGAGAGTAGCTAGTAAACTTATAAAGTACACAAGACTCGAAAAAGTCACATTAGTGTCTTGATAGTGTTTGGCATGGGAATCGGAAGCTTAAAGGGACCATTAAAATTAGTGAAACCTTTAAATAAATTTTCTTAATCGAACAGATTCACAAGCTATACGTAATGAAACTTAATGTAAAGATTTTCTACAGACTGTAACGTTAACTTTATTGTATGTTAGCAATAACAACAAAAACATACATATACCTGTACAACGTATTTACTTTGAGTGTTGCAACGACTTGGAAGCAGAACTGCCGAAGTTTGGTGCCGCCGCGCGCCGTGAACAGCAATCCAATTGATTTCCATTTATCTGTTGCAAGTATGAGTTTGAATGTTTGTTTGTCTGTACCTACTAATAGTTTATCTTCAGTATTAAGCAAGAGTGGAACTGAATCAAGTCGGTAGGTATATTTATTTATTTATTTATTGAATTATGGACAACCAGTAGCTGCTACATTATTTCTTACATCTAAACATTAAATACACTATAATAAAATTAAATGTACAGCATTTTAAGGTGTCACAATATGCACAAAATATTTCGTAGTGACACAAAAAATAATTAATAAAGAAGAATATAATTTAAAATAGTAGGAAGAGTAATAAGATAGAAATTGCAAAAATTACGATTCTAAATTAAATTAAAATAAAATAAGTACTTATTTATAAATCTTCAATTTTGTTACTCAATTATTTTTATGGTTGGAGTTTATTATTCTACTTGTTCTTTGTTGCAAAATATGTTTTGTATGATTGAACTGTCTACCTACCTTTTTGCTGTTTTCTTTTTTACGTATGGCAATGTTATTTTTTCTACAGCATGTTGATTTTATTGTTTCCTTTGTTCTTTATAAGTATGTAATTAGAGTCATCAAACAAATAGAGATAGAAAAATCCAACATTATTTAGCTTGTCTTCTGAAATATTGAATAGGGACAGAATCAAAATGTAATGCATGTTAATTCTGACCTACTTTTTAACCGACTTCCAAAAAAAGGAGGAGAAGTCGGTGCCAAGTAAATACTACATACCAAACAATAAGAGTATTAGAAGAATATATTGAATACTACTAATCATCAAACTAGCAAGAGGTATGTAGGTAATATCTTTACACTATTATTCTTTTACTTGGCACCGACTGTAAGATTATAAAATAGTTATTAAATATTATTTTATATTTAACTAAACTGAAACTGAAAATATGTATTACTTTAATCAAAGTAAATTTATTTTTTGCTTTTTAGTTTACGTTTTGAAGTCGGTTTTTGTTTTGTTAAAAATTATTTTATTTGTTCCTATAATTACTTATAAGTGTCAACATTCGTAGCTACTACATTTATGTGCATAATTATGTACACAAGCTTAACATAATTACCAAAACTCATCACCTACTAAAAAGTTGTCTACAAACTAGTAATACATATTTGTCACAAAAAAATAAAAATTTTAATATTTGTAACAAAAAAAAAAAACAAATGTGACACAAATTCTAAAAACGTAGGTAGTGTGCACAAGAAACATTGTGTAAAATGTAATTAAACAAATGACGCCGTTCCCTCATTGTCTACGCGCACTTGGTCTCAATTTCAACGCAGAGGTTACTCTACAAACAGTTTCTATTTCCAATAGTTTGTACATTGTATAATACAGAATTCTCAGAAGCCAGTCGAAGATACGTAATTCTGCAAACTAACATCATTGAACTGAAGAGAGAATTGTACAGAGTACTAACTACGTGATTATTACAGGTTATACATATTAATAGATATAACACAGGCATTGAAATAGAAATGGTAATTTTATCTTCATTACAGTGCATACGACATTATGCTATGTCTTAGATGCAATAGGCACATGTTCAATATTTAAATTAAGAAAAATAAGGTTTTGTTTTATGAAAGTACTATCATTTCGTCGCTAGCCGATAACTATATCACACCTCTACACAAAGAAGGGCGCTATGCTTTCTTAATGCGGTTTGCTTTCAGTAGAAAACTGGGAAAAAGTCATATTGGTGGTATTGATAAGTTTTGAAAATCGCTCCTACATGTTTAACGTCTTAGCGTCTTAGTAGTATAGTCCTTCACAACAACGACATGGGACTAAGTTTTTATTAGTACCCCAATTAAAAAGATTGGTATAAGAGTTTTCAAAAGACGAACAAGAAAATATTCGCCATGCCAAATTATTCTAATGCTGGTTAGTTTGTTTATTTTTTTTTTTATTTGTTTCGTCAATCTCAGAAACTGCCGGTTTGGATTGAGCATTTGATTTTTGTGTTAGATAGTTCATTTGTTGAGGAAGGCTAAAAATCATCACGCGTTGACGAAGCTTGTTTTATAATATATGGCACGAGCAAACGATCTTATCACGTGCGCGATAAAATTCAATATTAATCTGTCAAAATTACGAACGAAAAACTTCGTAATGCTGACAGATGTGTGTTTGTCAACGAAAATTTTAATGTTTATAGTTTTCACTCGAGTTCCAAAAACATTAACGTGAAGTGTTGTTTCTTGTTATTGTATTGTGTTACAAGTTACCGGTTCTACATAAACTCGGTTACTTTCACTCGGCACTCCCAATCGGTCCTCTTAGGTACACGGCTCGCTCATTAGCGTGCTTTTGTTAGGGACGGCAGCGCATCGAACTCTCCTTGTCTGTCAAACAAATTTTCAATTATATGCCAAAAGCAATAAAAGCGAATATCAATTGAAGAAACTAGGCGGGTTGTGGAAGCTGTGCGTGCGTGTGTATGTCCGTGATGCCTCTATGCTACAACAACGCCTTCAATCAAAGCTTCGAAGTGTCTGGAACAATTAAACTGTAGAATTATACAACATATCCTGGATACGACACATGCTACACAAATTTCTGCCTTATAACTCTTAAATTAAAGGTCATAATAGTGTTTCTTGTTTCTTAGTATTTGTAAGCGTAACCTATTGTGTTGAGGTCCGCCTCTCCCTGATGATTCACGGTGCGATGCAATCGACTGTCTTCGAATGTCGACTATTAGACATTTACATGTAGGAGTATTATGCAAAGTTTAGTCTAAATACTTGTGACTTCTTCAAAGTGTAAAGATAAGTGTTTGTCTTTGCTTTTTATTTTTGTTCTTTAAATGTATATTAACCTAGATGATCGATAATATAAAAATGAATCAATTCACATACCCATCACATGTTTCCATAATAGAACAAATTAATTTGTGGGGGGACTGGGGCTTCGGTAACTTTAGTCACATGGCGAAACACAATTCTGTGGTTGTTTCACGCGGGTTTTCTATGAGTCCGTGGTATCACTCCGGTCGAGTATGTATAGTAAAAATAAAGACTTACTCTCCTGAATTAGCTGTGAAAAGCTCTACTAGTGAGACTCTTATTGCCAGGGTTGCAGGGTAAGCACAATGAGGCACTGCGACCTCGGCCCAGAGCAGGAGAAGGGACGGGGGGGTTTTTAATCAGTAAGAGTCTGACACCCCCTCCCGCCCGACCCTGGGCGGGAGAAGTCATTTGATGATTTTCCCCTCACAAAAAAACGGGTTATTCATGAGCAGCGTGCGTTTTTGAGTCTGTCTTAGTTAATACACGTGAATAAGCAAAAAAAAGTTAAATTCAATAATTTTAGAAATTCTCATGATAGTTACTATTCAAAAATATCTAAATAAAAGTCTAAGCTTAAAAGTCTTGGCATTTAAGTTTCCTAGTGAATGACCTTCACATTCCGATGTTTCATACTGACATCTAAGTAATAAATATGAATATTATAACAATGAATGAATGATATCTGGTTTCGATATCACTCCTTAAATTCCTCGGATCGTTTTTCTGAACGTAGATACCTGTCAATTGAATTGTCATGTCATTGTAGTTGGTAACTACTACGCTTCTATAGACGTCCAAGTTATCTTGACCCTTCCTGCAAACGCCATTTTTAGACTCTGTTTTAATGTCTTATTTGTTGTTATTAAAATTTTAAACAAACATAACATAGGTAATTGTTATTTTTTTCTATGCGTATTTTTTATATTTTTTTTTTATTGTAATCTTCAATTACTAGACTTATTAATACTCAGCTAGTAAGTGCTGCTGCTGCAGTCATTACGAAACCTACCCCATAAAATGTCATATAACTTTTCGAAACATACAAACATTTCATTAAAATTTCTGTAGGTATTGACAAAGTCGGTATTTTAGTCCATAGTTAAAAGTCTTTAGCAAACATTTTAAGTATTAGTAGCGAAGGACTTTTCGAGATCTTCATTAACATTTTTTGTTATTTTTGATTAGCAAGCCAGGTTCAAATTGGGGTGCGTGCCAGAAGACCTCCCCGTGGTGCACCCTGGGTGCGGGCGACAGTCTCCCTAACGGGCTGGTGGCAGGGTTGATTTGACTGTCGCCCGCAGCGAACTTCTGGCCGGGCGGAGAACCCGGTCGGGTTCTAGAGGCGACCGGCTCTATGCTGTCATAGGGTCTACGCCTCCGTGGGCGTTCCTCCGCACGACTCTCTGGACCTAGCAGAGAGCGGGGCGGAGAAACAAGGGCGGCGCTCGTTGTGCACTCACCCTGCCAATGAGTAGCATCGGGGCACTAGCTGCGCCCGACTGCACCCGTCGATATCGTAATCCGGGAAGAGATCATGGTCATGTTTTATGACTCGGACCGGGACGAGGGTCTTGGCTTAACCGCCCGGACCGCGAGGAAGATAACCTCTATAAAAAATTCCTCCAATACTAAGTTCTGGTGCGCGGCGAGAGTATGTATGGCTGAGGAGTAGGATCAGTCGTGAGCGCACCCCCAGCTAGGGGACCGGTGGACCCCCTAGTTGGGAGATAAATGCACACTTACCCAGGGACAGGGGGCTCTCCCTGGGCGGACCTTTATTTCCCCCATACTCGTGGGAATCACATGGAAGACCCAAACAAAAATAAAAAAACACCACCACCAAAAGTGCAGGAGAGGGCAAGCCAGCTTGCAAGTGGTAACGAGAGCCAAGGTGGCACTCGGACCCGTGGGGAGGCGCTGGTCCCGTCCAGCAAGTCCCGGGCAAGGGCACAGGGAAGGAAGCAGTCGGATTCTGAGTCCGACTCATCATTGTCTGGCGTCAGCATTGCGCTGCGCCACAAAAAAGACCGGGGCGTTTTCAAACGTCCCAGGCTGGAGGATGGCCGAGAGCCGACCTCCATCGAGCAGGAGGCCCCAGCCCCCAAAATCCCCACGGCAGCGCGGGGTAGGGGAAAGGGGAAGGGCTCCACAAGGGCGGCTGGGAGCCGCACTGAGCCGGCAGAGCGGCTGGCAGCGGAGGGGAGCGCCCTGGGAAAGGCTGCCCCCTCAGACTCCTCGGAGATGGAGATGTCCTGTGGTGAGGGCTCGGTAGGCGGCACTGAGAGCCTCCGCCTGCAGGTAAAGGAAGCACTCCGTATGCTGGCTGGCCAGAAGACCCAGGCTGGCAGAAACGGAGTGCTCCAGCATGCGGAAGCTGCTATCATGGCAGTGGCAAGCCAGCAGGGCTCAGCAGGGTGGCAGATGACCGCTCTGCAAAAAGAGATGGCCGCGATGAGGCGCGAGCTGGCCCAATTAGCAGCTGCTAACTCTGCCCTGGAGGCGGCAAAGGCGGAGCTCGCCGCTACTCGTGCGGGTCGTCCCCAACCAGCGCAGCCAGCGGAGGCCGATCTTCTTGGCCTCATGCGGCGGGAGATGGCTGCCTTCCAGCAGCGTTTCGACGCCCTGGAGGGTAGGCTCCTCCGACCTCCGCTCACAGTGGCACTTACGCAGCCGTGACGGCGAAGAAAAGGGCAAAAGCGTCCCCTGCGCTGCCGACGAGGGGCCCTATAGCTGAACCGGCAGTGGGTCCTGCTGCCCCTCTGGCACCGATTGGCCGCAAGCGAAGGGGCGCAGCAGCTGAAGTTCCAGCCGTGGCAGCCCCAACCGCGCTATCAGAGTTGCGCACCGATGGCAGCGAGTGGCAAGTGGCCGGGCAAGCGAGGAGAGTCGCCAAAGAGGCGAGAAAGCGCCGCAAGAAGGAGCAGCGTCAGCGGCGGCAGCAGCGGCGCAAGGAGAAGCGCGCTGCGGCAATGCTCCTCACCCCTAAATCTTCGGCTGTAGTAATAACACTACAGCCGGACGCGGCTAAGAAGGGGGTGACGTACGGCGACGTCCTCGCTAAATTAAAGGGGACGGTTACCCCCGCGGAGTTCGATGCCCCCAACGGGTTCGCGATAAGGGTCACCGCGACCGGAGCCCGTCTCTTGGAGGTCCCCGGCGCGGCCAGCGGCCCGTCTGCTGACGCCCTTGCCGAGAGGCTCAGGACGTGCCTTGCGGCAGACGAGGCTCGCGTGTCCAGGCCCACCAAATGCCTCGAGCTACGCATCATGGGCCTGGACGACTCCGTGACGGAGAATGAGGTGGCGGCCGCTGTCGCCAGGACGGGAGGGTGCCCTGCTGATCAGGTATCTGATCAGATCAGGCACCATCCGCCCGGACAATACGGGGCTGCGGACTGTGGTAGTCAGCTGCCCTGTCACAGCGGCCAAAAAACTGTCAGAGGGCAAAAGGCTCTTGGTGGGCTGGGTTTCAGCGCAGGTGAAGCTGCTGGAACCCCGACCTTTGAGGTGCTTCCGGTGCCTCGTTGGTCACCATGTCGGTGCCAAATGCACCTCGGAGGTGGACCGCAGCGACCGCTGCTTTCGCTGCGGTCAGCCCGGGCACAGGGCCGGTGCTTGTACCGCCCCACCGCACTGCGTAGTATGTGCGGCGGCTGGCAAGCCGGCCGATCACCGGGTTGGGGGCAAAGCCTGCTCCCCCCCCACCAAGCCCAGGGGTAATGGTAGGCCCTCTGCCACCTCCGCCGCCCCCGCCGTTCCCGTCGCAGTCGCCACCGCCTCCGCGAGTGCTGCTGTCGCTGCTGCCAGAGAGGAGGTCGTGATGGACTGTCAGTAATGGCTTCATTACGCCTCCTCCAAGCGAACATCAACCACTGCGTCGCTGCTCAGGATCTCCTGCTCCAGAGCATGGCGCAGTGGTCGATCAATGTTGCTGTGGTTTCCGAGCCGTACTTCGTTCCACCCAGGGAACACTGGTTGTCAGACCTGGACGGCTCGGTGACCATCATCTCGTCGGCCGCCGCCGGTACCCCAGCCCCCGAGGGGCCTCAGCGAGGCAGGGGTTGCGTCGCGGCTCGGTTCGGAGAGATCGCTGTGGTGGGCGTGTACTTCTCTCCGAACCGAACTCTCGTCGAGTTCCACAACTCCCTCAGGGAGTTAGTCACCGTCGTCGTCGGGTTCCGTCCCCTCCCCGTGCTGGTCCTCGGGGACTTCAATGCCAAGAATTTGGCTTGGGGTTCCCGGATCACTGACACCCGGGGTAGGATGGTCGAAGACTGGGCTCTGGAGACAGGCCTAGTCGTGCTGAACCGGGGTTCTGTCCCCACGTGCATACGGACGCGGGGCGAGTCAGTGGTGGACATTTCGTTTGCTAGCCCCGCTCTGTCATCGCGCGTTGTCGACTGGCGCGTCATGGAGGAGGTGGAGACGTTCTCGGACCACCGGTATATACGGTTCGACGTTTCCGCCGAGTCCGCAGACCCGCCGGTCAGACAGGCCCCGTGTGGCCCGCGTTGGGCGCTTAGGCAACTGGACCGGGAGCTTTTCCTGGAAGCCGCAATCGTGCAGGCCTGGGTGATACCACCGGTCAGGCCTGCCGACGTTAACGAGGAGGCGAGATGACTCCAGGACGCCATGTCTCGGATGTGCGACGTGGCGATGCCCCGGATCCGGGCGTGCCAACGCAAGCGCCAGGTGTATGGTGGTCGCAGGAATTGGCAGACCTGCGCGGTGAGTGCACCGCGGCGCGACGCCGATACACCAGGCACCGCAGGCTCCGTATCCGCCCTCTGGATGCTGAAACCAGAGAGGCGGAACTATACGAGGAATACAGGGCGGCGAAGGCAACCCTCAGGGTGGAGATCCGGCGGGCCAAAGATCGGGCCCGCGAGGAGATGTTGGAGACTCTGAACAGAGACCCGTGGGGACGCCCCTACCGCATGGTGCGTGATAAGCTCCGCACCTGGGCGCCCCCACTGACTCAGAGTCTCCGGCCGGAGGTCGTGGACGAAGTGGTTGGGGCACTATTCCCCCGACCACAGATGGGTTACACGCCTCCGGCTATGTCTCCACCCCCTGCGGTGCCCAACGCGGGCTACAATGACGACGACGGTGAATCTGCTCCGGAAGTGACCGAGGTAGATTTGAGGGTGGCGGTGCGCCGGCTGAGCGGCAAGAACACCGCCCCAGGACCTGACGGGCTGCATGCCAAGGTTTGGGTCCTGGCCTCGGAGGCTCTCAGGCCTCGACTAATTGGTCTTTTCAGCGCATGCTTGGAGAGGGGCCAGTTTTCGCTGTCGTGGAGGACGGGTAAACTGGTCCTCGTGAAGAAGCCGGGGCGTCCTGCGGACTCTCCGTCCGCGTACCGGCCCATTGTGCTGCTCGACGAGGTGGGAAAACTGTTCGAGAGGATAATATCAGACCGCCTCGTCGGGCACCTGTCTGGAAGGGGGCCGGATTTAGCGGACGGCCAGTTCGGCTTCCGCAGAGGGCGCTCCACGGTGGACGCCATCATGCGCGTGAAGGACCTCACGACGGGGACTGCGTTGGCTAGGGGGCGAGTCGTGGTGGCGGTGTCTCTGGACATCGCCAACGCCTTCAATTCGTTGCCCTGGAGCTGCATTCTGGAGGCACTCCGGTATCACCGGGTGCCTGCCTATCTCCGTCGTGTAGTCGAGGCTTACTTGACGGACAGATGCGTCATCTACCCCGGTCACCGAGGCGTGTGGAATCGGCGAGAGGTGTCGCGCGGTGTCCCACAGGGATCGGTCCTGGGACCTCTCCTGTGGAACATCGGGTACGATTGGGTGCTACGCACCGACCTCCCGAGCGGCGTCAGCATTGTCTGTTATGCTGACGACACGCTGGTGCTGGCGAACGGGAGGTCGCATCAGGCGGCGGCCGACCTGATGTCACAAGCGGTTGCGACAGTCGTTGCAAGGATCCGGCAGTTGGGACTCGAGGTGGCGCTCCACAAGTCCGAGGCCATGTGTTTCTATGGCCGTCGGAACGCGCCACCTCCAGATGGGTCCCAAATAACGGCAGGAGGAGTTACCATCGGCGTTGAGTCGGCGATGAAGTACCTGGGTCTCGTCCTCGACAGCCGATGGAACTTCACAGAGCATTTTCGTCGTTTGGCCCCTAAGTTGGAACGGTCTGGGGCCGCGCTCAAGCGGCTCCTTCCCAACCTCGGGGGGCCAAACGCCTCCTGCCGGAGGTTGTATATGGGGATTGTGCGATCCATGGCCCTCTACGGTGCCCCTGTGTGGGCGCCGGACTTGAAGCGGCGGCCGGCACGTACGCTGGTCGCGTCCCAGAGGGTCATGGCCATCCGAATAATCCGCGGATATCGCACGATCTCCGGGGAGGCGGCGAACCTCCTTGCCGGATCACCGCCGTGGGATCTAGAAGCGAAGGCGCTTGCGCGCGTCTACAGTTTGCGCGCAGACGCGCGTCGCCGGGGCGAAGATCCTCTGCCGCGCCAAATTTGTGCGTGGCGGAATGAGCTCCGGCGAGATCTCATGGCAGAGTGGAAACAACGACTGTCGCAACCGAGGGCCGGGCACGCTACCATAGCAGCGGTAAGACCCCTCTTTGAGGAGTGGCTTGAGAGACGCCACGGCGTCCTCACCTTCCGTCTGACGCAGGTGCTTACCGGGCACGGCAGCTTCGGTAGGTTCCTGTTTCGGATCCAGCGGGAGGAAACGCCCGAGTGTCGTCATTGTGAGGATCACCTAGAGGATACGGTGGAGCATACGGTAGCGGTATGCCCTGCCTGGGCTGAGCACCGCCGTATCCTCAGGGAAGTGATCGGCGGCGGCGACCTCTCGCGCCCGGCCTTAGTCGAGGCCATGGTGCGGAGTGAGAGGAACTGGGACGCCGTCTCCTCCTTTTGTGAAGCAGTCATGCTCGCAAAGAGAGAGGCGGCCCGCGTGAGGGAGCAATCCTCCTCCTCACGCCCCAGCAGCCGCAACTGGCGACACTACGGGCGTCGGGGATCAAGGGACGATCTCCGGCCACCGTAAGCACGGGCCTGCGGTCGGCGAGTAAGGGCAGCTCGCCGCCAGACCAGAACCAGGCCCGAGCGTACGGCGCGTAGCGTTCCGCGCGCGCCTCAAAGAGCCATTAGACCACCACAGATGGGGCCCTAAAGGGCTGATGTTCAGCCGGGGTGGCGGGGTAAGCGCAATGAGGCACCGCGACCTCGGCACAGAGCAGGAGAAGGAACAGGGGGGTTTTTAGTCAGTAAGAGTCTGACACTCCCTCCTGCCCGGCCCTGGGCGGGAGAAGTCATTTGATGATTTTCCCCTCACAAAAAAAAAAAAAAAACAAAAAAGCCAGGTTCAAATTATGTTGGTTATTACATACGTACGGTACTTATAGGAAACATTTGTTGTACATTGGTATGCATACATTAGGAATGTGTATTCTCTTTTTTTCAACAACGAGGTCGTTGAAGGGCGTTTGGTATTTGTGCCACACAAGTGCCTTGCGGCAAGGTTTTTTTGAGTATTATTTTAAAATGATACATTACTCTAGCGTAACAAAAGTAAATATTAATTATATTGAGCAGGTGTCAAGTGTTAACGCTCTAATGATCTCAGACGCAAGAAGCTGGCAAACGATATGAAATTTTTAATTTGACTCTTAGGCTTCGTTTATATATGCAGCAGTAGCCGCAATGGACGACATCACACACCGTATGTGGTTTGCAGTTTGCGAGCAAGGGTAGCTCGCCGACCGACCAGAACCAGACCCGACCGTGCGGCGCGTAGCATTCCCCACGCGCCTCAAAGAGTCCATAATAGACCACCAAAAATATGGCCCAAGAGGCCTGCTGTTTAGCTGCAGCATGAGAAGGAACGGAGTGATGTGATCCATAGGAATTTACACTTTGGAACGAGCAAATAGCTTCACTAGAGGACAGACGGACAGACTGGCACGCTTAATTTTAAAGCTCTTGTTATATACTTTTTTCCTTTTTTGCTTGCTTGACGTTCAAAAGTGCCTACTGTGGTCTAATTGAAATAAATGATTTTTGACTTTGACTTTGATGTTTAGTCAGCAAGAATCTGATACTTTCTCTCGCCATATCCTGGGCGAAAGAACTCCTTTTATAGTTTTCCCAACCCAAAAACAACGTAGTTTACGAAGAACCAAGGCATAGTGTGTGTGTTGTAGTATATTGTACGTTCTTCGTGCATTGCAGCAGCGGCCCACGTCATCACCCACGCAATTACAAAGCTATGATCAATGTACGACGGAAGGTAGCCTATCACAAAGTATCTTGTCTCCGTAAATAAATAGTAGGGTCCTACTGGGACTACGGGGACGCGAGTGAGGCTTAGCTTAAGGCAGGAGTTAGGATTGTTTTTAGTGAGAGTATCACACAGCCATCGCCACGTTGTTGGCCCAGGGCAAAATAATAAATTTTAATGATGTTTATACATAACAAAAAGCAGTTTAATGTTGCAGAGTTGCCTAGAATCATGATATTAGTTGACTCAAATGAAATATGGAAATATTGATGACAAAAATACAGGCCAAACCTTTGCCTTTCCTACTGAACAAACTGAAATACAATAACCAATAACTGAGACAAATTCTCGATTCCTAAGGCAAAGTTGCACGATCCGTTTCAATATTCCATACTAAGATTTAGCATTGGTTGAGTGAACTATTGGAGCTAAAGTTGTGAGGTCTTTTGTTTCAGTAATCCTATCTGCAGGCTACGTCGATGGACGACTGTTGTGTCCATTTATGGACCAGCTGTCTTGTTTTAAAGACAATGGATCGACTGCCTCCTTTAAAATTAAAGCTGTTGTATTTGGTTTTGTTTGTGTTTTTGGTATCATCATAGTTACCTACTATGATGATACCTACTACTTATTTCTCGTAAAAAGCAATACAAAAGAAGTGTGTACACATAGTACGTAATAACTTTGTGATTTTATGAGATGAGTGACCTACAAATTCGTCTTCCAGGTCTAGGTTTCAGGTCTAGGTCTAGGTGTGAAATTTTACATGATAACACAATTTTAAATTTTACACGACACAGGATATTTTTTTTTTTTGTAATGTGTAACAATTTTTATCAGTATCATTTAGCTATCAAGATAACCAACACAACATTCAACGTAATGAACACGGACGTCAAATCAACAAAGAAGCTCTAGCTATTATAGTCATCCATAGAATTATTAAAGCAGTCCACCTTTGTATCTTCCACGTAAAATCCAATAAAGATCTTAATATTGATTATTTCGATGGCAATAAAATTGTTGCTATCGCTATATAGAAGACAGGGGTTTGTACTTGTGCAGTAAACCCACATTTCTCCAGTTTTATGGGGGTCCCATGTTATGGGGGCTAACTTCGAACACAAATCCGAACTCGATGTTACAGTCGGTTTCGGAATCGAACAACCCATATAATATTTTGTCTGACATGGAAATTGAACTTATGTTTCTTGTGATTGCAAAAATACATATAAATAGTAAAACAGTCAATAATGACTTACAAGCAAAATCATTATCCTAGGGTTTGTTTAGCTTGAAACCTAATCAGAAAGCTGGCACTAATGCGTTGGTAACCGACCCTAGGTACCAGGTCCTGCCTTAGCAGAGGTACCTTCTGATAGCTTTCGGTGGGCTGACAAAATCGTCTTATAAACATGAATTGATGTTCGTTGGTCCAAACTCTAAAATGGCTGGATCGCCAGACAATTTTGGTCATGAAACATCCTCTAAAGCTCAGCGAAGGCTTAAATGGAGAAATATATTTCAAAAAATTTCGTGTAAAATACAAACTACTCAAAAAATGTCGCTTATCGATATATGAGCGATATAAGATACTTTTTGACTCAGTTCGCGAGAACAGCTAGTAAAAAATCTGTAAAAACTTTTTCTTTAATCTTACACTATGCCAAATTATAGAAAAGTCTACATAAACTATTGCTGATACAAGTTTTGACAAAATTACTAGGCAGCCTACTTTTTTAGAACAAAAGACCAGTACAAAAGAAAATTGCAAAAACAGTGTCAAGAATGATGTAAATAACCTTCTTCTCAATAAAAGTAAATGGTAACATACGGAAGTTAATACAATGGGTTTGTTAATTATGCGTACAGAGTTAATGGATTATAGCCTTCAATTTAGTATTAACCAATGCGTTGATTAATTTTGGAAGGTAATTTAGAAGTAGTCTATGTTGCGACCAATAGGGAATACATATATTCAAAACAGTTTTTACTCTACTTCTCACGTATTTTTCTTTTTCTTACAGAATCTTTAATAATACTTTCGATTAAGACATGTATGAAATAGGTTTTTATGCTGAGCGGTATTAAATAAACGACCCTACTCTAAAATTTAATGCGATATAGTTTTCTAAGTATTTTTTTAAATACATTTACTAACTTTCGAACTAATTCGATTTTTGAATTTCATAATGTTTTATGACTCTTATTATTCTGATTTTGAGATGTAAAAAAAGATTAAAAAGATTTCCAGTCCATTTCTCTGTACATAGGCCTCTGCAAAGGCACTGAGTTCGATGTTCAGATCTAATACAGTACCAGCCCTACACTACGTTTGGTTACAATGTCTCCACGTCTATGGCAATCATAGCTATATCAAAATAATGTTTATTTACATAAAAAAATCAAGTTCATCGTGGTTCTATTAATTTTAAGCAAAACTATGAATAAAATTAGAATGAACAGGGCATTGGCCCTTTAAGTGGTATTATTATTCAATAGTATTTATTACCATAAAAGTAAACTAATTAGGAAATTAACATTCTTGAGAATATACTTTTGGCTACTGTTGCTGTTGATTTACTTACTTATTTTAATCCCCCCAAAATTTTAATTTTGTTTTGTTTGAAGTTAGAGAAGCAGCAGAAATACATTTACAGTCCAAATTTCTACTGACTAGCTATCGTAAGCAGTCTTAGTAACAGGTTTCTCATATTCACAGTTCTTTGGGTACAGAACCGAAAAAAAAGAATACTGTATCGCAAAATATATTTGGCTTGTCAGCTCAATAAAGCAATAAGTACTTATTTTTTCCAGGTTCTTTGCGAAGCACCATTAGTTTTAACCGACTTTTCAACCCCTACCACCGACCACAAACTCACTTTATTTAACACGAAACCAATATTAACTCCTATTTATGATGAAAAGCGATCATAACTACAACATTGACACATTTTCTTTAGAAAGTAGGTCGCACTGATGAGACTTCTTGAAGAAATGTTGGAAATTCGCTTTCATTGACTAGTAAGAGTTCGGTACAATGTCATTAGCTAACGAAGTGCGATGGGAACTAATAGACAATAATATAATTTACACTGATGTAATGTATTGGAAGAGTTTTCTTTTGTTTTTAGTTATGATGATTTCTACAAGTACTTGCTTACTTATCAAGAGTGGTTATTGGCTAACGGTCTAACAGTCTCCATAGTCAATCTTTTGACTGCATAGTTAGCGCTGTAGTTGGGCAATCGGCCTCTGTGCAACTTATCAAAGGTTAGATTCGTCTGCATTTAACACTTTGTATGATCCACAAATGGTTCCGGGCCTCTGTGTGTAATGTAAATGGGAATGTATATGTATGGTATGCTTATATAAAGTACAGAGGACACAGGACAGTATCATTTTATATTTAGAAGTCATACCTACCATTGTGAGTAACATCCGAAAAGCACGGTAGACCATGCTGTGGTATTGTGCCCTGCTTGTTCTGAACACCGCTGTGTTCTTATGGAAGTGTGTTCTTAGTCGAGGCCATGGTGCCGAGCGAGAGGAGCTATATGCGGAATAGCTTTCTGCGAAGCAGTAAAGCAATTCTTTTGTATAAGAATATTTTGAAAACTATTGTAAAACCGTGATAGAACTTGATTAAGAACCTAGCCCTCACAGTCATTTACCAGGAAAGACGTAAATTGATCTGTCCTGTAACTTGAAGTGTTAGGTTAATGACCTTTATAAAACCCAATTGACCTTTGATCTTACGCTCTAATTTTGGTATATCGCACGTTTGAAAAGCGAAATCATATTTTCGCTCCGGAACCGGATTTTCATAACTGAATATATTTATACACATATATTTGAAACCGGATTTTCATACAACAGGTAAGTTTTAGAAATTTGACATTTAATATTTAAGATGTTCTAGAGTAGGTACTCATTATGTTACTTGGGACTAATATTTTATACATACATAGATAAACTTTCAAATCTAATTATGTTCTTTTGTCAGCGCGCGACAAATTGTTTACGATTGAACAGACCATATAGAGAATTTTCTACCTATGTTTTCTAATATTTTTATAGATTATTTACCAATTTTTTTTATAGGTTTTAGCTACTCATGTTACGAGAAACTAGCCTAATAATAATAAAATCTCAGTACAATTTTGGTAGCTGTGTGTTTATGATAGCGTTTCGATTTCTGTGCGTGTCGCACAATAAAATATCCTACCCTATCATTCTGGTAGCAACTCAGTTTTCATGACAATCACTTCACTGCTCAAATAACAAAATTTAGCTACAATGCTTATCGTTGAGGCCGTTGGTTGAATGGCATATATTCCTGTAGTAAGTATTACAAAACCAAACAATATACTAACGAACCTAACTGAACACGTTTTAAAATTTCTTAACAACAACAATATGTTATAGGCATCTATAAATAATTGAATTAGTTAAATGTTGTGTGTTAATGGCGATCGGGTTACAACTGCAGCGTCCGTCACAAATTAAATTAAGACGGCCGATCATTATATGGAAATGGGCTTGTTAATCAAACCGCTTTGATTGATGTTACAGTCAAGATATAATGTAACTGGTTAAGCATCTGTTCAAGAGGTCTCAGGCTCAAGTATTTCTACGACACTACATATCCATTCAGTAAGGTGTTAGGTCCGGTTTACGTAGAAGCACGCCTTTGTCGTATATTGCTGCAGCTGACCGCAAAACCGCTCGCGCAAGCACAAATATGTGAACATAGCGAGCAATGTATGACAAACCACTCGACGTACCATGTATCCTTTTTTGATGGTAGACAATAATCAAATGACTTCTCTCGCCCAGGAAGGGTAAGAGAAAGTGTCACAGTCTTTCTGACTGAAAACTACTAAGGTCGATTTCCAACTAAGTCTGATCCGAATACAATCCGAATCCATGAAAATGTAGTTCCACGTATCCGTGGAACTAGTTCTATACTGGATTATGCACTACATCCATCATTCGTCATTGGAATTCTTTCAAGGTACACCCAAATTCTGACTGAGTTTTTCTAACCTATGTTTATAGGGTTTCAAATCGGATTCTAAAAGGACTTATTGTGGAAGCGCTCTTACTGCAATTAGATATTAAAATATTATTGATTTAAATATTAAATTCGTTTAGCAATATAATGGGGTATTGAACAGAACACCAGAGTCTAATGTTTAAGTTTGGCTATGTATCCTAAATATAAACTTCAAAAAAGTTTAATTCAATGCGTCAAACCTCTTTCTTTGAACGTGTCTATGGCTAACTGGAAACTTTAATAACTAACCAGCTACTCTCGCGCGGTTTCACTCGCTGCTCGGCTTATTTAGATCGTAGCGTGATGTTTTGCCTATGGCACTCACACATTGTAGCTACATATCAGTGAAAGAATTTTGGAAATCCGACCAGGTGTTCCAAACGTTAACTCCTACATACAAACTTACAATACCTTTTTATAATATTAGTATAGATAAGATGGTCTGTTGTACAAAACACGAAGGATATAATAATTATTTTATTTTCTACATAAAAAGAGGTATCCTAGGTAGAGAGATCCTACTAACAATTATTTCTAATTATTTGGCTCCAGTATTTTATTAGGAGACGGATAGGGAAATAGTTAATCTCAGTCAGTCAGACAGAAATAACCAAGTAACGACCCACTCGGGATTGGCGGAGACGAATGTTGCCTTGTAATGACTAAATTAGTTTCTTTTTTAAGCAAAAACAGTTTCATATTAATATAAATGTTGTCTGCTTAGCAAGTATCTAACGGGTGTGTCGCTTTGTCGCTTCGACAAACTCTTGCCAATAGTCTTAGAACGATATACTTAATATTAAATTAAATTATAATCATTTACGCCAACTGGACCAAAAATTAAATATTAAAAAACCTAAACCGAAAAAATAAATCGGTATATAAAATACCGTATTTATCCGTATCCGTCATTGGCTTCACCCGCGTGGTCGGTTAATAAAAAGCAGCCTATGTGTCAATTCAATCACCTATCTACATAACAAATTTCAACCAAATCGTTCCAGCTGTTTTTGCGATAAAAATAACTGACACACATACATCGATACATTCTCACAAATTTTCACATGTACATAATAATACTATACAAATATTAGGATAAATCTGAAACAAAATAATTAAAGCATAAATGAATTTATAAACAATAAATAACGCCTGAAATGTACTTTCGATCCTTAATCACCGTAGCAATTTTCTTCGAGCCATTTTCCAACTAAAGGACCATCATATTTCAGTCAAGATCAGCATTTTATAAAGTTGCAACCAGCACATGTATACATGTACATATTTATGCGGTTGCCATGGCAACAACACATGGCGGGTAGGCTGACGCTGACGCGGCGTTATTTGAAGACACCCTGTGTTGCAAGTGACGTGATATTTGCAATATCTTATGGAAATTTTACGGCCTGCGTCGTAGGAATTAGTTTATTATCTTTATTGATAGTTCGAAGTTAGTATATAACGTATCTTTGTTGTTGGTCCTTTAATAAATGGATAATAAGAAGACTGTTTTGAAAAGGATGTGTTGAAATGCTGTACTTGTGCAGTGCAGTTTGTGTATGACGCATTTATTTGAAACGCGTTCATAGTACACTTACTTTTTGTCTACCTAAATATAGATTATCTCGATCGAAACTATAGACAGACAAACCCAAGGTTACATTAAAAAGGTTGCTTGTAAATTACTCTAAAATCTTTGTCGAAAAAAAAACATATCCTTGATTTTTTCGTACTTTTAGCTATTAATTTCTTGGAAAACTTTGGTGTAAATGAGTCTGAGCTTTAAAATTTTACGACCAGAGACTAAATAGATTATACTCAACAAAAATAGGATGCAGCACATCTGTTACAATGATAAAACAAGACTTACTTAACGCGTAAAAAACCTTCACACGTGTGTCGTGACGCGTCAAAAGCATAATTAATATCTTCATACATTTGAAAAAATGCAGCAAGACATACAAGTATGTCTCAAACAAAATAAAACGCCACGACATACAAGTGTGTTTCTGCCTTAACTATATATCTATGTATAAATAAACGTACAGCATAATATATTCCGAACATTTTCACTGCATCTCAAGTTACGTGTGCCTATAAAATTCAGAAAGAAGGGACAGAAATTCTCTCGCTGTGTTTTTATCAAGTAATAAAATGTTAGGCAGTGCTTCAGGCGACGCAATTTGGCTTCCACGCAGAATACCATCCCGTTATGGACACTGTAATGGAAGCTATAAAATGGATATCTGTTTTAAATGAATGCTCACTAATATGTGAGAACGAATTTGTTTGTTTGTTTACTCAGACTAATGGTTTAAGGAAAATGATATTTATTTTCGAGGCTGTAAAGTTGGATTTGATTTGATTGTAGTAATTTCTATATTTACGTAGGAAAAAGTACTCGTTCTGTGGTCAATATTCCTAACCTTTTCCTAGCCATTATATTCAGTACTATTTCATCTTTTTATATCTATGCCAAAATACATGCCGGTTAAAAAATAAAAATAAGCGTTCGTATTTTGAACTAACAGATTTCACAGGCATTAAAAAAAGTAAACTCATGTTAGTCAGACAGCGTTCCCCTCCCACCGTGACGTTAAAATTTGATCGGCTGCAGCCGTGATTTTCCGGAAAATTTTAGTGATGCCACGCTTAAACTCGATACCCTAATTTTTCCGATACCATCCATGAGTCTGTTTTCACTTCACAATTTCCAATGAATATAAATACAAAACGATTTTTAATCTAAGAAACCATGTATCAATTTTCCCTTTTCCGGAGCATCAATCTAATGAACAAAATTTTTCCTCATACCTAAATAAAAAAACGAAAATTCTCGTACCCTCTGGTGTATAAAAATCAATATTTAATTTGTGTATCAGGAGTCACGAAGTTATCGCTGGGGCAGCGAAACGAATGGGGAAGACAAAAAAATCAACAGGCAAAAGGGGCTTGTTTGTCGCACTTGAATTGATTTATTTATGCAATAAATCTAACATTGGATTAATCAGGCTAAGTTTTGTCGGCGCAGCAATGTGTTGTCGTGAAAAATATGTTTGGTGAAAAATTGCCAACGGCGAAATAAAAGCGCTGCGGTATTGTCGAATGTTGTCGTGCTTTCGTTTATACCAAATGTATCGTAATGTAATATGTTTCTACTTTTTAACGTGAGCCTTATTACAAAGTAGTTCCTACTTGTTTTTCGCGTGTGCCTGTGTCTAATGCTTTTTTATTTGGTTTTTACAGGTAAGAGCAACTGAAACAGCAGCATAAAAGTTATGGTAAGAGCTGCGTGTAGTCGTAGTATACGAGACTATAAAATTGTACGAAAGAACCACAAAATCGCAACCAAAACAGAAATATCAACCCATTTTACCAAACGTATTACTCTATTTATTTTCTTCCGCTCGAAGTTGCTTAAAAACTTTTACAAATTCATACCCCTTTTTGTATTTACAACACAGAAATAAAAGCAACCACAGTTTTTGGTATCTGTAACTTTGCTGCAAACGGTCAACTAACGGCGCAGTTAAATTTTTCAACGTTATTTGCAGTGGTCTCCACTGTCTGTGTTATTCCTGTGTCGCGAAACTCCAAATACTGACTCCATTTCATTAAAGTACGGGCTATTTTCAGTCGTTTGATAACGAATATAGAGGGAAAATTGACGATAAAAAAAAACTTTGAAACTTTACGCAAGAAACAAATTCGAGACGAAAAAAACTTTACAAAAGAAATCGAAAAAAAAATCGAATGAAAAATTTTCTATTAAAGCGTGCGGAAGAAAACAGCGTCTCGATGTTTCCGCGATAAGACGCAACTTTGGCAACCTATCTTTTTAATGTCCAGGCCGTCAATTATCATTACGTTTGGGACGGTCTTAGGGAAACGATCGTAAGTCAATATTAGTGCCTATAAAGGTGAGTGATAACCGCATATCCGCTCTACCCTTCCTTAATACTTCCAAATTACAATGTAATAGGGAAATAACCAATCACAACAGAGGAATGGAAGTTTTTGAATAACATGTTTGTTGGGCTGTGATTGACTGAATAGGGAAAAGACCTTTTCTATGATAAAAGTTGTGTTGAGTTCTTTGAACTCAGTTCAGGTTTTTTGACAGTAAGTAAAACATTAGCTATCCTGTTAGGTCAAGCTGACTTAATTGAGTAATTTATTGTACTTTTTTAGAAACGGTTAATCCTAAGCTTATCGATATAAACCATTTTAGGTGACTATATTTTCAAATGTAGTTAGTGATCAATTCAATCATTAATCATAATATAATCATGCTTGGGTATAAGATATCCAAAAGATGTAGTATAAAATTTGAATTTCAGTGATATCCATTCAAATTCTACCTAAAACAATGTGAAAAATATAATAAACGTTTTCCTTAAAAGATTTCCAGCAAATGCACATAGCAAAAACTCAAAACATATGACTACTTAAGATGATAAATAACGGCAAAGAGCGCAACGGAGTCCACACACCTAGCCATAAAAGTCACATAAAAGGTAGCATTAGCATTAGAGATATAGTGTTATATTTACTAAGATATACTGATGTTTAGAGGTAAATATAATAAGGACAAAATGATCGTGCGTGCAGGCTCGCCGACCCCGGGTTATTACAATGCAGTCCGTGTGAACGAGCTAGATGCTCAGAATTTGTGATGCCGATATTCACGTAACACGGTTATCCTTCCTATATTGTATTTCGTTGATATTTTTGAAGAATTTTAGACTTTAGCGTACCAATATTGAAACTCCATTTTGTTTGTTTTGTCTCAAGATGTTTTAGAGCTTTAAGGTGTATTGTTGAGACTAAAGTACTATTAAAGTGTTCTTAACGTTGAGTGGCGTTTGAGTGTTCGAAAATACAATTTAAAGTAGAGGAAATTTTGTTTTCATCTACATATTATTTTTATAGCATAGCCTTCTCATTAAATTATTCGTCTTCTTGTTAGGTATGAAATGATAAATATTTTTACAAAAACCTAAAATTTTATTAATTTTACAATATTATTATGGTGTGTAAACTTGTGACATTTTAACAGTACTCGATGCTTTTAAAATCTTAAAATATATTTTTTAAGTATTTTTTTAGGGTTGGTACAATAATCAAATCACTTCTTTAATACTGCGCGAGGGGAGGCACAATTGGTGCCTCCAAGATTCATTTACTGACTAAAAACCATTCTGTCCCTTCACCTGTTCCAGACCGGAGTCACGGTAAGTTACTACGTTTGACTCACCAGTAGACTTTTTCAGAAGTAAAGTTCGATTTTAAAGTCAATATTTCAAGAAAGTAATATTCTTCCTTATCCAATAATGTGTTGAGAAGTATCCTAAAGTTCCAGCGCAGTGATTGGACGTATAGGGTGTTGTGCAAGGCAAACTGTCAACCATCTTGACATTTTCCAAGCGAATGCACTTAAGATCTTTAGTGCGTTCTCCTGACTACGTCGCGTCTCGCGCTCTACTTGTCAAGACTTATATTGCAAATTGCTGTAAGAGAAAATAAAATGAGATTGACAAAAAAGGTACTTTATATTCATAAAGTGTAGTGGATTTTCTGAACGAAATCTGTTAAACCTTCCGATCTTAACTTATTATAGTTTGGGATTAGAAATTATTCTGGGAAGAATCAGGTCCAATCTTTGCTACCATTATAAGCATAAAAGCTCTCTACAAGTTCAAATTACCTATCAATATAGCTTTTTTTTTGTGAGAGGAAAATCATTAAACGGCTTCTTCCGCCCAGCGTCGGGCGGGAGGGAGTGTCAGACTCTTACTGACTGAAAACCCCGTTCCTTCTCCTTCTCTCGGCCACGGTGCCTCATTGCGCTTACCTATCAATGTAGCTAGAAATTTATTTGGCTAGGATTTGATAAATTGTAGGTACAGATAAACCTACATTCCGCGCTAATGCCATTATAACGCGTGAATGCACAGCCCATTGAATTTTCGTAGAATTTAACAAATTTATCGTGTGCATTGCCGAAAAGGTAAATAGGCATAGCATGATTTGAAATTATGATTTATTGCAAAACTTTGTTATATATATTTTACTAGAGCAAAAAATACGAAAAATTCTCCAAGATTAAGACGAAAGATACAGAGCAATACTCGTAGAGCAGTCGCTTCACTTATAATAGAAATCTCTATCAAAGGTAAACGGACTTTAAATAACAACGAAACCGAAAAGAATACCAGCGTAATAATAAATAGTAACCTAGCTACATAATTCACATAAGCGGTAAACAACAAACTAAATGAGGTTTTAACACTTCATTAACCATACCACCATTCAACGGCTAATCCTACCGAAAATTAGTTTCGTTTATCACGATCAAACTTAGATTTGCAATTCGCTCTTTTACATCCAAAAATAAACATGGTAGCTCGGTGGAATTGTGTTTAATTTAGCTCACACAGTTCATCCCGATGTGAAATGAAACCGATTTCAATTACTATTGGAGTTACATGATTAGTTTGCAGATTTTGGGACCCGCATTTCAGCCATGTTTGAGCTTGTTATGACGTGCACACATTTGGATATGGTTAAATACTGTCTGATGCATGGTTGGCCAAATAGTTAGTCGACTGTACCGCGACATACTAATTTGCTAATGTGATTAGGTATTGTAATGAAATGCAGATTGAAACGAAAAATGTATGTTGATTGGTTGCGTTTAATTATATGGATTAACTTACACGTTGAAATTTTGGGTTTGAAAAAAAGAAATAAAAAAGGAAATATAACTAACACTAAAATTAAGGTCTTACATATTTTGTTCTATTCCTTTTTATATATTTTTAGCTTAGATTTATCCAATGTGTATATTTGTTTCTTTATCCACTTACTTTAGATATTAATTGATAAACATAAGCGCATTTAAAACAACAATACACAAAAGAAGGAACAGTGATATATGCCCGGTTTCCGAAAGCCCGATTAATGTTAAAATCAACTAACTAGGTGTCAAATCTCTTGTCAAGTCATCTGATTGGTTGTTGATAATTCAGTCAACCAATCAGATGACTTGACAAGAGATTAAATTGATTTAACATTGATCGGCCTTTCGGAAACCGTGTGTTAGTCAGTAAGAGTTTGACTCTCTCTCTCTCTCTCGCCCCAGGGTCGAAGTGTCTCTTTCTCAAAACAAAACGAATTTATTGACACACAAAAACAAAACAACTTCTTCCAACCTAAAAACCTGAAGAATTAGTGTCTTTTTATTTCCAACGATAACATATCCTTTCTAAAATACGATCCGAACTGAACATAATTTACAATTGATCGCGTATTCAACATGAGAATTGGACATATCAATGATGTGCAGAGAAATGAGATAAGCAAAATAAAACATGGATGCCTTCAAAGAAATAGGTCACGTTTTCAATCTAGTACCCGATGTTTTCGTTCACAAAAAACAGTATGAGACGTAGATCTTAGTATTTGATGCAATCATTGTGAAGGTAATGAGAGGAATGATTTGATCAGCTTTGCTTGTTTGCTTGTTGGTATGCAGACATGACTAGGCAAGATAGATAACGTTTTTATGATTGCTTTGTAATTCTGCAAGGATGTTCTTAAGGATTTTGAAATAATTACGAGTATAGTACATGGTTCGTTCTAATTTTAAGGCTAGAAAATGACGACTTACATATATGAACCTTACGTTAAGGGACTTCATTTTAATAAATTAAAAATATTGACATTTCCATCATTATACATATATGAACTAGCATTGGACATAAGAAAAAATTTAGGTAAATATCCAACCTTAAAAAGTACCAGACTTGCAAGTACACTTCGTGCAGTAAGTCACAGAACGGTTATGTTTGACAAGAGTGCCTTCTGTATGGGCCCTAAAATATATAACAAACTACCCAAGGATATAAAAGAATCCAAAAATTTAAATGTATTTAAAAACCAGTTAAAAAAATGCCTTATTGATAAATGTTATTATTCTGTTCTTGATTATTTAAATGATAAATGTAAATGACTAGTTATTATAATATTGAATTAATTGATAATGTATTGGAATTTGAAGATGTAATGTTATGTTTGTATTAAAATTTATAACTAATATTTTAAAATTGGTAAGATTGTTAAGAGAATAATTTACTATGTAATTTGTATTTATACCTAATGTTTGCACACCTGTCATGGTAGGATATGGTCTAAAGCTCTTATATAAAAATGTCACCTCTTGAACTACCCATATTTCGCAAATAAATGATTCTGATTCTGATTCTGATTCTGAAAAAAAAAAATGCTGTTCAAGATTTAGTAAAAATATTCTCCTGGTTTTAGAAATTTTTGGTGATCCTTAAACACCAAAAAATTCTTTTAGTTTCAAAGAAATCTTCCTATCTGTCCTTTTTCATTAAACCAACAACAGTACAAGTAAACATTTTAATAATTTATGTTATTTTCCAGACATTTTTGCTTCTGTGTTTCCTAATTATTTTATACCAACCAATGCAATGCATGTACGACTATCAAACACATTGTAGCTACCATCTACCTTATAGATTCGTTATGCAGTAGAGCACATTAGTAGATCTCAGACACTACCGTCTGGAATAATTAAATCTGCGTCTAAACAAGGCCACGTTTGTGTTCGTAACACCTGCTTTGTATTGACAACAGAGTCTGAGGTGGTAAATGACAATGAATTTAGCGCTTGAACTCAATACGAAGTGCGGTGCCCCGTTTGCACTCACTAGTACTGCGGACAGATGACACCCGTGCTTGTTCCCAGGCATTATGCACCAATCCAATATTAAATTCCTGCATTTAATATTGCTAACTGCACTTCGAAGCTCCATTTATCCAGTTAGTAGTTTGAACTTATGAATAGTTTGTGAATTTGTTGTGAAAATTGTAAACGTATTTGGTCAACTTAGAATAGACCCAAATCGTCTTCTTTAGAATTTGTTTCGTCCATTACACTTAAGCACTGTCGTGGTCCACCATACTTAATCTTAATACTTATTAATTAGTTTAATTATTACAAAACCTAGTATTACTCCAAAAAGTTTTCAGAGCTCCAAATTGAGAGATAATCCCACCAACAAACATTTGAAATTGCTTCCCAATCGGCATAATCTTAGCAGTTCTATCGGATAATCTGTAACACGTACATATGGCTATAATAGTGTTATCTCATAGAGTATTGTCTGTAATTGCATTGTGTTTAATTCCATTAAAGCTTGCGCCCGATCAGCTGGCATCCGACTGTCGCCCAATCCGATTAGTAGCCGCTTTAAACAATCGTGCGCATGGTGCTCAGGGAATAAGTGCGGTTGCTGATCGACTATTTATGAGCAAGGAGTTCATTTGTAAAGGTGTTCACATTCTGTGTGCTGTACACGTCTGTTCTACGTTGTACGGAGCTGGTTCAGTTGTGAATAAACTTTATTGTTTGTAGAGATACTATAAATGGTGGTATCATTAGATTTTGTGGAAGACTCTTCTCTTTTTAAAAAGGAGGTTGCATATGATCCATCTTATCTTACATTTTTTTTCTTTAGAAAAGTTTACAACTGGCCTTGATTATAGTATACATAACATAAATAGCCTTGTTGTGTATTTTGTATAGAACTGACGAAACGCGATGACTGGTCTACCGCTAGACTAGGTAGCTAAACATTTGAATTAATCAAGTAGCATTTTTACCTACTTTTAATATGCCTTCTAACGTATATCATTGTCACAATAATAACTTTGTTTGAATATTAAATAAGTACCTACCAATCACGATCCACGGAGCCCACTTTCACACGTCCCAAGAAGCCAATAAACTTGGGACCCTACGGAATCAATACTTGTTTTGTTGTACCGGTTGAAAGGGAAATATCTCGTATTGGGTGCTTATCGTAAGTTGTAAAGCAATTGAGAGAAACTGTTGGGTGCGGTCAATGCGGTTTCCTACAAGTGGCAGTGGTTATAGACTTCTGTTGTGTTATAACGAGCTTTATTATATAGGTGATACGTTTTAGAATTGTGTGCTTTTCTGCTTTTTGTATCTTATATTTGATGCTATATGTTTGCACGTATAAAAGTGCTAGTTTATTTGCAGTTTTGCTTCAGTATGTGGTCTGGGTCCATCCATTTCTTACTGTTGTTGTGTCACGTTTAGAAAAACAAAAAAAAAATGTGTTCTAAAATTCTCCATAAACTGGGTAGCAAATGTTTAAAGAAGCTTTTCGCTCAAATAACGTTCCAGATCTTCATTCGTAATATCGTACAAAGGAAAAATACTATTTAAAGAGTACTATACATCCTTATTAATAAACTATTTATATATCTTTACTAATATTATAAAACTGAAGACCTTGTTTGAACGCGCTAATCTCTGGAACTACTGGTACGAAATGAATATTTTTTTTGTGTTCGTTAGTCCATTTATCGAGTTTGGCTTTAGGCTATAAAACATCACCGCGCTAGCTAAGCAGCGAGTGAAACCGTGTGAGATAAGCTAGTTCTAAAATAAATCATTTGTATGTTTTTTTTAAGTGTGGGAGAGCCATTTTCGGCACGAATGGGTCGGCTCGACCGGAGTGATACCACGGCCTCACAGAAAACCGGCGTGAAATAACCACAGCGTTATGTTTCGCCGTGTGAGTGAGGTTACCGGAGGCCCAATCCTTCCCCTCCCCCAATCCCTCCTAAATCCCTAAATCTCCAAATCCCTAATCCCTAAAAGGTCGGCAACGCACTCGTAACTCCTCCGTCGCGAGTGTCCATGGGCGGCGCTGATTGCTTACCATCAGGTAAACCGTCTGCCCGTTTGCCGACCTATTAAATAATATAAAAAAAATGTTTGTTTCTTACCAATAAAGTTGCAGCTAATAGTTTTTTGAGAATAACTGGTTAATTTTAATTGGTTCACTTTAATTAATTAAGGAATAAGGATGTCATATTACACGGAAATGATTTAGATCTCGATAAGACCATGTTGATATAATAGGAACAAGTAAATACAGGAAGTTATTGTACACGGAAAAGTTTAATTAAGTAATAGACATTTAAATGAAAATGGTTTATTATGTATTTCTTGGTTACAGATGCTAATTAAGGACAAGACTGTTCATAAAGAACATACTGACTGACCACTATTCTATTTTGACGTTTTAAAAGTACCTATTTATGGTTTAGTTGGAATACTTGGAATAAAATATTTTGACTTTATAAGACAATTCAATCAAAAAGAGAAATTCGATGTTTGGTAGTATGTATTTGGCTGGGTTTCAAAATTTGAACAAAATCTCTTTTTCAGAGTTGTATGGTGTTTTATAGATATTTTAGACACCGCTGACCATACGGTTTACCATTCACCTGAAGGGACATATCGAGAGTAAAGTGACATAACCAATCCGCATCATACTTGGGCAACCCTGGTGATTAAGGTTTTAACCTTCTCGGTGTGAGAAAAGATCTGTTTTAAGCAGTTGGCACTGGGAGTACAAGTATCTAATGGACTGGTGATTGGTACGTGACATATAGGTTTAACACAACCACCACATAGAAGGAAATAAAGAGGCGCTTAATATATACTATAGGTAATGAATAGTTTTATAAAGTTTGTAAATTGTAAAGACTATTAATAGGCTCACTAATTGAATATACAGTAAAAGGAACATGAATATTTTACTATTATAAAAGTCCATATTATTATTTTTTCTGCTGCAGTCAAATCTTTTTAAATAATACTAATTAAAATAGAGGCCGTTAATTAAATGACTAGATGCCATAGTTCATTCACAGTGGAATAAACTCATGTGTAGCGATGGTGACTATAATTTCCGCTTTTCGCTTGCATCGCTCACCGCTCGCATCGCTCACAGCGCTCAGACTCCGCTCAAACCGCTTGCAGTGCGCCGCGGTATTAATTAACCAAAACGCGTCGACAGAAGCAATGACCATTAAAATATCTTCGTGAAGTATTTCTACTTTAGTTTTTTATAAATAATGTATTTTTTATTGTATAGGTACCTATTAATAGTAATATGGAAAAGTTTGTTTGTATGATATTTAAAGCTATTATTGAATTTGAACAAGGGATTAAAATAATCATAGAAAATATCTAAGTAAGTGGCAAATTATAAATATATTAAATCACTATTACTCTAAACTAAAAAAATCTTATGCTTGGAAAAATGAATTTTCAAAATGCGTAGACATCTTCATATCGATGATGTGTCACCATGACACATACGTACATACAATGTTATCTATTCACATACTACATGTTCTTCAAAGAGTAACTATATAAGGTAATTACTGAATATAATTACAAGGGAAGCTCCTATGTATATATCCTTTAGAAATAGGGTGATTCTAAACATACAACTATTATAATACTTCGGGGGCTAATGTAGTTTAGTCGTTATTACCGGCAATAGGAGCTAGTTATACTTCTCCATTTTATTAGATATAATGTTAAGCTGTCTGCATTCAAAAGATAATTAAAATTGTTGGACTGGTTTTTAACTAAGAAAGAAACTTAGTTGTAGAGTCATACCGATTTATTTATTTAATTCACTTAATTTTTTTTATTAATTAATTTTTTTATTAATTAATTAATTTATATAATTCACGTCATTTAAATGAATATACTAGAAAAATCGAATAATATTTTGGTGTCTGACTCGCTTCGGTGCCATCGGTTTAAGCAATCTACCTATGTGTTATCCCAGACCATAAATCTATATGTACTATGAGAGAAGGTATACTTATTTTTATCAATAACCATTCAGTAGTTTTACATGAAAGAGGAACAAACATACATACATACAGACTTATACATACATGTTCAGAAGAATTATGGCAATCACATCCTCTAAGAAACGCATTAACCTTTTTGTTAGCCGTAACTTCTGTTGTCCTTTGTTTTATTTATTTATTTTAGTTGCATTGTGCATATTGCATTATGTGTGTTCATTTCTTAGTAGGTCGCGATACCATCTCACATTTAACAGTTTCCAAAACACCTTTCGTTTTTTTAGGGTAACTGCACTACCGACATAATTAAATAATGATTCCACAAAAAAAAACTCTTATGGTTTAGGATAGCTATGTAGCCTCTTGTGTTAAAACAAGTGTGGGAGAGCCAAGCTTTGGCACGAATGGGTCGGCTCGACTGGAGTGATACCACGGCCTCATAGAAGACCGGCATGAAACAGGCGTTGTGTGAGTGAGGAGGCACAATCCTTCTCCTCCACCAATGCTCCCCCCGGTTGACAACGCACTCATAACTCCGTCGTTGCGGGTGTCCATGAACGGCGCTGATTGCTACCATAAGCTGCATGCTCGTTTGCCGACCTATACTATATATCCTCCTGTATCCTCACATTATAAACCATTCTCATTTGCCACAAACTTTACTATGTGGTGTTAGAACTTTTATAACAAACAAGAAATAAACACGTTAGTTTAGGAGGAAACAAAAGGTTTTTCCATTGAGTGGGAAAGTAAGTATTTACATGCTTATATATTTTGTTACAAGTTACAAATAAAGAGGCATAATATTCATAATGCTATATTTCTTAATTATATATAAAAGGAACACTGATTCAGCAGGTCTTATGCAGAAAGGACCCAAGATCCAAGGATGACCATTCATGGACTGTTTGTAATGATACCTGTACGCTTTCAGTAGTTTACCATAAATTAAGGTTCCCATACCTTATTCTTTAATGAACCTTGTTGCATTACTTCAAAGTATAAATGTATTTATTCCGCAATTTTATAAGAATTTAAATTAAATATACAATCAAAAGTTCCGATACAATTTAACAATACTTATTGAAACCACAGTAGAAACTTCTTTACTTTTCTTCTCAATACAAAAGAAATATTTAAGTGAATTTACGGCAAATGCAGTTCAATATTTAATGTCCGGAGCAGACCTTTTCATTTTATACATTACGCGCACGATACGCCAAGACAGCGAGTTAAAGCTCGTTGCAGCTCTGAAACAGTAAAATATTTTTAAAATACCACCACACTACGTTCATTTCTAGTATAAGGTTATAGCTACATTATGACAGGCGGTAGCGATAGCGATATGCGAGTTTTATAAATAGGCTTTATTTGTCTTTAGCGACACTGTCATCATTACCATATTAATTGTTGAACATTCATCTTCCCCAATGACTTCCAGATTGAAAGGTTGATGATGAAACATAACGAATGAAAAATCTGTTAGCAATTCATAATATTTTTTCAATCGAATTATTGTGCCTTCCCTGATATGGGCGAGAGGAAGTGTCATTCTCTTGCGAACTAAAACAGCCGTTTTATCTCCAACTCTGAATTGGGGCCTTAATACATTATTGCGCTTACACTCCTTTATCACACTCGCAACCCTGAATGGAATTCACTCATAAAACGACTTATTGTTACCCCCTTACTTCATATAACATATTACCATAGAAAGAAGCAACTAAAATCGCTTTAAAAATCGCTGGAAACTATATTTGTCGCACTATTACCTTTTCGCGGGTTCTGTCTAGACACGGTGCCGTCCCCGAGCGAGTGCCTTAAGCGGTTTAACCGGGCGGCCGGAGCAGCGCGGCAGGTGAAAGCAGGCAGCCGACAGGGTGACAGGTGAAGAGTTCGCGCCCTTCTGTCTCTAGTGTCTACCATCTCTGAGTCACTGGTACTGATGTTTCAGTGTTCGCATAGTTTCTGTGACTAGCTCGCTTTATTAAGTCTAGTAGGTAGTTTTAATGATAGGTTTATATAATAAAATATTGGATTTGTTTTTGTAATCGTACTGAACTTCTAAAATCACTTCTCTGCTTGGTTAATATAATAGTTAGGACATAGAATGATATTCATCCTTAAAAAATAAAAACTGTTATTTTGAAACCGCTCACTACCCGAAATAGTGTACAAATCGGTCTAGGTATAAGGTATAAATCGGTCGCCAAGCCAGGCCTTACTTTTTATAAAATGCTTATTATTTGTCAATGGATACTATACTTTTTTAATTACATAACTGACTTCCTTAGAAATAATACAAGGTGTCATTTCACTTGCATTATTACAACTAACAAGATTACAAGTATCGTTATCAGATCTAATTAACAAATCAATTTATGATCATGTATGTAATTTATTATTGCAAAATAATACTTATGTGTAAAGCAGTATCGTCTTTTTTATTTAATGAGCAAAAAAAAAATTAGCGTTACATTTCTTAATTAGTAAGGCGATAAAGTATTTCGAAAGGTGTCGAAACGGCAATGTAATGTGTTACAGTTGGTACCTACTCTTATTCGTTGATTCTTTATTTTATTTTGTTCTTGATTACTTGCATACGCTTTCTGTTTTTTAATACATTAATGGATTGCATTTGAGTTTCGTAACAGAAAATGTTTAGTTCCGTCAAAATAAAAATAGATCATTGAGATCAAGTTAATGTAATTTTGCTACCTTATTTCACATGTGACACTTAAAATAGTCAATGTATTTTCCAGACTATATTATATCGCTGTTCTAAATTTCATTCAAATCTGATCAATAGTATTGACTCGAAAATGTAACAATAATCCATCCACAATTAAAACCGTTGTGTTCATAGTATTAGTAGGTTTGGTTGTGCATTACCTACTTAAATGATTCCTGTTACCAACAAAACATAGGAAGTAGAAGACACGTATTGTAGGATAGACGAATTGTCACGGAAGAGCATGCAAGTTGGGAATGGTCATGAGAACGCGGCCTTAAAGCCCATACGATTACGTATCATGAGAAAATTACATCTTGTATAACATTCTGTTGCTCAGTGTTGATACTTTATTACTTCGGAATCAACCCTAATGTACGCAGTGACTATTACACTATTCCGCAGACAGATAACACAATCTTGCTTTTACTCGTAGTTCCACCGTATTGTGAAGCCATGCTTTTAGCTCGCGTAACAACACACTAACGACTAAATAATATGTACTCAGCCTTTCTATTTGCACAGCTCAAACAGCAATTGCTTGTTATGCTAAAATAACTTCTTATTTCTCAGCGAGGCTATGCGATTTCTAGTAACGTAAGATTAAGTTGAAAATTTAACCATTTTGTAAGATAGAATGAAAACAATTTGCGATGTTGTACGCGGTTGTACGTTAAACTATTCGCCTCAGGTATTGGACGGGGAACGCAAATTCTGACATCAATTTGCCACGGTAAATGAAAAGATCTGGGACCGAGGAATTTCTTAAATAAAGTTGTTTACACCAGAACATTCAAAGCCGGCTCGAAAGTTTTCATTTCGACAAAATAGTTACCTATGTACTTCTTTTACTCCAATTTACACAATAAACAAAATACGATACTTTCTCGGTTTATTCATTATTTACATTTAAAATACTCAAATAAATGAAAAATATGCAGAATGGTGATAAAAGTAAGCTAATACAATGAGCTCATAAACTCGACATAATTTTATTTAAGGTTAAAAGCGACCACGGATTTTTTACGAGGTTTCGACTGGAACTTTTAAAACATCGGTAAAACTAAAAATAATGTCCCTTGCTCGAGTTTTTATTATTTTGTTACCACGATACGTTGGTTACTGTTAATAAATTGGCTTTCTCGTTTTGCACACAATATTTGTTTTATAAATGTTTGAAATTAATGTGAAGCCTCAGGCTATATATGCTTTCAGAATGAACAATATATTTTTGTTCTTTAATTTATTTTTTATTGCATTTAACTTTTAACATATCACGAGGATCAAATGATTGGTATGTGTGGTATGTTCTTAATAGAGGTCACGAAGTTCAATGAACCCTATTTGAATGCCTATCGCCTTTTATTTATTAAACAAATTACATTCAAATTCCAGATTCGACTGTCACAGAATAACAAGTACACAACAGCCTCCAAAGTTATGTTCCATATTTTATTTTTACTCTCTAATAATTATGCAAATATTATAACTTTATTCAAAATATATAAGGACTAGCTACTCAAAATTTATTATTCTTAAAGGTTCGTAAATTTCCAGTAGCCGTTCATCGTCTGAGCTTAAAACAGCTTTATTTAGAGGAGAAAAAATAAATAAAAACGTAACTACATTATTAAAAGCTGGGTAGAATGAATAAGGCATTTAATTAAAATAACGTAAAATATTCAGGTGAAGAGTTAAAAAAAAAACATCGTAGTTTTGCAGGGTTGTTTAATTTACATTGAGGGGAGTGTGCACTCACGGTTATGGGGAACATTGGTGTTTATGACAACTGGTTTGACTCACGTGTAAGTCTGTACACATGGACCCTTATTTGTCGGACCGCTGGTACAATAAAACAGGCCCTAAAATTCGAAACAGCGCCTTAATCCACATCAGATATGTGGAACAATAAAGTGAATGTAAAACCTACAATAAACAGTGGTTAGGGCGTGCGTGTCCAGCCTTATTTTTTGCCCTCGGTTATCCTCCCATGATTTATGCTGTGCCTGCCCGGAATATGATTACCAGTTACGTGTCGGAAGTGCCCTTAATGGATATAAACGTTGTATTTAACTGGCTGGTAAATACTCGCATTTTTGTTCGCCTTTGTACGGCTCAATTGTGACCATATTTAAGGAGTTTATTGGTCTGATCGCACACAAATTTGTAGCTTGTTGATGAATGTTCATTGGTGTTGATTTAATGGATGGCCTTAGATGTTTATGTGTTTCATAAGTGCGCCTCGCTGAGTTTATTTCTTATACATTTTACTGCTGCTTTCTATAGACGTTCTTGTTCCTTTGTAAGCCGATTTTATCAAGATGGAATAAAGTCATTTTGGGTGTGATTACTCAGAAATGTATTTAAGGAATAACTTGTTTCATGTTTTATCACAAGTTTGTTACATAAATCTATAGATAAGTAATTTTATATCTGACTCACGTACATATAATGTAACAAATACTTAATAAATAATATTAGGTATTATACTTAATAAATCTATAATGTAATGACCAAGTGAAGACTGAAACCATTTTCATTTTGCTATGATACAAGAATAGCTAAAAGCAAATTATTAAATTATTTCAGTACTAATAAATCCGATTACCTACAGTCACTGTTTGCAAATAAATTGAATATTTTTAAAACGCACATATAAATATCAACCCCAAACAAAACGTCAGAAGCATAATTCGGTTTCACTATAATTGAATTTCCTCATCAATTTTATGTCGTTTGTAACATTTTTATATTTCCGAAACCAATAGATTTTTTTTTGTTATTACATTCAAGTAAAACTTTTTATGTATTTTCTTTGGTATGAATAAAGCTTTCGTAATAAAATATAGAATGGTTGTCTGAAAGAAGAGAACAAATTTATGGTTTCACTTAAAACATAGTCGCCATGTTCCCTGGCCCGTCATATATTATTTTATTATATAAGTGTAGGTAGGTACATAAGTACACAAGCGAGAGCGAATAATCCACAAACCCAACACGCTTCTGTTTCACATAACTTCGACTAACAAAAATATGTTAATACTCAACTTTATTAACGAATGGAGGTCCCAGCAAATAAAAAATAAACGAGATATCTCGAACTCCAAGTTACAGTACAGAAAGGAGGAAAAAAGTTTGTCGAAAAGTGCTGCGATTAGGTACTTAGTAAGTTACATAGTACTTGGTTTTTTTGTTGTGCCAGTGCATCGTTTGTTAGGCACTGTTATTACCACCGAGCTCCTAATGAGGAAAAACGTTCTTTCCAATGATACTCTGAAGTAACACGAACTTCAACTAGTTCTGAACAAGTTTCGCGCGCAATTAACTAGCCTGATACTCTTGATTTTCCGTGATACATTTCTCTTTTGTGAGCTTAGTGGGTCTTAGTGGGCAATATTTATTGCTTTCGCTTTACACTTCTTTGTTCCATGTTGGTATTGTACCAGCTGTAAAACTAACATTCTTTTAGTGCTTAAATTCATTAGTTCTCTTCTACAAACAGTAGGTATTACAGTCCAACATGCAATCCGTCTCCAATAGTAAAAAGTAAAGTAATAGGCGACCCTTATTCTACGTCGCAAATTAATGCAATGTCCCAGCCGCCGGCGATACTAGCGTTTTAGTTATCAACATAACGGGGAACTAGAAGTAATTGGCGTAGAAATCGTAGGCTGCAATAAAGTAAGCCATTACGGATACATATTGAGAACTCAGAAGTTATTCTACAAAAGTATGTTGCTAGGTTACCCGCGAAACGTTTGAGGTGCGTGCCTAACGTCAGTTTACACGGTTTATATCATACTCGCAGCTAAAAGCGAAGTACAGACGGTCATGTAATATGTGTTTACACAGGGTCAGTACACTCGTATTTCGCGCTTTATATTTTTTGGGAATCCGCTGACGCAAGTGCGATACCAGCAATAAACATTCGTTACAGGAGCCCAGAGAAAAGATAAAGAAATATAAAAAACATTTTATTATAACAGCTATGAAGCCGAATACTGTGAAGCTGATCCGCACACGCGTTATAACCGACGTTTTCATGTTTGTGAAAAATCGTTGACAAACTTTTTTCTAAAAGAGAGGCAATTACATTAAAGCTTTTCCCTGCGACCTCCCGTCACATACTGTATGCTCGGCTTACACTGAATTGGGTTATCCAACTAAAGTAACGAACTTTTTCAAATTTTTAAAAACTGTTCGTCTATGATTTTTTACTTTTTCATTTACAGCTGAGCGTAGCATGCGCTATTGACATTTTAGCTAAACATCGCTCAATCTCCCCGATATCCGAAGATGAGTTAACAAGCGTAAAATGTTGAAAGTGTTATACACGGCAGTATCGTTGCGACCGCGTCTTAAGTAAACATTACATACTTTGAGGGTATAAAGATACCGTACGCACGCAGCTGCATCTACCGACGTAAAATTTAAGACATTGGCAATTTGTACCTTCGTCATAAAAACTTAGAGACCAACCGCGTCATCTTAGGAAACAAGCCATGTCAGGAGGGGGAATTTTCTTGTATTTTTGGGGCGCGCTAACAAGGGGCTCCTACATGACCGGAATATTTTTGTCACCAATTTCCTCAGGCGAACGGCTTAACGCCCCGGAAAAAGTTACTTAGACTTACCTGGGACTCTTCGGGCGCTGTCAAGATATCGTATATTTTATGGACCCCACCTGAATGCCTGCAATATTTCTTTTAACCAACGCCGCCATCGAAATAGCCGTTCGATTACGTTACCGCTTTATTAACACGGGCGCTGCAAAGTCCTGTTACGGGTTTTTCGATAGTTGTCCTGAATTTTTAAACTTTCGCGTTTCATCTTAAGAACATTATATTTACGCGGGTATTAACGCGGAAAATTATAATTTGAAAATTATAATTTGAATACCTTGGTAGGCTTGACGTTTCGACCCGGTTGCACAGGTCGTGGTCACAAGCAGACTGAAGACGCGATGTCACAGCTCCCTGCATTCGGGTGATGAATCTTCATCTACCCCCTTATTTTCATTTTCTACCATATTAGGCCGTCTACACACTACGCTGATTATATCCACAGATGTGTTAACCGACTTTGAAGGAAAGCGAGGTTGTGTTTTGCGAAGCACTGGATTCCACGTCGACGACAATTTAAAGCCGTCCTCCCGATTGAAATTATTTGGGCATTTCTTTATTTCAACCGCTTCACGCACAAGTCTTGTATGGTAGTGGCGATCAGTGGAGAGAATTTGCGGTCGGTGGAATTCTACCCAGTGATTAGAACCAGCCTGGAGCAGGTGTTCTGCTATCGCTGATTTGTTGCTCTGTCGGTTTTTGACTGCGGCGATATGTTCTTTGAGCCTCTCAGCAATGGTCCGCTTCGTTTGCCCAATGTAGGAACTACCGCAGCTGCAGTTGATCTTATAAACACCTGGGCTTTGTAGCGGCAGTACATCCTTCGCCGTGCCTACCTTATCATGAAGTTTAACCTCAGGTGTGTAGATCGTCGGGATCGAAAACTTTTTAAGGACGGATCCTATCTTGTCTGTCACACCCTTGATATAAGGCATGAAGGCAGGTTGTCTGCTTACGTTTGGATGTCTGGCTCTCTTCAGCGGTCGCAAAAGTCGCCCATCCCCTACACTATATCCGTTCTTTTTAAGTACCTCCTGAACATGGTCTAGCTCTTGCCCCAGATGTTCAGGGTCACAGAGGTCATATGCTCTGTTTTTTAGTGATATCATCACGGATTGTAAGTGTCGGGGGTGGTGATGTGACTTTGCATGTAGGTACCGATCAGTGTGAGTTGGCTTTCGGTATACACAGTGCGATAAGGACCCATCTGATCTCGCGGTTATTTTAATGTCCAAGAATGACAACGACCTGCCCGTCTCCAGCTCATAAGTGAAACGCATTTTTGGGTGGATGCTGTTTAGGTGATTTACATATTGACGTACTTCTTGTTCACCTCCCTTGATAATGCTGAAAATGTCATCCACATACCTTTTCCAAAGCCTGATGGTATTTGGGCCGAGGCTCAATGCCTGTTTTTCAAAGTGTTCCATCCAAAGATTAGCTAACACAGGGGCCACTGGACTTCCCATGGCTACGCCATCGATTTGAAGGTAATGTTGGCCTTGAAAAAGGAAGTAATTTCCATCCAGGCAGTGTTTCAGCAAATCAATATAGTTGTGGGGCATGTCATTGTCACTAAGTACATCTTTGACAACATCCAGACACTCCTTAATCGGCACATTGGTAAATAACGACTCAACGTCAAAGCTCACCATGAGTTCATCAGGTTCCAACTTCAGGCTCTTTACAATCTGGATGAAGTTGAAGAGAGCCAGACATCCAAACGTAAGCAGACAACCTGCCTTCATGCCTTATATCAAGGGTGTGACAGACAAGATAGGATCCGTCCTTAAAAAGTTTTCGATCCCGACGATCTACACACCTGAGGTTAAACTTCATGATAAGGTAGGCACGGCGAAGGATGTACTGCCGCTACAAAGCCCAGGTGTTTATAAGATCAACTGCAGCTGCGGTAGTTCCTACATTGGGCAAACGAAGCGGACCATTGCTGAGAGGCTCAAAGAACATATCGCCGCAGTCAAAAACCGACAGAGCAACAAATCAGCGATAGCAGAACACCTGCTCCAGGCTGGTTCTAATCACTGGGTAGAATTCCACCGACCGCAAATTCTCTCCACTGATCGCCACTACCATACAAGACTTGTGCGTGAAGCGGTTGAAATAAAGAAATGCCCAAATAATTTCAATCGGGAGGACGGCTTTAAATTGTCGTCGACGTGGAATCCAGTGCTTCGCAAAACACAACCTCGCTTTCCTTCAAAGTCGGTTAACACATCTGTGGATATAATCAGCGTAGTGTGTAGACGGCCTAATATGGTAGAAAATGAAAATAAGGGGGTAGATGAAGATTCATCACCCGAATGCAGGGAGCTGTGACATCGCGTCTTCAGTCTGCTTGTGACCACGACCTGTGCAACCGGGTCGAAACGTCAAGCCTACCAAGGTATTCAAATTATAATTTTCCGCGTTAATACCCGCGTAAATATAATGTTCTTAAGTTGTCCTGAAGTTCGATCGTGAAATGAGGATGTATAGAGACGGATGGCGGCTGTAAACAGTTACTTGAGATATTCTTCGAACAGCAGATCGACGGGCCGGGCGGGTTGAGACCTATATATCACTTAAAACGACAGAGCATAAATCTATGGGGGCTGTCGGCTCGTTATTTGTAGTCGCCACGTGAACCGCCGGTTTCGGGTGAATATTAACGATATCGCCAATTTTCCGCAAGCTTAGTCGCGTCGCAATTTCTCGCCAATTGAACAATCGCATCGCATCGAGGGGTGATGTGCCGCCGAACAGGATTAACCCTGGCCTCATGTAAAAAATGTTTATACATACTTTTCTCGATCTGCCGCTTTGGGCTCTATTGCGTATAAACGCAAAAATTCCAATTTCCAAACCACGAAATGAATGTGAACACCTTTCCAATATGCGGAGCTTAAATTCAATATAAAGTAATGAAGAATGTTCTGAATTGTAGAATTTACGAAATTGACGATTCTTATGATAAATACTTACCTGAGCCAGCGCCGACCAGACATTTTTCAAATAACATTGAATTATTTCAAATACTGACAAATGTATTCAAGCACTAAAGTAAATAACAGCGGGATATATTATTTATTTCCTCAGAGTAGACATGTATTGACTGCTAAGTCAAATACAATGACATGTTTTGTCGTAACATTGAATAATAGGTAGCGCTCAATATTTGTATGGACTATGATTCTGTACAATACTACAATAGGACGCTTCAAGTTATGGAAAAATAATATCGAGAAATCATAAAAGAATTTATCATTCACTCTTACAAAAAGAAAATGTATAATTGTTCAGCCATCGAAAGTCGACAGAAAGTGAAAACAAGGGAAAAACAAAATATTTTTTATTATTATTCGAAATGTTATTATTGAATTTTCGTATTAAATTTTACTTGTGTTGCCAATTAAAGTCAGCCGCTCACTAAAGTGATGGCACAAACATTTTACGTTGGCGACTAGTGACCGATACTAATCTATGATCGCGTACGCTTAAATATTATTTTTACGCTGTGCCGAACTGATAGATACGCAACAATGGGCACCGACGCTAATTCGTCGAAGTATTAATTGGATTTAATTAAGTAGATTTATTCGCGGCTTCGTTCCGTAAAGTCTCGATTAGACGAGAGTATTTAACGTCTCCCGTTTGAAGTGATTGATCCCTGTAACTTGTAACTTGAGCTCGACCTTTTTCAATTTATCTCGCCCTTGAAATGGAGTCATTAATTCTTAGTCCGATGTGTTGTCTCTTAAAACAATGTCGTACTTGTTTTCAGATTATGGTTTTTGTTAATGGTTCTTATTTTTGTCGACTATTACCAAAATATATGATGAATTAAATGAGTAAAGATTGACTACAATTTTCCGACATGATTGATTTGGTTAATAAAATGTGCCGGGATTGCTAGGCAATAAGGTACCGCGGCCTTGGTCTAGAGCAGGAGACAGAACGGGGGGATGTTTAGTCAGTAAGTCTGAGACTCCCTCTGCTCTCGTCTTGAGTGAGAGAATTCAATAGATGGTTTTTCCGAACAAAAAATGATGTTAATAAAATGGCAAAGAGGATAAATCCAGTGCCCGCAAAATGAAACTTATAACAATATTTCCGGAGTGGCCATGACGTATCCCATACACCCCATCGCAGCGTTCAAATAACGTTTAACGTATGAACTTGAGTTATTATAGAGGAATATTATTCAATATAGCGAGTTGTCAAACGCACTCGGGTCGCTGGTGGGTAGGGCTACCGCACACGCTGCTATTCACCGGCATGTATTAAGTATAAAACATAGTGCCACCGTCGCTACCAATGTTCTAGAGTTCTAGACTTTTGCCACACATTCCAGGAACGTGTTGATTAATAATGTATTGAATGTCGCCAAGTTTCCTGATTGGTTCTGGGCCGGTATTCACAAACGGTACCTTGTTAAGAAGTTTAGAACTGAGACTGTACTGTGACTGTTCTCATACGAAACACCATATTTTGAATAATATTCCCTTATTGTTTTAATGTATTGAATGAATTTCGAACGACAAAACTATTTTGAAACATTTTTGGTTGATATTTGGAGTCCAAAAACTGTTATAGATATTTTAGTCGATTTTTTATAGCGGGCTAAGACAGCCTATAAAGCTACTGGTGCCAAACAAGTTGGCAATGTTCCACAGCCGTGCTCAGAGAGCACGTAAAACTATTAGACCCAGTCGTTAAATGAAGAATGTTCATAGTTGTTACGATAGTCCTGTAGGATCTATACCGATATAAAATTTCGTTTCATCCCTAATGAGCAATGGAACAGAGGGCACTTTTTTTCAAATACAAACAGGGTGTATAAAAAGAGGAACCAATCCTAGTAGGGACAGACAGAGATGACTAGATGAGGTACATATAATTAGAAGATATAAACTAGTTATGGTACATGTCTTATGTAATAGATACAGTGACACAATTCTAGAATAAATTGTAGATCATGTGAAATTTCTAAAAACCAAGAATGATATATATTTGGCATCAAAATACCAAACTTTAACCAGAAATTACTTAAACATCAATCTGTCTCGCTCTCAGCTTTATGATAGACTAAACGTGTTCCGCTAGAATGCACATTAAATAACTTTAGCTCAACTTTTACTACATCATAAGTTGGGACCGCCAACTATAATAAAGTGTTAAACCGTATATAAAGGCATATGTCATAGTTTATGAGATATTTAACGCTAGTTAAATGCCATAACAGACCATAGATCGTGATTCATTGCTATTGTACGAGCAGCGAGCACCTGATGTAGCGCTTACTTCACTTTCACTAAAGGAAATATTCAGTAGGAGATTTGTGAAGTATGATATTATTATAATTTCACATATAATGAATGTATTTTTTTCTCTAAGTTAATTTAAGTCACATAAATCATAATAGCTCCATTACCTTCACTGACGGACACTATTATTAGTAAAAAAAATACTAAAAAACTTTTTTTGTGAGGGGAAATCGTCAAACGATTTCTCTGACCCAGGTTGCGGAAAGAGGGAGTGTCAGACTCTTACTGACTAAAAACCCCCTGTTCCTTCTGCTCCAAGCCGTGGTCTTATTGCGCTTGCCAAGTATTATTTGATTTTATTGGCAAAAATGAGTTGCTCCTGTTTCTTTGGCAGTTTTTAAAATGGCGTTATCCTGTTGTCTTTTTACAAAACAAAAAATTTTTTATTTCACAAATTAGCTAATAGATAAGAAAATTATTTATTTTTATATCTGTTATTATTAGCGTGTAGATAAAACATGTCCATAAATTATCTAAGTTTAAAAGAATCATGATATGCAATATGCAAGTATTTCATGTTTTATAACAATAAAATGATGTATTGCAGAAAGAAATTGGATATATTTGGTTATAATAACAACTTTACAATATTGAAAATCACACCTCGAAATATTCGAAGGAAGGAATATATCGGTTATGTTAAAAGTTTAAGTGTGGGAAAGCCAAGCTTCGGCACGAATCCGCCACGACAGTATTGATACCACGGCCCCAGAGGAAACCAGCGTTAAGCCACTACGACGTTGTATTTGACTGTTTCAGTGAGGTTACCGGATGCCCAAATCCCCACATGGGGTTAGGGGATTTGGGCCACCTTCGCCAATCACTAAATCTCTTGAACTTAATCTACAAAAAAGGCCGACAACACACTCGTAACTTCTCTGGTGTTGGTGTCCAAGGGCGTAATATCAAAGTTATTGGTTACATAGCAGCTATACAGATATAGAGAAACAGGTACAATGATTATATAGTTAACACTAGCTACTCTCGTGCGGTTTCACTCGCTGCTCGGCTCCATTTAATCGTAGCGTGATGTTGTATAGCCTATAGCACTCAAGAATATTGTAGCTATCTATCAGTGAAAGAATTTTGGAAATCCGACCAGCGGTTCCAAAGATTACCCCCTACATACAAACTTACAAATTTTACCTCTTTATAATATTAGTAAAGATAAGCTTATTACTCAGAAATGGAGTATCATAACAAACTATAAGTAGCAACATTAATTGATTTCCTATTTATATAGAGATTATAGATATCACTGATAGTAATTAAAAGGATGTGCGTTAGTATAATTAGAAGCAATCATAGGTAGATGTCGGAATAGTAATTGAAATGTTAATAAGCGTATCTAACTAAAAAGGATGTGAAGTAACTACTAAAACACTAACAGTTTAAATTATCTAATAACAAGAATTTTTATATTGCCGAATTTTGTTAAAATGCCTAAACACACACCTACATATATAATGGATAAGGTAAATAGAGACGTATACATACAGCTGTTATTTATTTACTCGTATGTAACTCCAATGTGTAGGAAAGTAATTCTCTCTGTACTATTTAATTATCCACTTAACAATAACTCGTTCGTAGACAAAGGTCGTGAATGATTGAGCGAACGAGTCGTGTCAGTCCAACGTCAAACGCACGGCACATTATGGGAAATTTCCCAGGAGTGAATGGGAATCTCATTACTTGGTGCACATGTGTGGTTGACAGACGAATGATTTCATACACTATCATATTACTCGGACACAGATATTACCTCGCCGAAATCCGATTAAGTCGAGTAATCACGATAAACAATGGCAATAATTAATAACAAAATACTCGGAATTATTACACCAAAACTGCTGATGTCTAATGGTATCGCATTTCACTTGTCACGTGTAGAATCTTAGCGAAAACCAATTGTTAATTTATTCATGTATTCAATTTCTAGTGGGTGTCGCAACTTTGTGCAGGATACAAAAAACCATGTATTATTCAAAGGGCTTGATAATATCTAAAAGTTACTTTCAAACATCCTGTGAAACGTATCAGGTGTAAAGATATTTATGTAGGAGCACTGCCAACAAACGACAGTCTAACCCGCCTAGCTTTCGTTGGAAGCACGCCTAATTGAATTGTGATATCCTCCGGGACTAGCAAAACTGTCGCAGTTCAAACATGTCACTTGTAATACAAGAAATTCAATGTCTACAAGTTCTGTAAACCCAGACAAGAATACGAACATGAATATTCAGCTGCAGCGTGCAGTTCCACATTATATTCACGATAACAAGGTTCGTCAGCAGAACGCGACCGTCGTCGCCTGCGAACCATTTGTGCTAACTCGACTGCACACCACCCTGCGACCTACCCACACTTGTCTTGGCACCAGAATATATCGCGATCACATTATTTCTCTAAAGATTTCCTTTAAAACTTGCAAATACGGCTTACAGTTTACTCTACAACTATACCTAATCTTCGCAAATCTAAAAGTCCGACCGACTTTGGGGATCTTAACTGATTTTGTACAGAGTGTTGCGTCCTTACTTACGAGGTTTCTAACTCCCAAATCCGGATACAACAAGTCCAATCCGGACTAAACAAGTTCCAAGTGAAATAAGCGCCCGGTGCACACATGCTCCGTCGCGCCTCAGGGATACGGGAAAAGAAAGAAAAGTGGTAAGCTCGCAGTTTCCCCGGTTGCATATGCAAGGGTGGCGGAGTGCGAGGGCGGGCGCAAATCTCTCTTGTTCAAAATGAAGTTACGGATCCGCTCAGAAATTGTGTTTTATATTTTCCCTCGGCATGTGACGCGAAAAAAAACTTTCACATAGTTCGAGACCTTTTTTCCTTAGCAGCCCGCCTGCTTGCTCGCGAAAACGTTGAATAAAAATATTCTTTCTCTCAATGTCGCGCACATCTGCCAAGTTAAAGAGCAAACTGATTAGGATTTCGTCAGACATGCAAATTAAGTTTGACTATGTACGCGGAGTTTATGCACCGAGTTAAGTTACATGTATTCAATATTTTAAGTATCGTGTGTTGGAATGTACGAGCAGAACGCAATAAACTAAAGGATCAAAGAGGTCAAACGCAAAGTGACTGAATGGAATGTTGGTTCTAAACAAACGAAAAGCAGGTTTGAAGACTGAGCTAACAGCTATTGAGGCATTTGAGGTGGTTAGCTAGTTTTCAATAACATGATATTTAATTAAATGATCCAAGCTAGGAGACGAGACGGCTGTTGCATACGATTACCGGCGGCATGCATAAGCTCTCACGTTGCGCAATTATGTTAATCTTATCAAAATCTTACATTTGCTTTGACATTATGACAACGCTTTTAATGTTTTTATCTGCATAAAATGCGGATAAATCTTGAAAGTAAAAGTTCGCGGGTGCGCCTATTGATGAAAACTGGTCGCTTTATATGCATTTTGAAACGGAACTGAATATTTTTGGTAGCTGTGGGTGTGATCAAAAACGAAAGTTGGCAATGTTATCTATTGTATTCATATTATTACGTACGAGTGAGTAATCCAATGTACGCTGCATGCAAGCCTTTATAACGCTGGCATTGAGAACATTTCATAACAGTTACCATTAACATTTTTTGTCACGATCTTACTCACATGTCTCGACGTCTAGGTTATTTATTTTCATTACGAAATCAAATATATATCTAAATAATTACGATTATTACTTAGTAGACATATTACGTACTTTATCTGAATCGTAATCTCTAAATGGGAGGTAATATGTAGGTAAGATTAACACCACACGTATGATAAACAACATTGAAAGATCATTGAACTAAGCATTTCGAAATGACCCAACAAATGTACGTAGTTTCTAAACTAGCTGCGTTACGGTAAACATAGCGAGAGGTTTAGACATCGGGCCCGTACTGATCTTACTACCAGTCCGTTTACTTCGTGTTTCTAAATATCGGCATTCGTAAGATACCTACCAGTGAAGGCGATAGGTGACTCTACTGGCGGGCCTCGAGTACGACGCACGCCTCGCCTCTACACTTCAACTTAGCTCGGACAGGTGCATACAAAAAAACAACATACTACCATTCTTAATGAAACTTTTTTTTGAATTTACTTGTTTAAATTATCACGTCAATCATTTGAAATTATTATCAAGTTTAGATAGAAAACCTCTTTTCTATGTTTTGTTTCTTCTTTTTAAATATATTTTTGTTAATTATTGTTTTCTTTTGTTTCAGATGTGTTCGAAAGTGAATTTGTTTGCTTGAGTGATTCGACAACCGAAAGGGAGTAGACCGTCGCGGGTGTACATTGAAATGTGAATTTTGTGTGTATAGTGTTAAAATTGAACTTTGTTCGTACGTTGTTGTTATCCCGATGAAGTTTCTCGTGTAGTCACAACTGTTTGCGGAAATAGATTATTAAAAATCTTTCAAAATGGAGACGGAGGAGTTGACAAAACTTGTCGATGGCATATATAAGGTAAGAATAAATTATAATCTATCTTAAAATATTATATAAATATTTTTAATGAACTTTAAAAACTATTTGATATAGCTAAAAGTTTTGAAGAATTCCTCACTTTATTTTATTTTACAAATTAATTCAATTTTAGGGCTACTAGATATTCTTTTATGATGTCAAGTTCAGACAAAGTAATGTAAATGGATTCAGGGAACCTTTACCCAAGTTTATAAAGTTTGCATTAGATGTTTACCATAAACAAAATGGATGAAGGCTCATGTTGATTTTGGTTTCATGATTTCAAGCTTCTCTTGAAAATACTTGCTTTATAAATAACAAGGATTTTTTGTAATAAAACACTGCCGATTTTTTATAAACAGTATATTATAAATTCCTCATTATCTCAAAATAATATGTGTAAAAAAAACTTGTATTTTATTTATTATAACAAAACTAAAACATTACGCAATAATATTTTTTAACTCAAACTAAAAACTTTTTTGTAAAAACTGTATCTTCATAAGTCCATTGTATTCTAAATTTAAATCCTAATTAAAATGGCTATAAAAAACTAAAGGTAATGCGATAAATTCACAGACTAGGACTCAAGCACCTGCCTAAATGTCAAGGTCAAATGTCACAAGCGACTTGCGTTCCGTCTCGATTTCTCTATGACTCTTTATTGTATAAATATGTATATTTATAACATTCCTTGGATACATGTGTCGACGATCGACTTTCGTTTCGTAGCTGAATAAAGTTTTTATAGCACCAGTTTTGGGCAAAAGTTATGTTAATGTGACAGGATTCCTATTAGATTTTTTCGTTTGATGAAAATCGTGGGCGTCAATACCGTTTTATAGGATCCCAGATTAATATTGTGGCGTTCGACCGTTAAATAAATAAATTACGATCGAGGTCCAAGAAAAAGGTTATTCGGTCCAGTTGCATATTTTGATTGAGTTTCGTTGTCTTTTTAATGTTAAGCAGTGCCTACCAACTATAAATTGGTCGATCAAAAGAGAAATTCGTAATTTTTATTTTAACATTGTTGTTCAAATCATGCTCTCTTTTTTATGTTTTAATGATAACGAGTTAATGTAATTAGAAATTAAGTTTGTTAAACTTAATATCAAAACTTTTCATAAGTTACCTATTACCAACCGAAAGCTTATAAAACCCAGTAAATACTTATAAGTAATGACTTCAATTTATGTAGCTTATTAGAGTTTATAGGCACCTATCACGATCACCTGTGTAATAGAGCCGACAGATTCATTAAGACTTGAAGATCCATTGGTCGAAAAACGTAACTAGCGACATACATACGTTATTTTGTGAACTACTTACTACAGTTGCCAACATACTTAAACATCTGGAGAAAGCACTTTAATTTATCTTACATAATCATTCCGTCGATACACGCCTCTGGTTACTGATTTATATTCCTCTAGAAATTTACAAAAGCCTATAAATTTTATACCTCGTTAATATTTTCTAGATCTTCATTAGGAGACTGAAATTAAGAGAATTTGCAATTCAAAAATTTTATATGGAGGAAATAAATCTTTTTAAAAAGCAATAAATAACGTTGATTGACTTGAATACGTCGTCGGTTATTTGAATATCTATTAACAATTATGTAGAAAGTTTCGCGTCTGGTCATTTATTTAGAAATCAACAGCTATTGTGAATACAAACGTTTGTCGATATCTGACGAGCATGACTCGAATTATATCTTCTGTCATAAAGGTTCTAATGAATACGTAATTGCACTAAGCTTTTGAATATATTCTTTGTGGATTGGTCGCAAGCACGTTTTGCATACAGTCTCTTCTAGATTGTCTTATGTTAAAAATAGTTTTAAAATGTTAGGTCCATTTACCGTAAAAATATTCCTGTCTTTCCGGACTTAACCTTGAGTACGGAAAGCCAGTTCTCACAGTGTAGGTATGTTAAATTAACAGGATTACATGTCGTTCTCAGACATTTCATTACTATCAAACTACTATATTCACTTACATATGTTTAATATTATTCAGTTTTACATTCATAACATATGCGTGTTAAATCCAATAAAATACATTCCACTTTCCTAAAAGTACGAAGCGAAGAGAAAGAGCAAAGAAAAATAATAAAAGAAAAATGGTTGATGAGTCCAATTGATTTAATTAATGTTCGATCCAACTTTTACAAGGAGACGCTTGTTCACTGTCAATACTTTGATAATAACAAATAAGAAGAAACTTAATAAAATAAAATAAAAAACTCGACACGGCTAAAACCCGTTTCTCTTATTACATCTACGCTCAACGTTCGCGGAATTTAATAAATGCTATCTCGTTTATTAAATCATTTTATTAATCCATCGTATTAATATTAAAATTATTTTTAAACAGCAAATTCAGGTCAGAGATGCAATATTTTGTAATGAACGTTGAATTTATAATTATTTTTATATAACGTTTTGTTGATATTCGTAATAATTTTTAATGTAATTGAAATGTCTCATTATGGAATTTCGATTTCATGATTTGTAGATTTAATAAGCTTTTTATTTATTGATCGAATTTATGACGGATTGAATGTTTAATGAGCGTGTCAAAAACTCAGTTTAAGTTTAGATAAACGTTCATTTAGAGATAGAAAATTAAAAGCTGTTTGTGATTAGATAACATATGAAAAATGCCAATGCGGCTTCCGTTTTATGGTCACGAGATCAGGTTTTATCTATACCAGTCTCTGTAACGTAGTTCTATCAGAGATTCGTTTGTTCAATCACTGCAGTTGTTCTAGAACTTTATTTATTGGGCGCTAAGACAATTTAGCACCATAATCAGTGGTTTAAGCAATTGTAAGATTACTTTAATTAAGGCCATATAGAAAGAAAGACGTAAATAGGTAAATTTAAACACTTGAGAATAAAATAGTCTAAACTTATTTTCTTTTTTGACCATGTCGAAGTTAAAGTACCTATATATTTTTAAAGAAAAATTCTATGCATATAATGATGAAAAGAAGTGTGGAAATAAAACTAATTTGAAACAAGGAAGGTGAAGATTGCAAGTACCTACCTATACGGTATTTTATATTATTGCAAGTTCTGTCATACCATTACTGGGATAGTCTAGACTTCAGACTCTCTTGGATTGAATCTCATAATATTTTTATTTCTGTATCTAAAAGAATGTCGGTGAAATTTGTTCATAAAACAACATTTCGAAATCGAAAAACTTTTACTTATTAATCTCGAGTCATTATAGCTTCTACTGATGTTTCTTTTTACATATTTAGGTACTTTGGATTCAGTAGAAGTTTATGTTTTGTTTAATTTTTTGTGCCATAGGTAATAATATGTTGGCATTTTTTTATTCTTGAGGCTACTACACGATTGGTCAGCCAGCTACTGTGCAATGTTTGTATAATGTGAATATTTTTTTGTATAATTGGTGTAATTATAATTTAAAAGTTTTTTTTTAAATTCTGTATAAACAACTCTTTATGCATAATACTATGTAAATCGAATGAAAACTATAATTAATGCTAACGTAGACCAAAACATATCATTCAAGCAGTTCTGGTTATTCCTAAGATTCATGAGACCCAAAACATAAGCTTGACACCTAGCCCATACTTTATGATTAATTCTCTACGTCACGTAAAAATATGGTGTGAAAGTAACATGAATTCATTTGGTCGTGACATCATAATTAAATGTCGAGCAACAGGCACTATGTAGCTGAACAACGCTGAAATAAACGAGATTATAATTCATACTTTTAACTTAAAAAAAACTAAAAAGCCAACGGGCGCCCGCAAAATGGAAACGAAACAAAAAAAAATCAAAGCACATTTTAATTAAAAAAATGTAGCTACGAACATCACACTTGTTACGTGACTGTTATAAATTTCCCACTTTTTACTTAGTTGTCACCTAAATAGAATTGCGAGGGGAGATTCAGGACTTTTTGCCTCAACAGCACAATTACGTGGCTTTGAATCACTTCACTGAGTGGCATTTTGTTATAAAAACTCGACCGAAAATAGAAGTAACTTAAGATATTTATGCTTCATAGAGTGGAAAGCCTCTTAAATAATTAGGATAATGACTAAGGAAAATAGGTGATTTAGGTGTGATTTTCGTGGAAACACTTTTCGTAGTTAATTTACTTTGAGAATTATGTTGAACTTGGAGGTTATTTTATGCCAGTCTTTCATATTTGATCATTTCTCTTGACTGTGTTACATTACTAGTGAGACAGTAATATTGTCCAAAGAAACTACCTACTTTTCTTGTTAGAGAACAAGACTGGTTTATGACTTCAATTTTCTTTATGGCATAACATCAAAAATATCGTTTAGAGAAAATAAAATAATTTCAGTTATAAATGTAGGGCGGTAGTAAAAATAAAAGTTCGCAGTCTCGTCCCTGTTATAACAAAGATAATATTTGTTAAGAATAAAATAATATTACTATCATTCATTACTATACAAAATTGAAATTGTTTGGAAATATTATTTATTTTAGTATCTTTGAGTAACGAATTGCGCATTTTTATTTTTTGATCTCGTTTAACTAAATTCTTCGTTAACATAGATCCTAATATTGATATACAATATTTAGATATCGTAAAAAATGGTACAGAGTTACAAGAAACACTTACTTATTGCAGTTATAAGGACCGAAACCGCTTTCAAGATCGCATTTGTCTTTGTAGCCATATCGCGAGTATCATCGTAACTGATCATGGGTGACCATCATTACGTGAGCCTCATCAGGTATTTTGCGTAACATTTAGCGGGATCAAGGTCCAATGGTCGAGAGTTGCCCCGTTTCCTCCCCAGAATGAGATTGCCTCGCGACATTAAACCGGGCCGATGTAAATTTTCGTCGTTACTCCATGTCTGTTTGTTCGTAGCTAGGTTCTCATGTATTGCGTGATTTCCCCGGTCAATGAAAGGATCTTCGTATGGAACCCTCTCCCTTCGAGGATAATGTAATATGGAGCACAATGGGTGCCGTAATAGCTTCATTTGTTTTTATGAACCATCTTTATATTAATTATTAGCGTTATTTCCTTTCTTGTTCGTGATGTGATAATTTAGTGAGAATTGGTCGCAGCATGCTCGCTTATACAACAGACAATAGCGCAAATATTTCCTGTATGTTATATGTCCAAAATATAAACATTGTATAATTCATACGCAGCGTATTAGTACGTTCCCGAGACAGCGCAAAGTTTGTTTTAAAATTAGCAAGTACACGTGAATGTGACAGCTGGTTGGAAAAGTAGGTAAAAGTATTTGCATGTGCAAAATCTCTATTATTACCTTTGCTAATGGAACAAACAATGAAATGAGAAAAGTTTTTGCGCGAACATAAGTTGTGATATCCGGGTAGAACAAAAAAGTTTGATGAAATTGAAATCAACATCAACACTAATTGTGTTTAGTCTTTATTATGCAAGTCATTTCCCAAAACTTATAATAATACCAGACGACTGTACATCAAAAAGTCTAACCAGTACAGGCATTAATACAAAGCTATCTAGCTAGCTAGCTATCCAGCCTTATTACTATTATTCAGCTCAAACATTTGTATAGCGGGGTTGCGGAAACCACTGCAGTGTCACGGTTCCCGGGGGTAAATCGCTGCCCCCACTTATTTGAATAAGAATGGGCCGGCACTGTCCCAGGAGGACACACAGACGGTCCCACTTACCTTGTCTTGTATATCGTGTGTAATTTACAACGAAATATTATGTATGTATAATGATAGTATTATGAAGTTCAACTGTTCACGACTTGCTGGAATCTTTTACCAGTCTTCTGAAACCAAATGCTTTATTCAACCCCATTATACCCAAGCGAATATAATAAAACAAAACAAACTCGGACTCTTATTTTTTTTTTTTGTTTTTGCCAATTTCTCATAGCTAGTAGTATTTGCTTGTGAATAGACTTCCAGTGTCATTTTCATTTTAGGCCTGTTGACTTTATGGAAGTATTATTCTCTTATTAACTTAAACTTGCTTGACGTGTCCATAACTATTTTTCTTCCTTTTCTCGATATTCGTTGCTTTCATATCCAACAAAAGGTCACTCGATCAAAAATATCCTAAAATTCTTCGACAGAGGTCACTAATGTGTTTGTTAGCTGACCTTATAAACTTGTAATTTGACATTTTAGTTGATTGTGTAACTGGGAAATACCAAGTTTTAATTCAGTATTTATTTGACGGGAAGAGGATAAAATAAATTGAATGAGACCATGCAAAAGGCCCACAATATTGCAAAGAATATTTATACTTTGTAAAAAACTTATGGGCTGATACGTTAAAGTTGTCCGTTCTACCCTTTCTATAAAGGGTGGCGTTCAAAGTTTCCTCCACATTGGCCACGAAGTTAGATTGAGTAACGAGTTGCCCTCGCTTCAGGAAGAGGTCGATTTGTTAGGCTAGCGATCACTGCAACCCGGTGATGGTTGCTCACTTAGCTAACTTATACCTTATGACATATCTTTTGATGCGAATTTTATATCAGTCACCTCTTCAAATTAATTTTCGTACACGTGTGTAGAAATTTACATAGTTTGGGCGTTTAGACATTTATTTTTTATTTTTTATTAGACATTTCGATGTTGTTGTAAACAATATACCATTTTTGTACCGATAAGAAATTCATAATCATCACCAGCCTATAAGTGCCCACTGCTGAGCAAAGGCCTCTTCTCACACGGAGAAGGTTTGAGCATTAATCACCACGCTTGCTCAATGCGGGTTGGCGATTTCAAACTTATAATTGGAAATTATAAGTCCAGGTTTCCTCACCATGTTTACCTTCACCGTATGTCAGTGGTCAGACACCACTGAATAATCATAAAAACTACATATAACTCGGAAAAAGTCACATTGGTACTTGCCAGGTTTCGCACCCACACCCTCATTCATGAAAAGCAAGCTCCTTAACCTCCGGGCCACCACGACTCTTCAAATAAGTAACTAAAGACTTTAAATAGAAAAGAAAAAATCAAGTTATGAAAAATAACAATTAAAAAATAAAAGATAAGAAGACGAAGTATTTTTATAATTAAACAATAATAATGATAAAAATGTTAATGTATTCGAAATTCAAATATTAAAAATAGTTTTTGAAATAAAGAACGACGAAGCTGTCAACTGGATATAGTGTTATTATCACATTAGGCCAATTATAAATATAGTAATAAGATATATCCAAAGCAATAAACAGTAGCTTCCTGCTTGTGTCATGTGCCTCTTAATACTTGTAAATACGTGACTTCCCTTTCAAGAGTCGTGAATATATCATCAGTTCCCATAATGCAAATGACATTGATTGCTGTTTAATAGATCAAATGGCTAAAGTACTAACATAAAGATTGTTACTCAGAGGAAATCGTGAACTAAATTATTCTTTAATAGCTTTGCATTTTTGTGCTTAGCTTTAGGATTATCCCTGAAGACGTAATTATTTATGGAGTGGTCGGGTTACTAATGATATTGCCTTTATAGTTGAGAGCTGCAAGGTACCGAGCTAGCAGGTCGCTTTGTTGGTGAAAATGTAGACGGTATGAATGCTTTGTGCGATGCAAATTTGGAATTCCAGTACTCTCTGCCTTTTATATCTGTCAACAGAACGACGCCGACATTTCTAAATTTTACAAGGTTCTGCACATTGCATAATATTTATTTAACACACTTTGTTTACCAAATTATTGTGTTTTATTTTACTCGAGGGTGTTAAAATTTCGTTGAATAGATAACATACCAATTTGATATTCATTTATAATAACTTGATATAAAATTTCATATTCATGCAGATTTCGTCGTCACCGTTATTTAGATGACACCAAATTTTATGTGAACCAGCCTAAAATGAGAACATAAAGCTATCAATATAAAACGCGTCATAAAACACACAAGCACATCGACGAGCCTATGGCGCGTAGAGAAAATATAAATAAAATTTGTCTTTCGGGTCGCATATGTATTAAGTTTACGCGTATTCGTCCAAATACAATTTTAGGAAGGAAATTGCCTGCCGGTGGAACCCGTACAAAATGGAAGATGTGATATTAAATCTGGATGACAGTTATTAGGAGTGCCGAGTGGCGCTCGGTGGGTCCCCACAAAAAGAATCCAAAATAAAATGAGGTGATATTTAGCGAAAAATTGTTAACCGGGCCCGAGAATGAGCTTCGTACATGAACACTTTTATTAACTCTAGTGTCATAGGAGTGATATCGATATCGAGCGAGAAGTAGGTCATGCAGGCGTGTCTCTAGACAATACCAAAAGGAATGCACGTAACACCTGAATGTAATTCGCATTGGCACAGAACCAACTTAATACACACGCTATATAGAATAACAGTTTTGGCATTGTTGCTGATTTTGCACGCAAAATTTACGACACACGGATTTCTTTAATAATTTTTGTGTACATTAATATTATAAAGAGAAACAAGCGTGAGAGTTGAGCGCTGCTTGTTGTCATTCTAGTGAAATGTTAGAAAAAACCAGATGTTTCAAGATTAGACGCGACTTTTTGGGAGATTAAACAAGTACGGATAAGAATTCGCCTACTGCCACCACCCCAGTGGAAATACAATGAAAATTTATTTTATAAGCGCCTGTCTAGCTCGCACCCGCTCCCTTTGTTGTGTAAAAATAAATGTTGTTTTTTCAATCCCTGAGGTGAAAACCTACCATAATGGTTTAATAGAACTCCGTAAGTAAAGAGGAAAATTCGACTGCATTACGAGTGCATAAAAGTATCCATTAGGATCCTTTTAATTACTCAACGTATTTAGGGTGCTCTATTTTGTGCAAAATATCTAAAAAGTTGCGTTCGCATGTTTAAAAATGGCTGTAGAATTCATTTTCTAGTTTTTTAAAATTGAAAAATTTGGCAGCGCTGAAGCTAATTCTGCAATAAATTAGATGCGGAATCAGCTCACTGGGGAGTTGTCCCGTGCATGACAGATTTGTTCTTCATTTTATCTGTGGGTACCCGACTGTGCCGCTTGTAAACAGACGTAAATTATGTTTCCCAATCCGCTTAACTTTCGACTCAGGCCTTTTTAATCTTGTTAAAAATTGCACCAACATTATAAATTCGAAATTAAACTAATGTGTTCTTCCTGGGCGTTTTTGGCGCGTTCATTGTCATTAAGTAACCCGTGCTAGACATTTTGATTCACAAATTATTCCATTCACGAAGAGACGTGAAAGGAGATGTGTAAAAGTTAGACGGGTAGTAAAACTCTGATAACAGCTTTTTATATTATCGTGAAAATATTCACAGTTTATGATATTGGTAAACAAAATAGTCTGGAAACAGATGGTGCTCAAACACAATGTAATTATGTCTGTACGCATTAAGGGCGGCGCGGCGTGAGACGATCCGCGCAACTGCGTCGCTGAACTAATAAGGGCAAACTCAGCCGTTTTCATATTTGCACAAATTACATTAATGCTTATTGCCTACTGTAGACATGGCGAAATATAGAATGACGTTTCAAGCGCTCCAATAACCCTAATTGTTTTATCAGTGGCGGAATGGAAGGAAATAATTACATTACGTCGGGTAGATCGAATTAATATCAGATGGTAAAGCTTTATATTTGTTTTAGAAGAACTTCAAACTCAAAGTTAATTTACTTTTACTTTTTGAAATAAATTCCTACGTAAAAGAAAACATCACATTTTAAAATCTTTTCCGCAAATCAAACTACTTACTAAGGACCTTTCCGCATGCATCACGTCGTGTAGGTGCCGTTACTCTCGTCAGTTTTTTACTTAGTGGAAGTGTGATCTGATAACAAGTCATTATGTCCACAAGATGCACAGTTAATTTGTATGAGGCAATTATGTTTACGGTGGTTAACAAGATGTTATTATTTAGTAAGCAGAGCGTTTCGCCCGCAGCGTGCTAACCGTCACAGAGCGCGGTGCTAACTTGCCATATCCATATAATTGTATTATTCGCCTTTCCCTTCCTAACGTCTTTATACCGTTGATTGTCGTTTATGTAATTGCCTACATTCTGCACCACTGTCTACGCTCCTCTCCGTGCCATCAGGAATTAGTTATTCTAACTACACCAAATATTTTCTTAATTGCTCGCTGACGAACAAAACAAAATCATTTCTGTGTTAACGGCTTATGACGTCACTTGAACGAGCGCAGCTTCTACTTAACACTTAGTCCAACTGAGGTATTCATTGTTTACAATTATCTGTACCTAGTTGTTTAAAAAAATTTGCTAGTAGTGAAATGGGAACGTAACGAAAGTATTCGAATAGAGACCCTTCGCGGATGCCAGAAGCATCGGTATCCCTCTTGTGTAACAATTAGACTACACCTATTGTGTTGCTTTACTTTCTAAGTGAAACAAACGGCTGCCTAGTTATTGCGTGAAATTAGAATTATACAAAAGTGTTGGAACAGTACAGTACGTTGTTTTGGCGCAACGCAAAATTTATTCCATTGGTGGCGCGGCGGCCTACAGACCGGCGTGACAAAACGAGTGTCCGAATTCCGCACGAGTTTTTACCACCCAAGAAAAAGTTAGATATGGTTGAGCCGAGAAAAACGTGATATTACAAGAGAAAAACTAAACGATCAAGTTTTTAAACTCACTTTTTTAACGGGAACACCAACGTCGTCTCAATTCCATTCTAATTAAATTATCCGCTTATTCCATACTCCTTCGTTTTCTTGCAATTAAAGCAAAATGAATCTATGGAAAGTTTTCCTTGTAAGAATATTTTTTATTCGGTTTTTCTTATTCAGTGTTCCGCTTCCCTTTATATTGGCTGAATATTGCCTTTTGATCTATATGTAGGTAAGGTTATTTGGAATACGGACACGTGATGAATACTGTCCTCTACTTTGTTGACGTTTGTTAGAATTTTAGATAGGCGGCAAATATCCAACTCTAGCTTTATGAAGTTGTCTTAACGTGACACACATGATGATTGAGTTCTAAGAATTCCTATCTCTCGGACTCTTTTTGATAAGGGATGGATGGAACCTTATGCATACACAAATTTACATACCATGGCTTATACCAAGCAAATTGTGTAGGATGTTTTAAATTTATATCCTGCCCACGTCTCATCATTGACCATGAGATTAAAATCTGCCATATTAGCATAATATTACCGAATCATTTTGGCATGTAATGATAGATTAGAGCTTAGCACTGAATCTGCATGTGCACTGATGTAAATAGGAATATCATTAGTCTCGGAGGCATCGACAGTGCGTTCCCAATCAAAGCTGATTACAATTCCGGACGGTTAACACGTAAATCCGATGCGGATAAATATTTGCACGACAGGTTGTAAACGGAACGTGCCCGGGGCCCTAATAGCTGGGCACAGTTACTCGACCGGGCTATGTGTGTTTGAAATTTCAATAAACTTTACACGACATTTAATTGTAATTCTATTAAATTTGTTCCATTTCATTTGTTTCTAGTAGTTATTTTATTCATTAGTATGCGTTATTAATTGTACCTAATGTTTACAAGTTTCAACGTTTTATATTTCGTCGATGCAAGTACTAGTGAGAAAGTAATACTGTTATGTAGATTATTTTGAATACCTATCTTTTTCACCTTACCTCATTTATTACTCCAGTTGTAATTAAGCAACAGATTAAGAAATACAACCTACATCGATCAAAATAGCTATAAAAAATGTTTAATTAACCTTTTTCTGTTCAACACGCTCATAATACGAACAATTCGAAATTAGTTTCAAACAACACTAGAAAACTATTTAGCTTGTAAAAACAAACGGAGCTAAGAAAACAAACACCAGTAGCACAGATTGCACCTTTAAAAGGTTTAATCGTTACTTAACCCGAGTCAACAAACGAAATGAAAAACAAAACTTAATCCTCTTGAACATTTAAAACGCGTTCTCACAATACTGTAAGTTCCCCTTTAATATTTTTCCAAATGCTTGGCATCGTGTGCGGCCCGCATAGAAAACCGCACGCGCAATTACATGAATTTTAATCCTTATGGGGCGAGGGCGATATTTGAAGAATTTCATTATGGTGAAACTCTTCCTAGACGGGCGTCGGAATTCATTCCGTTTCAAACGAAGACCAAACCGTATTTGAATTATATTGAAGTTTTTTGCTAAAGAAAACTTTATTATTCTGCTATTCAATGCAAAAATAAGAGTTCAGTCATATCTGAGTAAATTGTTCGTTTGTTCGTTATCTTTGTTTACCTTTTATTGTTTCGTACATTAATCCTGAACAAAATAAACTCTTTTGTAAAGAGAGAGAGACGGAAAAACGGAAACTTTTATTGGTTATCGTTACAAGTCACGTGTGAAACAAGATTAAGGTCTATATGGTATGAGTATTACAAAAAGTAAATCGCAGGCCAAAATTATCAAGCACAACTTAAAGCTTAAAACTATAACTATTGTGTGTTCATTTTTCTCACCATTTCTCTTAAGCCATGTATTTATTGCTATTTTAAAGAGTTCCAAGAAGTCAAAATAACTTGACTTTTTATTTATTTGGTAGGATTATCCGTATGTTTCTGTGTACATAACTGGCAGGTATGCCTGTGTGAGTAACGTTGCTAGTGTATGCGTGGAATGCGGCTGCGAGCGCAGAATTCGTGACTACCAAGATTAGTTGGCGTAATGCGCAGCCAAGGCGTTTAGACGCTAGACATTATTTGCATGTTAAATATTGTTTAAGTCGAGATACGAGGCTAAAAAGTTTACCTAAACACAATTTACATAGATATACAGAGATTAACACCACTTTTTCTAGGTAGAAATGCCATTTAGCTAGTAAAATAACTCAGTTTTCAAGAACAAAATTTGATTGAAGTTGTTCTTTGAAAAATACACGAACATCTATTTCCAAATATTCTTAGAATCAATTGAAATACGGATCCTATTAGCATTCTCCTCTTGCTAAATTAATATCAATATTTCCAGTGAAATTTTCGGAACCAATTATTATTTTACGTTGAAAATTTCGTTTACGATTCGATTTCAAGATGGAACGAAGTGGTTTTTTTTAAGAAACTAAATCCTTACTTTTGTTTTCAAGTGTTATAAGGTCAAGTACTAACGCGTTAGTGGAATGAATCAAATTAAATACAAAACGCTTTCTGATACCTACGTAAGAATTTCAGACAAAGTCATAGTACTAATAAAAAATTGAACAGTGAAAGTACAAAATAAAAATACCTTTGATGTTACTAAGGACCTGTAAATGATAAAAGATATTTCTAGACTAAAAACAAATGGCATGACATCTAAACACTACGCCAAGAACTTTAAAAACTACGAAAACGAACCTTCGAATCTACAAAACTTCTTGGTAAGCGGCATCTTTAGCCACTAGACAGAGATTAGTAAATAAGTAACATAATAAGTCCCATCAAACAAACAGTGTCATCAGCCAGTGCACCTACATAAATTTATGTCAGGTAATTCCATCAAGCCATCGGTTACACCAACAGCATTTTAATTCAAAGGGCGTACGTGCCCCAATCAATACTCACACGGGAGTAATCGAATCCCAATACATTCAGCATTGAGTGATCAAACGTTCACACGATCCGACAATTAAATGAGATTGCATCATGTAAACTGTACCTATTAGTTGTGATTACCTGCGATAGTACGAGTTATAGTTGCTGTGGACACAAATTCAAGGACGAGTCTGTCTTGTATTTGTTCAACGTTCAAATACTGATTTTTGATTCATGTTTTTGCCGATGCATTAGTGTGAGAAGAGAAAAGTATTGTCAGTTTACTATCATGCTACTCGTATGTTACGAAAAACAAAAGCAAATATTAATAAGGTAACTAATATGAATTAATGTCCTAGAGTTACGTATATTTTAAACAGTTATTTTGTAATCCGTGCAGTGGACGTTCCATAAAAAAATATAAATTCATTAGTCAGTTTAAGCTTTTTTGAGAGGTTTAAATCTTAAAATGCAGATAGGAAGTCGATGCTCATTCTAATTAAAAACCCTTACCTTTTCTTTGATATAAGCCACGGCCACGATACATTATTACGCTTGACGTGCAGGTACGATAAAGCTGCCAAAATCATGCTTATTCTCAAAAGCGTCTGTTAACCTCATTTGATTTCAGTAAGCCTTAAAACAGAAACAGTGTACTCAATAATTGCTTTGCAAATTGATTCCTTATTTATTGTAATCTTTATTTCGTTGTTATTATATATTTCCCATAAATTTGCCAAGTCTAATTCAACTGCACTTGACCTTGGCAAAAATAGAAAATTAAACTACAATTTTGCTTAAATGAACAAATTAACGCACCCAAATTATCGCTACATAAAAATCTCTTTAAAACAATTTAAAACTAACAACATTCAACAATGTTTGGTCACGACCAGACTTTGGCTACGTGTTTAAAAACTTCTCTTCCTGACAACCCTCGCACGTGCGGTTTCAATACAACGTACTATAACTATATATTGGTACCATGAATTATGGTTACATCTGCTTACCAACACAGGACGGGCATGTATTAAATGTCTGTGTTTATGTAAAAAAACCATACATTCCGTTATAAAGCCCACAAATTATTGTTGACCGCATTGAATTCGGTGTGGTTGTTTCATTATAAACCGCCAACGATGAATTGATGCGGACTTGTTTGGTAAACTTATTACTATAATGTTATGTTACGATTTGTTTGTTTCGTGATTACTTTTTAATTCTAAGTACTAAACATAGGGATGCACCTGCAACACAACACAAGTTGAGATATTACTCTTCAAATATAACACCAAAAAAAAATCTAACTCATATGAACCTTTGTAATGATACTTGCTTCTGCCAGCGGCTTTGCCTGCCAGTCTATAAGTGTCAGTGTGTATAAGTTATCCCACGCTATAATCTATAAAATTTCATTCAGAACCGTTCAGTAGTTCTTTAAAGAAAGAGTAACAAACATCTATCTTGATTTGGTTTATATATGGAGTGATAACTTCACTCACACGGCGAATAATTATTATTCGCCGTGTGATTCCAAGACGGCATCCTGTGCGGCCGTGGTATCGTTCTGGTCGAGCCGACCCATACGTGCCAAAGCATGGCTCTCCCACACTTAGTATAGCAACATAACAGCCCAAAAGTTATGAAAGGCAAGTGCATCACAACCTACATGTTAAAATATAGCCGATACGATATTCTCCAAGTCTTACTCTAAACACAGCATCTACCCACGTGAACCGTTTATTAACCTACCTGCATAAATATAGGCTGCTAAGAATGCTGAGCTAATTAATACGCTGCGAGGTCTAGCTTCTAATGAATGTGCTAGATTCTGCAGATAAATAACACGTTTGATTAAAGACATATTTATGAATCCCTCAGTACTGCAGTTAAGGGCTAGACAGTTGGTAGATTAAACTAGAGATCGTGACTAGTTCTGGTCAGGAGGCTAGTAGGCGAACTAGTGGGAAGTTGGTTTAGCTAGTCGCTAGTTAGGTAGGTTAAGACGTTATCGAGAAATTAGAATTAATAATATGTGTTTTTTGCTATTTGTTTCAACCTTTCGATCATGGTGATAAGAGACTCAGTAGAATAACAATAGGTGCGCGAACGCCAGCCTTTGGTTGGGGTTTGATGAATGATTGTCACAATGTAATTTTTACATGTTTTATTACAATTACTCTCAATTCAATACCTATCTTTAATGTGGATCACATTTGAAGATAATGCAGGTATTTATGTATCTTTGGGCATGCAACAATCATATAGAAATATATTATTATTGTTAACAATTCGTATACAAAAGCCAGAACCAAACAAAACCTATCATGTTCAACAGCCTACTGTACACATAAGTTTTGCTTCTTTTAATCGAATGTGTTCTAGCTCATAATGCTAACAAAATAGGCTGTATTAAAATTATTTTCAATTTAAGATCTATTTTTATAAATCTTTCTAACAGTCAGAGTAACACATTCAAAATAAAAAAACTAATTTAATATTCGTTTAAATAATATATAGTACTACTTTAATAAAACAATAATCCAACACGTGGATCTTTTCAACAAATTCGTTTTCCGAAATAAAAAAATATACGTTTTTAATAAAGCGACACGACTTTGTCATTAAGCTTATCAGAATTGTATTTATTTGTGTCCAATGTTTGGACAATGGTGACAAAATTAATGTTTCATTTAAACAGTCAACCATCCGTTTTTATTTGTCTTCAATATTTACTTTTAATTGTTCATGGAAGCGAAATAATGTGTTTTATAAAATGAAAACTATTACCGTGACATTTATACAAAAAGTTTTTAAGAAAACAATATTATAATAGCCATTTTTTATGTGTATCAGACTACTTGAATAAAGAACATAACTTTAATGAATTTTGGCACGAATGCGGCTTGAGTGATACACGGCCTCTCAGAAAAACGGCATTAAGCAACCACAGGGTTGTGTTCCGCCATATAAGTGAGGTTACTGGAGGCCCAATCCTTCTTCCCTTCCCCTAATCCCTGCCCAATCTCTAAATCTCCGAAACCCTAATCCATACAAGGCTGGCAACACTTTTGTATCTCCTCTGATAGTACAGGTGTCTATGGGCGGCGCCGATTGCTTAGTATTAGAAAGTCTCTAGATTGCTATCCGACAAAAAAAAACTAGAAATTCAGTCGGCACCCAAAAAAAAATAGCAAATAATTTTCATCTGAAAAGTTTTCCCTTTAAAACTAACCTAAAATAATGATAACGCGTTTACAAAACTGTTAAAGTTACCTCACACATAAATAACGAAACTGCCAACATTTATAAATTTGTTGTGTACTCGCAATAAATAATACGCATATGTTGCTAATGTTAGTGAAAACACTGCCCGTCCCCTTTTACCGAAAAACTGAGGGAGACTCTACGTAAACAATAACTTTATTTCACACTGTCGACAGCTTCGTTGGTTGCGTTAACGTACACGTGATTGCCAGCCAAAATGTTATTAAAGTATGTTAGAGTATGTGGATGATACCTTGGGCTCATTGAATCGCCGGCGTGAAACAACGCTAGCGTTATCAATAGCCCAATCCTTTCTATTTCCCCATCTTCAATACTAACATCATCATCATCTTCCCGCCCTTGCCTTGTCCCGTTTTATTTGGGGTCGGCGCAATATGTTTTTTTCTTCCATTCTGTCCTGTCACCCGTCACGCTATTACTAACTCCTCTGTCTTCCATATCACTTTTCACACAATCCAATACTAACAATCAACAAAAGACAGACATGTAATTCTCTTTGCGGCGCTGGTAGCTTACTATCAGGTTACCCTTACGCTCATTTGCCGCCCTATCACACAAAGATAGATAAAGAAAGAATTCTCATTAAAAGGTCATTGTTTGGAATTGATCTAAGTGTATGGCAATGGGCTAACGTTCTCTTAAACAACATTTGACGATCACTCTACACACTTTGAGTACACGAAAAATTTAGATTACATATGTACACATGTAACAACGTTATCAAAAGCATTTGCGCGTATGATAAGTACAGTCAGCATTGGTTATATGTATGAGGAAATGTGTAGAAGTAAAATCACACATTACCCAATCATTATTATGCCACCTTTACATAAAATCACACAACTATCATTCGTAAATACATACAGTATAGATTTTATGCACACAATTTTCCTATGCCGTGCTTTCAACATTATATTACAAAACTATTGCCACTACCACTATGAGGAATGCGGCAGTTAATCCGTTCACTGGATTTATTCCTAATGACGACACGAATGATGTATACCTATATACCTTCTGATTTAACGATAAATCTAAGATAAACTAGCTTAGAAACATGCATGAATAAATATATAGAACTTGATACGATAACTTGCATTAATAACAGGGCCAGTACTTGTATATAATTTACTATAAATTACGTACATGAGTACTCGATGCAGCGAGCTTCAGTTTACTGCTAGTATCTTACTACATCGTTGTCATTCTTTATAGGTCGACTGTACAATGGATTATTACTACTTCACATTAGGCAGTATGTAGAATAGTTGCTTTTTATGATGATCTTACACTAAAAATACCAGTCTTGTTTCCGATAGGATTGAAAGTAATACTTTTTTAGGGAGGAGAAATTATGAAATGCCTCCTTCCTCCCGCCTTAGATGGAGTGAGAGGGAGTGTCAGACTCCTGCTAACTAAAAACTACTTCGTTCTTTCTTCTACTTCAGGCTGGAGCCTCGGTACTTTATGGCCCACTAAATGCAACCACGGTTAAACATCAGCCCGTTTGGGTGCTAGTGCTGGGTTTCTGTGCAAAGTGTTTCATTTATTTTCACTAACAATATTCTTATGAGATGATTCTACCAAATTATTAAACTGGTGAATTTTTCACTGTAAAGATAACGTAGATCAGACTCCACTATCGGTAGTTGGGCTTGCAACTAATTAATAACGAAACAGGCTAGCAAACATGTGTATACATAAGTCTATTTAAACTTTTAATATAAAACATGTCCGTGTCAAGTACTAAACATAGACTTAAAAGTAATTTTCCAAGAAATAAACCGTGTAACAGCGTCGACATGGGTAGGCACATTAACCCATATTGTCACTATTAAACCTCCTTAAGTTATAGGCAGTAAAACTTAGGCAAAGAGGTTTACAGCATTACTGTAAACAGTTCCTAACAAACCCATATTTCTCTCTGCTATTCCTCTAGTCACAAACCCTGCGACTTCGCTTTCAAGGCTTTATGTAGTCATTTACAATGAAGGTAAAATTATTCTGAAATATTTTTTTTCAGTGGTCAAAATAGACATTCAAAAGTGGACTTGTCCTTGTTGAAAGGTGTACGTTTTCTAAATAACTGAAGCCATATATTTCAGTCAACTTGTATGTATTTTACATAAACGGTAATTGGAACTGAAATATTGCGAAACTTTTCAACTAATTTACTGTCTAAAATTCAAGTTCAATTCGTGACAAGACAATACTTTATCAACAAAACGACCGCTATAAAGTCAATTTGGCATGAGCCCGACCTTGTGTTTGTTCTAATTGTCTTAGTAAACGACAGTGAATGGTTATGAATAGATCTACAATTCTACATAATAATGCCGACAAACAATGCCGTCTGACGTACGGGTACACACTGGAACGGTCTCCATACATAAATAACAAATATTAACTGCTAAGATGTCGACCTTGCCTTGTAGCTACATAATACAATGCACTACATCATTAACCACAGTTTCCGTTACAAAGATCAATCACCACTTTTTGTTTGACTAGGAACTTTTATACAATGAACATTTCAACTCTTGTTTAGACTGAAAAAACTTTGCCATTAACAAATTCAGCAGTCTAAGATTAATGACTACCGTAGACATTACCAGCCCTTTAGGTAAAACCATTGACTCTAATGTTGAAGTTCGAACGAGATCTTAAAGTATTTGAAAAGTCCTGCAAGTGAAACTTGGCAAAAATTAAACTTTTTCAAAAGTACGGAATCAAAGCGAGGCCCGGCGACCGCTTGCGTTCATTTGAATTACGCCAGGCTCCGCCTTTTGTAGTCGACTTCATTTAGCGAACTTAAAGGAACTCTTTTATTTTGCCCCAGCAAAGAACTTAAGAGGTGCATTGTTGAATCCGTAACAAATTGCACGGCCGTGATTACGTTAAGAACTCCACCGTCTAGGGTGGAGATAGAATTGGAATTTAACAGTTATCAGTCCGATTGCAATCAATTTAAAACTGCTGGAAAGTATTAGCAAAGTCAGTTGGAACGACAGAGAGACAATTAATTCATTCAGCTTTATAGAAACTGTAAAGTGGACTCAACGACAAGTCTACACGTTTCTACCAATATTTTTGTATCAGATTTTATATGTAGTTCACCGCTTCTATATGACAATTATAATAAAACCTTGGAAACATAATACAGGTACGAAAACACTCAAACTCACATAAAAACTTCGTCTTTCGTAAATTTGCTTTTCGTGTAGCGAATCTGGCAAGTTAACTTTTGCAGAAAGCTTTAGGGGTAGGAGGAGTTGGGTAGAAAGTTTGTTGATCTTTTTTTATTTTAAGGATAAACTTCGCTTGCAGGCATGTTGTAAACAACATAGCCATGTCCCTGTCTCGTCTAGAGTGGCAACAAGTGTGCTGTGCAAACATCGCGCCGGCTGTCGTACAACTTGCATGTTTGTGTCCCCAAAACATTTTATAAAAGATTTAAACCCTGAGATTACTGACAACTTCGTACCGCCGCGCCGGTGTCGCGACGCTCGTCTCGGCTTTATTGTCAGGTAATACTGTCGCAGTTTGACTTTGAAGTGAATTGTAATTACTTTGCTCGCGGCAGGGCTTGAGATAGACGACAATCTATGAATGATGTAAAAGCTACCTACGTTGTCATGCACAACACGATGTCATAATAAATAAATCATGACAATTATATTATCATTGTCAAAATGTAAAGGTCCTTAAAAATAGGTACCTAACTTAAATAACAGTCGTAAAGCGATTAAAAATCAGACAGTAGAGAGAGGCACGTCATCAAAGTTAGTAATTAAATTCATAAAGTATTCCGCAACGTTGCTCATGTGAATTATGAAATTTAATTTAATTTATGCATGTATGTGACTAATGTAGATCTACGGGGGATTGTTTGTGGAGTTAATGGTTAAAATTATTTACCATTTTGCAGATCTAACTCAATTATATTGTTGCACACTTTGACGCATTAAATGCAATTAAAATTCGTGTCTGCGGAATTAATTGCTGTGCTAGTTGTTACTGAAATATTTGCAACCTAATTTCATAACATACCTAATACAAAATCCGATGAAATGATGAAATTCTGTTCAGTTTGATGATCCAACAGAATTCATATCATTGTTGGAAACGTACTTATGCATTTAGATATATGAACTTGTACGCTATAAATAGATCAAATTATTGAGAGTATGTCTTGTTTCCAAATCCATTCGTAACGTATGAAAAAAAAGGTTATTCATGCAAGTCATCAATTTGTGCCCGACAACGATAATATTAACAACCGGAACATCAATATTGCGGACAATATAGATTTGACATACCGACTATCGTAAAATTCCATATGAATTTCAATGACCAATACTCCCGGTAGATGGTAAAAAAATATCGGACGTGTGCGTAGAACATTAGGCCCGAAAAGGGTACGAAAGCCCGTAACGTCACGAAGTCCGCCCCAAGCAATTTTGTAGCAAATGTCGTGTGCTACGTGCCAGACAAATAAAGAGGATGGGATAAAGTCACAGTATTACATTAGAATAGCTAGCTCACGATACAATATCGTACGAGTATTTTACCTATGTCAAGGGATGCGTCATCTTTTTGTGACGGACGTGATGTCTCAAAGAGATTTCCAAATGATAAATGACTTCCAAGTTATGTTAAAGGCCTCACATTTTATCTAACCTAAATCTCTTTACGATTGTGTGAGAGGAAATACTACCCACTTTTCTCTCAATGCAATCAATGTTCATGACCAAAAATACGCTTTGTACTATAAATTATTATACACGAAAAATATTTCCACCAGCTAGCTCCCCTTCGCGAGTTGCTTAATTTTTCTAAGTGCGAATCTATTTTTCACCCTTGGCCGTCTTCCGTATACGATTCTCCCTCAAGATTTACGCTCTCGACGCGAGCAATAAGCGCGCCTACCTACGACCGACGCAGCCTGTTCGGTATTTTAAAAAGGTACGTCTGAATCCGGTGAAAAATTGCTTCTCGCCCGCCCCAACCGAGAAGTCATATATTTCAGTCATCGTCGTGTATTGAACGACCATGAAGATGGGACAAATAACTTATTTAAAACGTTAAGTGTGTGCAGGACGGACGCCCCACGGCTTAACGTATTGAGGACAAGGGTACTTATAAATAAGAGTAAATCGGTAATCTGCAGATTTCCATGCGGGTCTCAATTGAAGAGAAACGCTTTGATGGTTGTTGAAAGTGTTGACCCAGCAACCTATATTGTACTTTATATATATTCCACAATTCGACTATTCGAAGTATTTGAAGCGTTCAAGTAGTGGAAATAATCTCGATTAATGACCGATTTCTAACTACATGAGGCATAAGATGTGAACGATCCACTACAAGTTATGGCCAAATAAAAGGCAACATTTATCCAATAAACAATATAAGTCAATAGGTACTTAGTGCCAAGATTGCCCTTATAAACAGTCAACGTAGCAATATGGAATGTCCCGAGAAAGGTTTTACCGTTGAAATAGCATTGAATAACAAAAGTAAGTCGAGAGTAAAGGTGAAAGTGCGGATGGCGAGGATTCGTCGGGTCGCGGGTAAATATTAACAGTTGCTCCTTGCAAACAACTGCTTTTGAGCTCAGATTGAAGTTCAAGCAATATTTATATACAGAGGCGTGCTTATAAATAATAATTTTGATGTAGTTCCAGTGATACTTATTGCATCATAGCACGATTGAGTGAACACGATCGAATGAGTCAGACGACGACGCTCCAATAATCGTGCCGTTCATAACAAATAATACTAAACTGATTTTTCGCTTTTATAATATAGAACTGTAGTTACAATAAAATATTTTATACTTCTTCGTCATAGTAGCTACCTATCTGAACTAAATTCGTTACAAGTTTGTCGCAACACTGCTTACATAATTACACAAACAAAGCCATAAAACACCACTTGTCTCGCTTTCATCTAAACGTAACAATTTGGAGGCATATCACAAAGTACAACAATATGAATTAAACATTAACACCAGGAAATACACAGTATAAAAAATTTGAGTGTTCCCATCGTAATACACATTCGCACGTAGTTGGGGTAATACAGCCTACTGATATTGGTGTAGAAGGGAAAATGCATTGGCTTTTTGTAATGTGGCAATAACCTGGGGATTAGGCCGGGCCGGTCGGAATACTCGGCCATTTTCCGTTCCACGCACTTACTTATACCCTAACATGCTTACGATGGAGAATCTTTAGCGTAGGGGTCGCTGCGCTATGCGTATCTAAACGTGTATAAAGGAACGCTTACGCTTAAATTAATATGTAATGGGGAGAAGATCGCTTTAGTCTGCTGGATAAGGAAAAAGCTGCATTGCAAGCTGACAAAATTATCAAGAAATGTATTAGAAGAAGTAAAAAATATGTTTGAAAAGAAATTACCGTTAATGTCAAAGAAAACTAGGTAAACTCATCGATATTTTAAATACTTTAGCACGTACTCCGTGACTCTAGCCAGTTGTATTTCACACGATTTCTCTGTCAGATTTCTATTTAAAGCTAACACTAATATGAAACGGAGAGACATTATACTTATTTCAAAAGCACAATGCTGTAGACACGCTGTCAAACTAAATTGGTTGAACTCCAAAACCGTATGAAGATTGTATTAGCTTTCTGAAACATACGGAGTGGAAACATTTGCTTCTGTGTGTTAAACAATTCGAGTATGTGAGGATAGAGAAACAGTTTGCACGTCGCCGTCGCCAGTGTTTTGTTTTCTCCTACATTACTCCATTCGGTTATCTGAGAGGATCCGTAGGACATAAAAGCTAAGGCCTGTTTCTCGCCTCGTATATTGTATCGATTTAGATAGGATACGTCGAAAAGACATTTTGTTGCTAAATTAAACAACGAGCACGATATATTTGGAGGGATTTAGTAGAACTCTTTTTCGAGCTTATAAGCAATTTTGTGCAGAAAAGGAGCAAATAAATAACTATCTATTGCTATTCGGGTGTTCAATTCCGACATTGCTGTTGTATAAAGCTACAGCTGATTCTGATATATGAGATCCCTTGTGTTTGCGTTGTTTCACGTTTCGATTCTAATTTGTTAATTTGTGATTAATTTGAAAACTGATTTAGTGTCACAATACATATATTTGAACGTATTAATAAAAACATTAAAATTAATAAAGTCAAAAATACACGAGAACACAATCAATCTGTTTAAAAAATTGTGATTCGAAATTCAAACAATTGCAAGTAACTGTTTTACTTATAAAGTGGCACACTGGACATTTGTGTGCAAAAGATCTTATTGCCACTTGGTATTCATTCGTGCCGAACATGCAAAAGTACTAGATATTTTTATACGCAGTTAACGCTTTCGGAGAAGTGGCTTATAGCAGTATTTGTAAAGGAATGTCGTACAGCCACACCTTCGCAGCAAACCGCTGCAGCATCCTTGAAGGCCGCATTCCGGCACCAAAGACTATTTACGGTCTAAGCCCTCATTTACAATTGCATATGAATGGGCCTTATCTATTTAGCCATCTTTGTGGTAACGTTTCTAAAATAGTCTGTAGACTTTCGCTTGTACAATATTGATTGTTCATTTTAGTGATGTAACATATTTGATTGTTATTAAAATCGATTTTTGTATTTCGAATTTCTTTTATCGATTTCTACTGTACTGTATTATTAATTGGACGGTTGACATTTATTTGAATTTGACAATTTTAGAATACATTTTACATAACAAAACAAAATCTTTTGATTGATATATTAAATTGCACTTAATTGAAATCAGTATATGATTTATTATTGCTTATTAATAAAGACTAGAGAATAGTTCTATCTATAACTACTGCTTGAAATAATGAAACCAATCTTTTTAAATTCAAAACACGAAACAGAAGTGCTTACAAAGTACCACGCAAACGTAACTAAGAACGAAGTAACAAAACTCTTCCATTAATATTAGTACAAAAGTCTGTGCAAACATTTCAAATTACTGTTATTGTTGTTTCAGAATATTTTGGACAAATTTAATCCAGGTGCTCGTCAGATGATAACGGCCGGAAAGGCCTACTTAAAGGCTTTACACGGTAAGTACATTTTTATCACATCACACCTTTTTATTAAATTGAGTTTGGTGCAGAACATCGTTTTGTATACGCGCCTAATTTGAATATTACATTTTTTTATCTGTGGAGTAGAGTGACTCCGTTTTCACAGAATAAAAAATATTTCCATACTTTAACTAAATTAATACGATTATGCATGCGTGAGCCAAATGGAGTGATAGATTATTTTATTAATACAGTAACAATAATGCAGTCCTGTGTCACTACTTTGTATAAAACAAAGTCGCTTTTCTGTCTTATATCCTTATGACATTTGTATGCCTAAATCTTTAAAACTACGCAACGGATTTTAATGCGATGTTTTTAATCGATAGAGTGATTGAAGAGGAAAGTTTATACTTATAATAAAATCTATTAATAAGGAAAAAAATCAGAATTGCTCTCGTACGAGGCCGGATTGAATCGCTTGTAAAATAATAAAGCGTACCTTTAGCTATGTACGCTTTAGTATCAACGCGCTAAAGTTTTATCATCGAAACAGGTTGCCACACTATGCTAATCAAAGCTATATAATTTACACCACTGTGTAATTGTAGGCTCCTCAGCAATACTAAGAATAAGATACGGGATCTTCCCATGACTTGTAAGAGGTGATTAAATGATATAATCACGCTTGTAGCAGTTTTACACTAATTAGAACTTATTTTAAACATCTAGCATTAAGATTGAACTGTGTGTAGTTGCCGCTAGCTGGAAACTTGCCATGTAGGCTTTTAATGGATGTAAACTCTGCTAGAAAACTTATTTTTGCAGTCAAAAGATTTAATTAAACATTTTAAGGTATTTGTGAAACATAACTTATAAGGAATTGTAGCAGGCTCGGTACGTTTTACAAAAAGGTAGGGGAACACTATTTATGTTTTTGATTTTGTTCTAATTCCACGTTGCCAGCAAAAAAAAAACAAATGACACGTCATGCGTTCTCTTTCTAAATGCAAAGATATTTCCAGCTGCCTAAATTTGAAATTAATTCACAATGACGTCAGTAATATATTTAAAAGTGGGACCTTGTCGTCTGGATTGCTGCTAGGTTAACAACCAGTGAAAATTAACTAACAGTATTGAAATAAAATACTTAAACATTCTAAAAATTCAAGAAATAGTTGCGAAATTGGCCATCGCTTTCCTATTTTCTTGAACAACATTGCATAACATAACATCATAGATTTACATTTCAAAACAGAACTTAAGATAGCTTTAGCTACAGTTACAAGCTAGCTACAAGAGACGGTCCTAGGCTTTGTCTGTGGAGAAATTAGCATACCGAAGACATAGCTAGACACAACACAATTAGCTACATCAATAAGAAAGTGAAACCGTCGCAGCGACTCGTAAATCTCAGTTGACGCGTATTCAGTGAAACGTGTACAATTAATTTATGTAGTGTAAGCCAAATGGGCGCATCTATATGCAAAACCTCGGTGTTCCCTTGCTTGGCTACGGAACTGGGGCGTGGTTTGTGCCAAATTGTCTCGACTGGCTTATCTACAGTATTGTAGCCAGCACTAGCTGTAATAAACTTGGGCATTCCCGCGATGTATGGCTCCAAAGGCCTCCATGTATGTACTTTATTTTGATGTTTTGCGGTTAATTTTGTTTATGGGGTAATAGGTAGTCAGTGAGTGACCTCTTTATTTATTAACTCAACTTTGTCCTTATTGTTCTGTTACTAAAACTTTTCCGTGTAAATCAAAGGATTCAAGCACCAGGGAACAATAAAAACTGCATGTAACTGTAATTTACGGACGCCTCTGTGTTCACGTTTATCATCGTTTTATTACATTTTAAAACAAATGACTTTACTTTTGTTTTATTGAGTAAAATGGGTCTTAAAATCTAATTTCGCCTAATTTCACGATTGGAGGCTTGAAGCACTTAAAATTTTATGGCGCCTCACAGATTCGTAAAATACCATCGGCATCTTTACATCTGGCCTGAATATTTTTACTTGGAAGGGCAAAAAATGTGGTTCCAACCTCCAAGCATTTTTAGGACAACAACTTTTGGTGTTGAACCGCACTTTTATTGACTTATGCCAAATACAAGTACCCACCTGTTTGTTCAATTTATTCTAATGAACTTTAAGAATTTAGCTCTGGTAAGCCAATTAAGTCGAGTGATCTTGTTAAAACCCGTTGATACCTTTTTTGTGGCTAGTCCGTGGTCACAGATTATGTAAGTAAGGTACTTTGGAACCGAACCTATGTCTGAGATAACTCGATAAGTTACATATTCATTTTATCGAAGAACAGGTACCCAACGATAATCCCTTCTGTAACAACCCACACGGGGACAGATAAGGGAATCCTATTCACCTTCAAAGACGTGTCTCCACAGATATTCTAGTTTAGATAACATTGAGGAATAATAAGATTTTTTTTATTCCTTACTGTAAATCACTGCTTAAATATGTTTTATGCACTTGGTAGGATGTTTAAAATAAACCTTTAAAGTAGAATGTACACCTTCCTCGCAGTGTCATTGATCTCTAAGACTTCGCTCTATAGATATGTGTTGTCATAGAAATCTAAAAAAAATTGTGAATCTAATAATACTTCTTCTCACTCTTATGAGATTAAATCGTTTGTTTTTTTTTTTGTATATGATCTCAAATTCATAGCTTACTTGTATTTGAAGATGTAGGTAACACGGTAGCCAAAAAGTCCGTAACCGCAACGCATTCCTATCCATATACATTTGCGAAATTACTTACATTTTATTATAAGAATCTTAATTACTTGCCCAACTTTACGCAAGTATGGTACAGAGATCGTTAACCCACTTCATACATGGACGGCCATCTTTAAAAGATTGTAAAAGAAAAAGATCAATCATTTCTTCATTCAGAATCTGGTTTATGTAATAAAAAAGATAAAAATGTGTTAGTGTAGTGCTCGCTGACATAATGCTGTAATTTAATAATAATATATAAGTACTTTCACCGCTTAGATAACTAGCGTAGACGCGATGTAAATAGACAACAGCATATCAAGCTACACCAATTCGTCAAATTTCTTCGACAGCATTTTAAACTATAGTGTTTTGTAATAGAGTCGAGGGTTTATCGAAGAAATTTGACTGTTTAGAGTAGATTGATATGCTGGCTATATGTACTTTCAATAGTTTAGTAGGTATCGATACTATTACATCCGAAAATATAAGATCATCGGCATATTGGCGATAGAAATCGTCGAGATTTTTTATTATAATCGATTCATCTTTTGTGCAAATTAGTTACCGTGGCTTATCGAAGATGGCTCACATTAAATTTTATTGTAGCAAACTTTATGTAAGATTTATGTAAAAATAGTGAAAATAAACTTCTTTAAAGAATAATTTACATGTATATTTCACGTTATTTTCTATTTTAATTTGTAAAACTAGTTCCTTTGGACTTATAATTGATATTGCTAGACTGTGCTGGTAGGTGATATAGATGGAAATATGTTTTATAAATAAACATATTATTATGTTGTATAATGAAAGCGGATTTACAAGTGGGGTTACTTTTTCAAAAGCATATAGCGGCGCTTATATAACTACCCTCTTCGATTATTCCATTTATCTGCATCATTCATACGACTAACCACGTCATGTTCAGAACAGATATAATTTCCACCCTTTCCTCCGTCAATAACGAGGACTTTCATAAAACAATAGGCCTCCGATGCACTCCTCATTTTTCCCTCAATACCCTGTATCGTGAATCGGCACGTTTCCATTAAACCTTGTTCGTTTCAAATGGGGCGATGGTGAAGGACATTCGTGCATACATATGGGTTTATATGAATGTTTTTTGCGCAGGTGCGGCCGCCGCATCGAGGTTGTATGTCGATGCAGTGGGGAAGCTTGGCAGGCAGGCACAACAGGGCACGTGGGGAGGATGCGCCGATATAGGTACGAAATATTCTATAGATACACAACAATGAAACCGACAGTAAAGAAAAAAGGACTTCAACAAATTACTTGATATTACTCGTGTAATGGTTAAAAAGTTTCAGGCAAATAAGGTTCAAAATTGAAAGCTACAGAGAGCGATGAACTTAAGTAAGACTAAGTTCAAGCAAATTGTGTGCTACCGAACATTGTTTCAAAAGTTACTGAGACTAATTGAGATTGTCTCCTTAACATTTAGAAGAATCAACCTCAAGTCTTTTAGATCTAAACTTGTTAAATCAGCATCGCTAAAAAACCAATAATTTTACAGGAACTGCCTTAATGAAGGTGGTCGAGGTGTACCGAGAAATACAGGACCAACAAATGAATATTGTAAGTACAGTTTACATAACAAAATTGCAATGTAATAAAAAATATTATACTAAAATGAATTTTAAAATCAACACAATAGAACACTAATTTTATCACAGAATGTTTATAATCAAAAGTTGAGAATACCAAACAGGATGAGGCCATCGTATGTCGTATCTATTTTCCCTACGATACCCTCCACCCTTTACTTGACATTTATCCTCGTAATAGAAACTATCTGAACTGTCCCTATCCAATAATCTGCAAGTTATTTGTTTGTTACAGCTAAAGGCGTTTTACGTAGACCTACTGGTCCCCTTGGAAACTAATCTGGAGAAAGACACAAAAGTAGTACAGGTCAGTCAATAAGGTTTTTTTCTTGCTTCCTTTCTTTCATAATCTTTTATGTGAATAGTTCCAAGTTTCAAGGAATTGTTTACCAGATAAAGGGAATAGGGTTCCGAGTTCAAATAAGCTTAGTATAGCACCCGTGAGATAAGATTTTCTATTAAAAAAGTTTCGACAACACTTCCTATATACTTCTGTAAATGGCGCAGTTTGTTTGTACAGCACGAGCTGCGACTATTTACTTCATGCTGATAATACATAAATCACATTTACTATGAGAAGAAGCGGCTGTTTTTCTCGGATACTCGTTGAGTTGAGATTTAATTAGATCAATTTGTACGCAGCTTCTATAACAAATTCGACGCTTAGTAACTCGAAAGCCACTTTTCATTCGTGTCTCAAATTAGAGAATTTCGATTGACACTAGAAAACTCGGGTCGGCCTATATTGTACTTTTCATCAAAGTCCGGGTACCAGGAATCCATAAAATGAAAAATATACCTAGTCGACGACACAATGGAAATATTCGACGTTCTGTTTATTGCTGGTGGTCTTTTTCAGTCGGAACAAAAGAGGTTTTTACAACAACACAAGCTAAGGTCAGAGAGCTACAGTAAAGCTGCAGCGACGATTAAAAAACAACGCAAGAAGAAACCTAATGTCACCAAAGTTGGATCGGCTATGGATAAGGAGATGAAGGTACATTTTTTTTTATTAACTACTAACCAAAAATTATAAATTTTGTTTAATATGTTTTGAACTTTAGCCCGTGAACCGAAGATCAATTATTCGCGACACGTAATAAGTTTTCTATTATGTCCCATATACCGGCAGACAAGATTAATTCAACACAATAAAATGAATACATAGCTATTCAATATATATCAAGACAATCAATTGTTAAAATGTTTTTAAATAATTTAACAAATGCGAACATACTTACATAACGATTATACCATAAATACATATTTAGTAATGTCATCGCATCGCTAAATACCGAACTAAAAATAAAAGTATATTCATTCATTCATTCGAAAATCTCTCACAGACAACCTTGAAATAAGTACCGTGAAATAATTATTTATTGTGTTACATCTATACTAACTTTTTTTTTAAAACAATTCGTGCACAATCTACTTTTTTACGTGCTTCTCCGATACCCCACATTATTTGCTTTCCAACCTCCTTTTACGATATTCCCCTATTTGTACGTTACTCGGCCGTTTAAGTAAGTAGTAAAATAGATTTAAATTCTCCGCATATTCTCATTGAATGGTAATAGGAAACTAGGATTGCATACATTATTCAAACAAGAGCATTGAAACCAGAGGAATACTTTATAGTTCATATAACATTTGCACAATGAGTCTACTTGACATATTATCCGATAAGCCAATCATATTCCAAATTTAAATAAAATTTTCGAACATATTTACTTAAGGTTATCTATGTTCAGTTTACTTGGAGTAATAAAATACCAGTGTCTGCACTTTTTGGGATAGGGCTAGTCGAACGAAGGATTACCTGATGGTAAGCAATAAGCGCTACATATGGCCACTTGCAACACCAACAAATTAACAAGACTATTGTCAAAGTCCTTAACACCTCGGCAGATAAAGATAATAATATGTAAAGTCGCCTGACATCATCTACTTAAGCATGAATCTCTGACACCGACTTATACCTGTGTATGAATGCATGTTGCTTCCACCAAAAGATTAAGAAAAAAATAAGAAACCACAAAACGCTTAGCGATAATATTTTTTTTAATTGTCACTAACATTCGACTATTTAAAAATTCGAAATTAGAATAAATTACATTTATATATACGTAAAATCTTTTTTATTTCACGTGAGAAATACAGAATTATAATAGACTAGATAACCCACTATAAAACAAAAGAAAAACATTTCAAGAGCAATCTTCACAATAGTTAACAAAGCTGAACTTATAATGACGCTGTAACAATTTTTACAGAACATGCAGATACTAGAGGAGGAGAAGACCAAATTGGATGCGTTCTGCGAACAAAGCTTGAAGAACGTAAGTACTCTGTAACAACGAACATCGAATTGTATCCAACCCACAATACAACTACAAAGGAAAACGAACAATACAACAGAACTTTTATTGATCTTAGTAAAACTACATTCAGTTTTATTCATTCATTGTATCGCAGACAGGAGACAGGTCTAGTAATTGAATGCCAGGGACCGCTTCCAGACAATAATGATCTAATTAAAAATACGAACGTTTCTGCAGTCTAATTAGTTAGTTTTAATATTGTCTGCAAAGATTCTGTTGGCTAATTTGATTTTATTCGTTCAAATAAAGGAAGGTTCTTTGCATTCCAATTTCAAATTTTTATTAAGTACTCTTTTCTTCTGGTTGATTTTTAGTCAAGGATTTTAAATATTATGGCCAGTGCTATGTAAATGGATAAATTATATGAAATTAAACAATATTTTATCAGTTCTGTTTATCAAATACACATTTGTACCTACGTCCATAATTTACATTTACAATTTACTTAAACTAACCATCTAACGATATATCAAGGCCTGGTTACAAGAATGCATATTTCACAAGATTTTGCATACCAGTACAATGATAAATCACACTCATAAGACATTTACAACGAATAATACTAGTAATATTTACTTTTCAAAAACTTTTTTTTTTTTGTTATCAACCTTTTTTCTTGTTTTTAATTTCCAGGCTATGACACAGGAACGTCGTCGCTACGGCTTTGTATTAGAACGACAGTGCTCTTTGGCTAAACACTGGTTGGCATACCACACCGCGGGTGCCGCCGCCTACAACTCTGGACTCGATGAATGGCTTGAAGTATCCCGAACCCGTGAATTCCTGCCTCCCAATGTAGAAGCTATGTTCGTTAGCAGAATGAGAGTAAGTTCCTATCATTCTCAACTTTATCTTTTTGAACTAAAGTCGACAATCTATTGAAGGTCTTCGAGTACCTGATCAGATAGTATCAGTAATAATTTTGCAGCCTGCGTACATATTTTATACTAAATTAAAACCGTTATTTCATCTTGCATTCTTGCTCTCAAGGGCAAAACAGTAAACAGCTGCAGTTTATCCATTCAAATGAGGCACTTATTCTCTTAAATCAACTTGACGTTGAATAAACTCAACAACAAACCCGATAACCAAATTCATATTGCTGTACAGGGCTATATCCACCAGATGATTAAGACTACGAAATAATTGAATAAGCTTACTTTATAAATTAGCTAAGCAAAAGTCACTCGCTAATGCAGCGGCAAATATACTTCAAAAATCTGAAATTTAATTAACATTTTAATGGAACATTCCACTTTATCCTCAACGGTGTCAATTAGTAGCCCTGCGTCCAGACAGGTCGTTGAAATTTTACCATCATTGCGTACTTAGCAGGCGTAAAAACAAATCGTGGCATAAAAACAGGTAAAAAAAAATCGTAACTTTTAATGCAATAATAATTGGACATTTTAGGCGGTACTTTGTTACTGATTCCAACGTTGCAACGGTATACCGTCATAAAAATCTAAAGTTCACTAACGTAAAATTGTTTTATGAGCCTTTACTAAGTATGTGATCCTATTAAACAGTCGTATTCCTACAAATTATCTTATAAATCAAATAAGGACTGCGGCGCCCCCACTGTGAATCTCACAAACAAGGCGTTTTATGGTTGTGTATCTGATTCTGATTAAAACTTTATGACTATGTGAGGTGTAAACCGTGAGCTAAATTCTTAAGGTTTACAAGGATAAACTTCATCTTAATTACTAATCAGAAGCTACATACTTGAAAATTGCGTCAGTAAGTAACTGCTACTTTATTTACAGCAAGTGTCATTCTGGGCTGATGAAGACGTTTATGCCAGTCCACGCGTTGGTGATGACGATGATCGAGCTTCAGTAGGATCTGCTTTACGTAAAACTAGATCAGTGGACGCTTCATGCCTTGACGTCAGGTCAATTGGAGACCTGGGCTCACCAACTCAAGGACTATCAAGAGCCAAATCTGATTTCAATCTTCAAGCGAGCTCAAATAATGATGATCAAGGTAACCATGTCACATTTCTAGAACATTCTAAGAGCATAATCCAACTTTAAGAAAAAAATAATTACTGATACTTCTTATCTTCCAGGAACAGATACTCGCACAGCTACCCGACCTTCATCCCTTGCCCCGCCAACCTGCACTACACGAGACCCACCACTGGCCCGAGCCTTGTACGCCTACGCAGCTGCCGGCGATAACCAACTGAGCTTCCAACAAGGAGATGTACTTGCATTGTTAGGAGAAAGGACTAAAGGATGGCAATATGGCGAGAACTTACGCTCCCATCACGCTGGATGGTTCCCACTCGCCTATACCGAGCCTATACCTTTTGATGAAGCTGGGTACGTTTGCATTCGTCCTTATCCAATATTTTTAGATGCTGTGGGTTTAAATTATCTGACAAAATGAAAACTTACATAGAAAATACATATCTCGTTTTAACGGTCATTAACTTTTAGCTTTTCCAGCAGAAATTCACCAGCACGATGGAGCTGCGTACAAACGCCTTCAGAGGCTCCACCACCTGCACCCATGGCACATGCGCAGACTACGCCCTCAGCCACTGTTCACACGCACTCACATCCACCGGCGCGTATGTTTGGAGACACGGTCACCGCTCATCATGTCACAAAGGTAAAATTACTATACTTAATGTTTTTATAATCCTAAACTTAGAAAATTAAACCCAATATTAATTATTATGTAAACTTTCCTAAGGGACGACTTGGTAGCGGCTCACCAGGACTGCCACCGACTTTACCAGCACCATCACCCAGTGCCCTTAGTACTTCAGCAAGCGCCACATTCCACGCGTCCACTCCAGCCCCAGGTGCTACCACTGCTATCAAGAATTCTACATCATCAGCCAGCTTTACTACTCATGCTGTCATAGAAACTAGGAGTTTTGGACCCCAGACTTTACCTATGCGTTCCCAGGTAAATATTGAAAGATAAGTACCTAGTGTAAAAATAAGTGGAGCTTTATTTTGTTTATATAAATAATTGTATTTAATATTATTACCAGGTGGCCCAGAATAAAGCAGGTCCTGCCAAAACGGTCGTGAGTGCTGTTGGTGCTGTAGGAAATGTGTCATTGCACAGCTCCAATGACTCAGGATTCTCCAACGAACCACCACCACAGCCAGACGTAGACTACAGTGATGAAGAAGCGCAACGACTCCGTGTCCCTATCAGGTATTTTTTCCCCTCAAAGTAAATTATAAATACCTATTTGCTTGACTTTTTTCGTTGCTTGTGTTGTAGTTTAGCTAGTTTCATTTATTTTCTCTTTTATTTATGTTTTGTAGTAAATCTGCTCAACAAAACAACGATAACAGAGCGTATTTGCTCAAAACTCAAAGTTTGAAGAGAGGTCCCAAGCCCAACAATACTGCCAATGGATACTTAACTGATGATCAACAACTAATGTTGCGCAATATGTTAGATATGGACAAGGACTCCCAAAAAGTAAAAAGAACCAAGTCGTTCTGGAAATTTGGACGCACTACTGCTGAAGAAATAATGGAAGGAATGTCGCTCTGGCAACATCGTGACATTGTTGATACTGTCCCTGAGTATAAAAAGAAGCTCTTTGAAAAAATGAAAAAGGAATTACGACCAGCACCAGATATACCAAAACAAGCTAGCCCTGAAAAAACACCGCCCACTGAAAATGGACAACCACCACGTCCAAAAGAAACAATTGATAGAAAAGATGTGAAAGCCGTCAATGGCATCCGCCAGGCGAAAAGTTTAGGATCTATCCAAAGTGAAGAACCTGTCGAAAAAAGTCGTAAAGCAATGGAGTACCAGCATACACAAACAATGAATAAAAAGAGTATGTCCGAAAAATCTATAATTGAAGAAAAACATGAAGATTTTGCCCCACGAAATGAATCAAGGCACTCTGACTTAACTAACACGAGTACAATCAAAACGAATTTTGAAAACAGTTTCTATAACGACGAAAATGGTGAAGGTTTTGTGATGAAAACAGTTAAGCGAAGAGAAATTTTACAGAAATATGATAACGATAGCAGTTCCGACGTAAATTCTGTTGCTTCAAGCACTGATCCATATGACTGTATAATTGTTGATGATCATATGAAATCAAGGAAGCAGCAAGAAATGGATAGACGTCGGCAGACTCAAATGATTGAAGAAGATGTTAAGAAGCGCAAAGAAAATGCCTACATGCCAGAGTTCGAAGAAATAGAAGTGACTCCTATCAAGCCACATGTTCGAGCAACATTGTCTTCAGAGAAAACTAAAAATTCACCCCACGAAAGGAGTCCACCAAAAACAATGGAATTCAAAACATTCAAAGACAATTCGAAAGAAATCAAAACATTCTCTGCCTCATCTGAAACACTTACGTACAAAGATAATGAACAACACACTGATCGATATGGTATGCCCATAGAAAGAAATAACAACGATGTTCGTAACGAAGATATTTATAATGGGCATGACGAAGGAACTTTAAAGTACAAAAAGCGCTCAAGCAATGATGATAAAAATCACCAAACCAATAACGTTGAAAATGGAAAGAATCACAAGAAAGAATATCCGCAAGCCGAAGTTAGAAATCAGAGGAAGGATGGAAGACCATATGAGTCTAACAGAGAACCGAGAATCGATTACTCTTTAGACAGACGCCAAACAAGAAAAGAATTCACCGATACGAAAGGAAGGGAGCAAAAGAAGAATAAAGCAAACAGAAGTTACGACGATAGCTCTTTACCGTACAATGGACGCAGAGAAGAAAGGTACTATGAGTCTAACATTTCATACTTCAGTGATCAAGAGAGGAGATCGTCTCGGTATGACTACGAGACTGACTCGAAAAAGGCGGAAAAGTCAAAGATTCGTCAGGAGGAGGCTAGACTTGAAGCTAGACGTTTTATTGACCGCCGGAGTGAGGGACCATACAGCGAATCTGATGACCAAAAGTTCAACGAAGCTCTGAAGCAGCAGCGGCCTCAGTTGCTTCCTCGTACCAAGTTATTGAAGAGACCGTCGGAAGGAAGCGAGATGTTGCCCGAAGAAGGCCATACTTTTGGACCCTGGTACGATTTGTGGGGACGCGAAACGGCTGTCTACAAGTAACGGGAAGGAGGTTTGTTCCAACAATTTACTGGCAAAATCTTTTTATTCACTTTTACTGTCGAATGCATGTAACATTTTTTTGTTTGCGGCTATCTTTTGTACTTAGTCCTTGTATTTTTTTTTTCATGTAGGTTTTTACAACTTTATATCTATTCCATAATTTTGTAATGTTACATCGAATGTGAAAAATAATTATTTGAAGACATGCATTTATCTAAAGAAAAGTTGAGAAATTAGGATAAAATTCCTTGCACAATTTCACTCATATAAGTGAAGTACGCCTCCAAGTAACATAGTATACAATAATGACATGTGTCTAATATATTTTTATTATTTCTCTGCAGGCCACAACAATTTGCAACGGTTAAGTTAAGGAAAGCTCTAACAAATGACCGCTCGTCGCCGGCCATCGAGTAATGTTTTATATGCATATAATATAATATAATTATATTATTTTGTTAATTAATATTAATTGCAAATTAGAAACACCATGTATTTTGTACAGTTAAATATTCATAGTCTAACAAAGAAATATATCACAATTTTTTACAATAATCTAAATGTTGGTTTCTTTTGTAATAACCCTACCATAACACCTGAGGTTACTGAGGTATGAGGTACGGAAAACAGAAATATATTTGCAGTACGAAGACCAATTCACTATTCACTAGTAAGTAACTGGATTCAAGCACACAATCCATATTTCAAAAAGGTCCCCCTTGACAAACCGAAAAAGCAAATATATATCCTCCGTATTTTATGGAGAACGTTAAAAAAGCGACTGCAACAGAATTAAATCAAATCAGACTCGTGTTTGTCGCAGAAGAAAAATCAACGTTCAATTGGCCCCACGCGACAATGACCGATGATTTATTGCGTTTCCTGTTCCTGTGGGGATCGCCGGAAATGACGCGCCGACTGTCTCGCCGAGAAATATTTCGTCGATATGTTACGCTGTGACACTCCTGCCATACTGCCAATTATACGAATAAGGTTTAAGGAAATAAAGCCTTTTTGGTGGCAACCTTATCCGATCCCTGGGATACTGTTTTATTATAGCTTCGAGATATAAATCTTGGGTAAGGTTAAGCTTATCTCAAAGGAGGATTCGAGGAGTTATTGTTATGATAAGAATTATAGAGAGGATCATTGGAAATTTTATCTATTTCGGGCAAAATATTTTGTATTCGTAAGGAAGTCGATAAACAGTCGGGATTGGTAGAAATAGGCGCTAATTTAGTTATAGGAAGATCTTACTTTGAAATACATTTAACTACTAAACTAGAAAGTACAGTGTCTGGATTTTGAAAACAAAGTGATTATCAGTAAGTTGTTTACCACTTGCCGAAACAGAAGTATCGGGTTCGATTCCTGATTCATATCATGAAAAAGTGCTCTTAAATGTGGAATGAATGCATATCATTAGGTACATTATAAAATCTACATTGCTTATATATCTAGCACTTATATACGCTACAACACTTTTAAAAGTATAGTAACAATTTGTGATTTCATACTACAGATACTTAATCTTCATAGCAAACAAACAACTATAACTGCATAAAAATATATACAGGGTGTCCGGTAAAGAATGGATGACCTTGAAATGTCTTAGTATATCCTTTGGCCATTCAGAAAAAACAAGGAAAAGGAAAGTATCATAGGTAGTATCTAAATTATTATGTCTTGAAGTAAATGAACTGGGGCTAGTGGTCCTTTAACATTTACGATCATTACATTATTGCATAACCACGATGAATAAACATTGCTTTAAAAAAAAATTATGCACGATTTGTCTATAATAAATTAATTTGCAAGTTTTTTTATATATATATTTTTTTGTATATTTTCTGAATGGCCATAAGATATACTTAAAGGTATTGCAAGGTTATCCATTCTTTACCGGGCACCCTGTATAGGCAATACCTGTGGTCTGGCAAACTGTTAATTTACCCGCGCTAGTGGGAAAAGGACGAGAGCATTATAAATCGATCACACGTCAAGTCGACGACGTTGATGGACCAACATTTCAATTCACCAAACTTACGTACCCAGCTTTAGTATTAATATCACTTGTAGAACAACCTATTACGTTATTAAATCTTTAATTTAATTAACTAGCTCCTTTATGTTTTATTCTACAGTATAATCTATCTCCATACCAAATTGCATACAAATCCTTTTTGTAGTAGGTTTTGCAGAAGAGTATCAAATACATAATTATATGTCCGTAGTTTCAAAATTCCTCGTTTATAATATTAGTAGGAGCATTCAATAAAAGAACTACAGTATGCATGGAGATTTTTGTTTTTCAAAATTCTTTATCTAAGTCTTTTCTTACTTCTTTGGGACAAAGAGTAGGTTTTAGTATGATGTATTAACTTAACGTACATTCAATTCTTGTAACTATTATCTTCGAACGAGAATTACCTACGTATCTATGTGTCGAGGTAAGCATTGGTAGCATGCATCGTGAGGTATCTACGGAAGCCCTAGTCAAGCTAATTTGCTTATAAACCGAGTATAATCTGATTAGAATCCGTCCAAATGAAATCCATTATCCACTGAACTGGGGAAAAAGGCACTAACCAAGCCTGTAGAATTTTCAATAACAAATAAGCCGAATGCAGCCTCAAAAATGTTCCATTCAACTCTCCACATAGTCTGTATTCCGACAAATTAAACTGTATTCAAAAGAACGTCAAATATGCATGGTATGGCAAAACACCTGAGCGTTTTACTTACACAAGATAATACGAGATATAAAGAGCCGTGGAAACGCCTACGTCTGATACTAAGAGCGCGGCTTACGTTTTTCTTTGTAAAGCAGCCGAGTCAAGCGCAAAAAGCGGCTGCGATTATGTGGCAGGGCAGGAAGCTCGACCCGCTCTACCCCTCAAAAGGAGCGCAGCAATCCAGACTTAAAGGAGAAATCTTTGTTAACATAATAATATGTAAGTGAGCGAGTATGTGCTTTGCAAACCAAGTTCTCATCGACGTGCATGCATGGCGGTACATTACCTTTGAGGTTCTCTTTGATGGTATCGACGTAACGTTATTATGTCTTTTCAGTTAATAATGCAGGACTACCATAAGAGAATATCATAATATAATATGTCAGCTTAATAAATCTGTGAGCAAATGCTCAGCATTGAATATGTTGCACAGGACAGCTCTTTCTCTATTTTAGCATTTAAAAATTTAAGAATAGAATTTAACGTGTAAATAAAATTGAAATATTTACAAAATAACATCACAGTTCTGTATCCAGCGAAACATTTTTATCCCCTACTGACAGATTGCAGCAACAAAACCAATATTGATGAATGGCGCAACATGACAAACAGAAGAATCTTCCCGGCCCACATAAAAATCAATTTGCAGGGCAAATCGAGCGAGGAGACCAATGCTTTCCAAGTCATCGACTCCCTTAAGCCCCGTGGCCTGGAAATTTCCACAATTTTGTAAAAAATATGCAGTGACTTTTTAAATGCACGGCTAGAGCACGCGTCACCGGCGCGCCGCGCATCCGGGATTTCATTTTAATCCCTCTGCAATAGAAAACTTTCATATCACATTTTTGGATCCAACCCTAACACTAATTGTTTTTGTGATTGATTTGCAGTTACAAGCTTTAATTATTAAATACCTTTAGATTATATGAGGCCATCCTTATACAGATTGTAACCAATAAACTTTTAGTTTCAATTTCCTGTCGTCTGTTCATAACATCGCATTGACTCAAACTGTGTATCTGATATTTCGGTGCAGCTGTTTCAAAATTGGCACAATACTGACGTTTGACCCAAATACTCATATTAAATAACAAGGATTGTCTTAACCTCACAGCATTTACAACAAATGGAGGTTCACACCAGATAAGCTTAGGCAAGATATTAGGGAAGTAAGAGTTTTCCTCAAAAATCTCGTCTATATTCAAATTTAAAAAATGTAACTCTCTACACGGCTCAGTGGTGTGCTGTACGTAAGCCAGATGATAAGCGGACAAGGCAATTTGGCAGCGAAACCAGCCTCTATCACAATTCGATGCCAACCCGCACCGGCCTACGCAACATAGGCAGTTATTTCAGTTCCGGTGCCCTAATTTATGTTGAAATGGACGCTTAATGAACGCTATTCCGTCCCAGTTAGTTCCACGGAAATATTATTAATAAAATTTTATGAATGAAAAATATTTTATCGCCTATAAACAATGGACTTTACTCGTCGTCTGTCGATTAAATGGTTTGTACGTCCAAACAAAGAACTGGATATATGTTGCCGTTTTCCGCTTTTGACACGAAATTCAATTTTCCTCCTTTAGAAATATTGTGTCGTGGGTGACACCGTGACAGCATTCACACTGAAATCGAAACACACGAAAGAATTGCAAAATGAGGAGAAGTGAGTGGCGTGTCAATCATTCGATTTGATCTCAATCATCTCCCGCACGGTTAGCTACATCAGCCGCCGACAGCCCCAACGGTGTTATAGATTTCAATCTGTCAAATCATGTTTTGTGGGTAAAAAAGTTTTACCTTCAGTTACGTTCGGAATACTTTGAAGAGAAAAGTTTTCGAAGTTGGCAAGGATAAACGTGATATCGGTACTGATGATAATGTTCATATTTTTACGGTTTACCCAACCATTTGGAAAGGCTGCTTTGTTACGTAACAACACATAAAATAACTAGTATACTGCGAACCCGGAATGAAGCAAACTACAAGCAAATAGACTACCCAGAGGAGTGCATTTGTACGCCATCAACTACATTGTTGAAACTTTCATATCTGTCGGTACAAACTGCAGTGGATTCCGGCACATTAATGTAAAAATGTTACACAATGGCTAGTTAATGTGTCTAGACTTGTGAAAAAGCACACAAGTTGGAATTGACATTGCCACTTTATGGCGGCTCCGTTTGTTATTGTCCCACTTGTACTCGAGCCAAGCGATGCTCCAGAAGCCAAATACATTCCAAATAGGTACGTTACGAGGCCGAATAGCTGAATAGCAATGCATACTGCTAAGTCAGCGTCTTGTTACATTACGGATAACTCAAACGTAATAGATCTGCGCCTTCCTCTGTCTGCGAGACGCACAGTCGACGACCTATAGATTTATGGATGGGAAATGTGTTACATCTATTTCGGTTGTCGAACTTTGTGTGACTTAGTAAACAAAACTTTAGTACTCACATACGAATCCTCAGGGTTTTCTGTTTATCGTCACAAACCCAATAGGCGTAGCGCCCACACTAAGTGTTTGGGATCTTGAAGTGCGGTCAAGCAAAACAAACGCGACTTTTTTCTTGAATTCTACCTGCGTGTCGCTTGGCTTCAATAGATACTTCAGATAAATAAAAAGTAGTTGCTTCCCCAAGGATGCTTTGGTCTCGGCTAGTGTTGGTCTGCACTTGAGAGCTGATACATATTGCATTAGCCACCGTCTCGAGCTAGTTTGATCCCAACACATTGTTTTAGTCCTCCAATCTCCATTCTGCGGAGTTTCGAGTCGACGTGAAAATCTTTGCCGTCGTTCGAATAACACGGAGGATCAACAAAAAGGTTTTTTATCAATTCAAGGAAGTTTCGAATAGCGGCGCCCGTAGTAAGTGAAGCGAAATTTTTAATTAGTTTCTTAAGACACAGTCCTTGGAAAAATTGTTAAGTTTCGCAATTGAATGTAGGTAGGAAGATTTTAAATATAGAAATGCGCATCCTTATAAGTACAATCGATCGGTTTTTTTCATTCAGAATACAATCAAAAGATAAGATATACCTTCATTCTGGTTCATGAATGAAAATTGGGAAATCTGAAAAAGGTTCCGTTCAAATTAGATATTGATCCGAACCAACACAGTAAAACCTGAAACGCATTACGGAGGTAAAATTAGTATGTAGAAGGGATAAGAAGGATATTATGTTGTACTATAAGAAACATGTGAAACAAGGTCTTTTAATACAGCGTTCCCCACACGTCGGGTACACAATGTTGGCTCGTGGTAGCGTATCGTTCATATGCCTAAGAATATTGGAGGAATGAATTGGTAATAAATAATACCCGGAGCCTGTAAGTAGGCGGAGCGGCGTGGAAAAGACGCATTATGCGGTGAGTCAAGTCGAGACAGACAACCCTGTCGTTTTGTTTACCCTAGAAAAGTAAATGTCAATAAACTTCAAGAGCTTCGGGGGAAAAGTGTCCGTGTATTGGACCCGTTGTTTTTGGCGAGAGAGAATAATGTAAAATATATGTTCAGTCAACAGGACGGCCTTTTTTCTTGAAATACTTCGCGTGACCTCTTTAGTGTTACGTATTAAGATTGGGTGAACGGCACGTGCCAGGTCTTGGGACGTCGTTGCCGATTTGACAGTGAGGAAAATGTCATTCCCTATAATGAGATTTCCATTCCCGACTTCGTATGAATGACTAGACTTATTCCGCATAAGTTGTGGGTGAGGGTCAATTGAATTGACAAGGCTACGACATTCACAGTTCGACTGATTTATTAGGATGTAAAAATCTTTAATTTTTTGTTACTGTTTTGTGGTTTTGGAGTGTACAGTACAAATATAAACACTCCCTCTACATCAAATTAATAACATAATTAGAGAAAAATGTCCGTATTTATTATACAATTTCTATCCCTTTAGAGGAAGAACAGGCAATGTTTTATATGTCAAAGTTAAGTCCTCATCTCAGAAGATGTTTGTGGCAAGTCATCATTCACAAAGTTCCACAACTTTGTTAATCCATTAAAACAAGTACTTATATAGTTGTAAAAAAAATGTTCACGTCTTCTGGCAACTCATGAAAGTCATAAATCTTAACAACAACAAACTATGTAGTGTACAAGTTTAGTTTTGTTTCCCAACTAAACTATTTATGTAAAATCTTGTCAAATTCGAACCGAACCTATCATTCTTCTAGATTTATCCTCCAAACTTTTCAAGTCACTCGCTTCTCTTCACTCCCGAAATTTGCAACGCTTCGGTCTCAAACGTGTATCCAAAAAGCTTTCTCAGATTTCATACTCTACAGTTTTAGAGAGATAGTTACCGAGTTTTATGGCGGAATATGAATTTTTCAGCTAACTGTTTCAGCAACATAAAATGCGCAAAATCTTTTAAGTCTTTACAAGTTTTAGGATAAACGTTTTATATCTGGCTTGACACTATATAACAGATTCTTTTACGTTCTAAAGTTAGTTTTCACTTTGCTTTTAACTTATACAAGTACGTGCCGTGGCTGTGATTGTTATAATAAGTCATTTTAAACACGTTGGCATATAAGGAAGCCGGCATTTCCTGTCTGACTATTATGAAAAGAAAAAAGTCTATAGAATTTTGTCATTATATTTTGTGCGTGTGATTGCCGTGGGATGTATTTCTAATTCAAAACACCAAAATACTGCATTTCAAAAAGATGAATCGTAAACCAAGACCCTAGAGTATACAAATACCCAAATTTGGAACCAATCATTTGAGTAATAAGGCCTAAATTTAATTAGTCATATGTTCTTAAAGATATGAATTGAAGTCAAACAGAAAATTGCCTTCATCCACAAGCCACAACAAAATACCAGAGCAATATTTATAACTGTAACTACTAAACGAGTTGCTGAACTACCGACGAAATTTATTACAGTGGTAATCGTTTACTTACACTGGTCACTTTATACCCAATGCGCAGAATATGCAGCAAACAGAATGAGTAATGTATGCGCTAAATAAACCGAGTTTAATTTCACCGTTTATATGTGTCGTGCATGATATATGAAATTAACTTTGCGTCCTTTGCTTCGATATAAATACAGACTGTGAGTAAATATTTGGTGAATGTTCAAATATTTTTACCGATGCATCGTCCGTTTTTTTATTTGATGAAATAGGGAGTATATAGGTATACATAAATACTGCAGATTTTACCTTTGACTACTGGGTAGTAGTAGCTCACTTTGAATTTGTAAATTCAATTTTTTGTTTTGATACTAGCAAAGGCTAAAAATGATACATTTTGTACCTTTTTAAGGGAGGAAAATTATCCAATATCTTTTCCCGCCTGCAGAAAAGTGTATGTCATTGCGCTTAGAAGCGCCCGAAAAGGTGTCTGACTTATACTGACTAAAACCACCCAGTTACTTCTCCTGCTCGGAGCTGAGCCCTAATTTCTCTTACACCTGTAATTATTATGAAAGTAGATACTTTAATACAGACAGACTCATAATTAGTACTATTTTCCCTAAAACACAATATAGGTACAGGAAACGATCCGCTTAAACCATCTTGCTTCACATATAGCTAAGAAAACCCGGACATCGTCCAAATAACCAACAATAGGTAGCAAGATAAGAGCCTATTAATGGTTATTAAGAACATTGCATATAAAGGGTTGGTAACAGTCGCCAGGACGGTCGTAAAATATAACGAGAGCCTTCACTTTGTACTAATGGCTGGGCCAGTGTTATGACGGAATTTTGTGAAGCAAAACTAACAAAGAACGTGAGAGTATTAAGACAGAGTGTAATTGCCAAGGGAAATGTGCTTATTGTGTCTTTATGATCTTTAGTATAAGATACAACAGTGCATTAAAATGAGTCATAAAAATATACTTACAATTTTAGATAGTAGTCTTAAAATTTGTTATAAGAGTCTCACAATATTTGAAAGTGTTTTGGCTTCGTTCGCCGGGTGAAAAAGAGGCGGACTTTTAAATAAATACGTGTTTAATGTTAAATACTTGTAATCAACTTTTTTTTTATGTAACAGGTCGGCAAATGAGCAGACGGATTACCTGATGGTAAGCAATCTGCGCCGCCCATACACCCGCAACGGAGGAGTTACGAGTGCGTTGCCGACCTTTTAGGGGTTAGGGATTTGGAGATTTAGGGATTGAGGAGGGATTGGGGTAGGAAAAGGATTGGGCCTCCGGTAACCTCACTCGCACGGCGAAACACAACGCTGTGGTTGTTTCACGCCGGTTTTCTGTGAGGCTGTGGTATCACTCCGTCAAAATTAAAACCATAGATAATCAATGGCGACCATAAACAATATCTGATATTCTATTAATTAACAATACTAATATTAGGTCCCAGGGACGCCACAGTGTTTTTACAAAATCTTGTGATAGTGTTTTGTAGAGCCAATAATATGATGACTATGAAAATGGCGAAGGTCTTTGAAGGTATTAAATAATAATATCTACAATTAATACTCTTAAAACACTACGCTGTAAAGCATAAGAAAAAAACAATATCATCTTATAATAACCAGACCCTTCAAATTATATACTCCTATAAATAAGCTAAACCATAATGAAACAAATAAACAACTTCCTACCCAAAGCTTTCATAACCTGTACAAACTCATTCCGATGTTTATTATTGTGTACGGCTTCAAGACTAATTGATATCTCGGAGCTATAATTTAATAAATGTGCACGAACGAATCTCAATACAACAATCAACATTGTTTTAATATTTTTCATTATAACGTAAACATGTTTTTATAATAACTATCGTGAGACATGCTAAATTAACTAAAAATTGCGGGTTACTCACGTGTGTATATTGAGAAAAGCTCTACTAGTTTCGAACCACAGAGGGGTTCTTCCTCATGAGCAGCGTGCGCGGACGCGGCGACGTCGCGGCGTCTTTTCTCAATATACACACGTGAGTAACCCGCGATTTTTAGTTAACGTAAACATGATGATTAATATAAAAGTGAATTATGCATATTGCATGATTCACTTTTATATTCATTTTCACAGCTAAAGATAACGAAGAAGTAATAGCAAAACTTGAGTATAACTTGAAACAATAGGACAAACAGACAATTTAGACCAAGAACATTAAACAAGGCGCAATGTCTTGCTTCTAATATACTGTGCCCGTTCGTTGTGACCTCACCTGTGCCTTGATTAATTGGTGGTTGGAAAGGAGAGTAGGGGTCAATGTAGACTGGTTATGTGTAGGGAATTAAATGCTCTGGAAGAAAACAATCTGAAGGCTAGAAGAGTGATATGCGAAACGTGTGTGAATGTTATTAGTTATTTGTAAATACTCTTAGCTGTTTATCGAGCGAAGCATTATTATTATTGAGACATCCTACGTAATAGTTTCTATATTGTTTTTTTTTATGTAATAAGTCGGCAAACGAGCAGACGGATTGCCTGATGGTAAGCAATCAACGCCGCCCATGGACACCCGCAACGGAGGAGTTACGAGTGTGTTGCCGACCTTTTAGGGATAAGGGATTTGGAGATTTAGGGATTGGGGAAGGGTCCGGGAAGGGGAAGGATTGGGCCTCCGGTAACCTCACTCATACGGCGACACACAACGCTGTGGTTGTTTCATGCCGGTTTTCTATGAGGCCGTGGTATCACTCCGGTCGAGCCGACCCATTCGTGCCGAAGCATGGCTCTCCCACACTTAAAACACACTTCTATATTGTTTTGGTAATGAACGAGAAAATGATAAATGATTGCTCTTCTAACCTTGTTTCTTTTTAATCTGAAAGCGTTGAAAACCCTCGAGACTTACCTAGGCTTTTATATTGATGATACTCTAATAGAATTTAGCTGTTCTTTAATGAAATGTTAAAAGGTTCATTCTTTGTAAAAATTCTATAAACAATAATCAAATGAAATATGGCGTGTCTAAAAACAGACTGCGAAGAAAAGTGACTAACTTACTGATGAAAGTCGCTCCCCCAACAAACTGGGATTTATCACGTCGAACAAAAGGAGAGAAGAGGACAAACGATCATCGATGTTCAAATGTTATTTCAATTTACCTATTATTCCTTTTCTTAAATGTCGTTAGTCATGATTTTGGAATTTACTGTTCAAGAGAAAATTATGTTCTGCTGATGAATATTTTATTTACAATAGTAAAACATTTGGAACTTTTTTTATGCAGTAACAAATAGGCAGACTGTGACATGGTCATCTGCAACCGTAAATAATATGGAACAGAGCAATTTTCATCTTAACATATTCTATTATAAAAAACATATTTCAACACTACGTATAAGTTGTGAATATTATACGTATAAGATAAGAAATTAATAAAATAAATAAAACAGATAGCAGACAAGAAGGTGCTTAAGTTTTAATGGTAACAGTTAAACGCACGCCGAGAAGTTTCCAGTATACTTTGCAGCCCGGTTTTTCTCCAACGTAATTAGCTATTTTAAAGTCCTCCATAACGACATGCTTTTCATCTCTTTTAACACAAAAGGACGTTTTAAAAATTCCATTTTCTCTCTTAATTCGAGCCGTGAATGCAGTTCGTTTTTACAAACTTTTTTTGATTTCAGATGAGAAAAGATAAGAGTATAGACTCGGGATCCTGTGCTAAATTAGTGAATGAATTCAATTGGTCTGTTAGAAAAGTAGGAGCGAGTTGAACGGAACGAATGAAATGAAGCGTATATACGACGGTAGTAGGCGAAAAACGTGTCACCCCCCGTTTATTACACGCAACTCAGATCTACGGAGACACGATATTCAATCTCTTTTGTATGTTTTCATTTCGAAGATTGAATTACCTTTGTAAACAATTTACGACTCAGTCACGGTTTCCTACGGAAAAACATTATTCTTATGTAAATCGTACAACCATACTCGATGTTCATTTCAATGAAAACAAAATCACGACACGTTTCTACTTGAGGAAAAATATTGCAATAAAATATATCTGTCGTAATATATTAACACGTTGAAAGAAATAAATTCACAGAATCAAGCCAAAACTCATTCAATTCTCCCATTTCTGGGAGGGCATAAATCATCGTCAGTCGCACCTGACGGTTAGGACAGAATGAAAAATATCAAAACGTTCGAATCGGTATCAACAAGTTCTAATACTGGAAGACTTCTTATGGAGAATAAATATGTTTGTTTGTCACGATCGAAATAGTCGCTTTTATAGATGAGCCATTAAACTTTGATTGTTGGATCCGGTAGTTTAGTTGGAACATTAAATTTACTATAACCATAAGACCGAGTTCTGGAAGCACGTCAAGCTTTTAGTGCTATATCATTGCTTGTTTAGCGCTGGAAAACATGTCTGACCTTTTGTTAGTCAAAGTGGGCCAGGGGGCTTAGATATCCAGACGCCATAATCTCACTTCCTATGAAGGGGGGGCTCATTGTTCGGCGATCTTTACTGCACTGTCGTTTCTATGTCGACGGTACGAGCCGTGTATTGTGTGTCTAATATTATATGGGATTACTGAGTCGTGTGGGCGGTTGTAGGTACTAAGAAGCCGAGTTCGCGCGACAAATCCTTATAGCGAGGAGTCACGGTGGGTCTGATCCTCGTCTAGACATAGCGCTCACATACAGATTTATTATAAATCTTTATTGCCACATGCAAAACGACATTTTATCGATTTCCGGACCACCAGCAAATATATCCTTATTAATATGTCGGCAGCAATACCCCGCATGAAACGTATTTATTTAAAATTATATGCCGATGATAACGAGGAAACTCAGAAGTTAGACGTATATCAAAAGTTCAATTTGAATTCTGTTCGTGGAAATTTATTAATTCGATGATAGATACATAAAATGAATGTACATTTTTAGATTTATAAATATCACGTGAATGAGATGAACGAAACCCAACCGTATCTGTCTGATAATATGATTTAAATTAATTTCCCAGAAAACGAAATAACATTTATTGATCAATAAACAGAGACTGATTAATTTTTTGTTGCCATTTTACCAACAATTACGATTCTAATACATTAGCGTATTAATGAAAAGGTTTCTAAACATTAACAAAAATATTTTTGTTAGAACTATAAACTTATTTGGCGAGTAATGAGGATGATATTTGATGATTAAAAACCTTTTTTATCCGTCAAATATATACCTATATTCTGTAGGAATGAAAAAAATACGTGACTAATGTTCACCAAAAAAATCGAGTACCTAGAAAAAATCATCATCTGTTTTGTGTTATAACATTCTGAATTCAAAATTTCAACAAAGATTTCTGTTAAGAAACTCCTATTCGTATTCTATTAGTGGCTGAACGTCGCTAATTACACGCCACAGAGCCAAGTTCACGGCCTAACCGAGCGAACAAATTAGTTCCGCATACAGATAACAAGATTGTTTTAGTCATACATTGTAAATACACATAGTGACACAATTCCTTAATTAGGTCGTAGACAGACAAGATGTATAAATAAAAATAACATATCGAGTGGAATAGTTGGCTACGCGACGTAACCAGGACGCGCTCATCGATAAGAGATGCCAAGCTTCCAGTGATACCACGGCCTCACAGAATACCGGCGTGAAACAACCCACAGCGTTGTGTTTCGCCGTGTGAGTGAGGTTACCGGAGGCCTAATCCCTCCCCCTCCCCTATCACTTCCCGATCCTTATATCTGCAACCCCTATCCCCAAAAAGCCGGCAACGCACTCGTAACTCCTTTGGCAATTGCTTACCATCAGGTAATCAGTCTGCTAGTTTGCCGACTGATACCATAAAAAAAGAGTCCCGTTGTGACTTGAAACTAGTAAAGCTTTCCTCAATCAATTCACGTGAGTATCTATAAGTACTATAATATTATTAAACTGTAGTTTGTTTATTTGTTTGTTTGATCGCGATAATCTCCGGAACTACTGGTTCGAATTCAACAATTGATTTTGTGTTCGTTAGTTTAGGCACACAACAGGCTAACGATAAAATAGAGTATCTCTCTCACGGTTGTTACAAATATTTTATTATATTAAAAAAGAGTAGAATATATTATAAAAAACACTAAATAATAATATTAAAGTATCAACTGTGTCACGAAGTAAATAAACGACAAACCTATACCTTTACGGCACTGATTAAAATTGATAACTATTATTAAAACTAATAAGCTCAAACGCGGTAACTATTTTCAAAACAATCTTCAGTAATAATGAAACGAGCTTGAATCAAAAGACGTTTCTTTTTACACAACTTTTTCCATTTTCATGTCTGTGGCACATGTCTGCAACAACGCGACTGATTACCTCCAAAAATAGTCAAAAAGAAGTCTTGATGAGAAAAACTATGATTAGTCGGCAACTTCGGAATGATCCTGAGATGACACGAACTCATGTAAGCGCTTACTATTCAATCATACTCTACGTCGTAGCGCCGTAGCCAAAAACTACTACGATTACTACGAAATAGCACTTCGTAGATGTTTTACACGTCTGAACACGTTTCCTTAATTCATAGTTCAGAATAGTTCAGTTTTAGATACATTTCTTAGTTCTTGAGAATGTGTAAAAATAAATACTTATGAATTTTAAAAGGGAATTAAATCAGTAACAGTTTGTAGGTTTCTTATTGTACTACCATTTTTTATTGTGTTTCTATTAGCAATAACCCATACTCGGAATTTTAATTCCATTCCAGATTTGACAATTTGAGTGTTGCAACGTTATGACACGTAATAAATAGTGACGTTGCGAAATTATTCGATGTGGAAATCGAATATTTCTGTATCGATTCCTCTCGTTTATAAATTTACCCTCGCAAACTAAGTTTATCAGAAAATAAAAAAAATCTGAACTGATAATTTAGTTTTGACAATTAATTAACGATCTGAGACTTTTTTTTGTAATTGTGTGTGAAATTAATAAAAAATGTGATCATGAAGGAACATGACAAATAAAACAGAAATTTTATAAATTGCGACAATTTATAAATTTTTTGTTCATCATCGCTATCGCTGTTACTTTCTGTAACATTTATTATGAATAGTTTGTGATTTTTATTGTCAATTAACATATTTATCTTATTCATTTTTTCCTCTTCTTTGACAACATGGGATACGCATTTAGACCATTCGGTAGCCGTAATTTTTTGAATGACTTCCTGAAACTGATTCACTGATCGTTTATCGATTTTTGTGTTCATCACTACACTGTTATATGTGGTATCATTATTTCACAAAATGACAGTAGGTCATGTCAAATAAGGAATCGAATTAAAATTCTGACTATAGACTACATACTAGCTCTTACTTCTATAAATAAGAATCATTAACAAATAACTAAATAACCTAATCAGAATCCAACATTTTTAATTCGTAACTGCACATCGTAGCTTACATTGAACCAAGATTCACTTAGCCTGCACCAACATTAGTTCCTACATCAAAGCGCACTCTATCCCACGACATAATTACACAGGCTCCTAATTAAAAAGAAATGTGCACTGTCCACAAACGTCTAAGCGTCAGAAACAAGCAAATATAGCTAAAGCTCAGAACGTAATTACAGCTAGATGGCGTCAACATCGCGACGGATCAGCTTTCAAAATAGTTCCCAAACGCTGTGCAAAGGCACTCGTGATGAGGTAAACAAACAACGTGCTGCTCTGAAGACGTTAATTCGTTATCTAATTAGAGGAATTGCCCTCGGCCGGTGCAGCTTCGAACGTGCGAGATGCACTAATGAACCAATAGCTTCGACTGAATATTAATACTTATGGTGAATTGATTTGGATTTGCTGTTGGATGTGTTATTAGGTTATTGATTTGTTATCTTGTTGTTTTTGAGTTTTAATTTGTTTGTATGAGGTTTGTTTACAGGTAGTGAAAAGTAGCTGTATACACTTAATGTTTCTTAGTTTATAGATAAACGAATAAAACAATTGAAAAACAAATAATAAAACAACTACAAAATTTTAAACATTGTCGCATTAAACAATTAAACATCGTCTGGAATATAATATTCAAAATAAAACAAAACAAATGAAATATATTTGACGTTATATTCAAAATGACAAGACCAACAATATAACACGTTCTCTTTCTGTTAAATAGAATGTGATTTCCTTTAGATAAAAACGAACAAATGACACATAAGGTCACGGTCCAAATGACAAGGACAACAACAAGCTTGATCTCGTTCTTTTTAAATGAATACTAATGTTAAAATCAAAAAACAAATGACAAATTTTAGTGACCTAAGCAAACCAGTTCAGTCCAGTATAAACCAGTTCTTTCGAGTTCGCTACATAATTATGTACTTGATATACAAAAATAAATCCTTAAAAAACATTAAAGATAACTTTTAATAATGATGAAAATCAAATCATCAGAGAACCTAAACTAGAATAAAAAAAACAACATTAAATTAGTTCAACTTACCTATGTATGGGTAGTAAAACAAGATATTGTAAAAAACGTATTTCATTCATTGATTTAAGAAAAATATTATGATAACATCTTAAACTAAATATTTTTGACACATAACTAGTTAACAAATAATAATTCACTGCACATAAACCTCGCAACAAAATTGATTCTAAAATACCAAACAAAACAATAAATACGCGAAAGGAAATCGTATTTATAGAGGAAGCATTGCGCGAGGTACGAAAGGAAATTATATACTAAACAGATTATGAAGCTAACGTAGCTAATTTCCTGGAACACTCACTATTTCCTCCCTTATGAGCTTGAAAAGAAATAGAATTAATGTTCCTACTTGTACCTACACGAAGAAATATGGAAGTGAAGTATTTCAAACGCGTGCTTTACAGTGCAAAAGTTTTTAAGTATTATCTATGAACTTTGATTCTGGAGATACTAAAAATACTAATAGTCAATACTGTTAATTGAAGTATGTTTTACTTATAGATATTACCAAAAGTATTTTTGGGTGATTCTCCAAAAAACCTTAACTTTTATTTAACAAGTCATTATCCTCCCAGGTTTTTAAGCATCTTAGTATTTTATTTTATATAATATTTTTAATCGGTTGCTTGTAAGCAGTGGTGAGATTTAATTTAATAAAATAATTATCTGTGTTTTAATCAGCAGACTCGTTAATTTTCGGTTGAGGATAATGACATTATAATTTTTTTTTAATTGATGTAAAGAATCACCCTTTTAACAAAGTAAAATATTAATCGAAAGCATGATAAATATTTAGTTACCGTAGTAGTATTTTACTTGACAAAATTCAGAAGCTCTAAAATAGCGCCTCAGTTGTCTAACACTCGCAGTAGACGGAGTAGAGAGTAAGAATTTCTTAATAGAATTCTAGATAATAGTTTTAGTGGCACAGTGTTGTGCGACATCCGACATCACAGGGATTCCGGGTAAACTGTGAAATTCTAACCCTCCGCGGCCCTTCGGCGATACCATTCAACAACTCTTTGACATCGAATTTCGCTAGTCTTTGATAAATTCAGAATTTAGTGAAGATTTATGCGTTGCGTTTTGCGTACAAATTCCTGACTGCGAAGGAGCAGGAGGTACATAATTTATCAAAGAAGTTTTTTTTTGTTTGATGGGTAAAGCTTATGGTTTGGCTTTTGACGTTCCTGCCAATATTCTCGAAACCGCAAATTGATACGCAGAGGTGAAATGTGTACTCCGGCTGTCAGTCCACTTATTCCGCCGTGGGGTATAAATAAACAGATTCCGCGTCATTTGTTTGTGTACTGATTTCGAAATTTCATTGGTTAAATGTAAATATTTTTGTTATAAAAATGAAAACGTTACCTTTTTTTATTTAACAGTGAGAGAGATATGTGCTACAATTAATTTCAAAGCTTTTAATAGACTTTGGCTAGATTTTTATGGAGTATTAGGACGGCAATCGAGAAGGTGTGGCGGGCTACCTGATGGTAATGCCAGCCACGAGCACCCGCAACACAAGAGGAGTCACAACTGCGTTGCCGGCCTTTTAAAAGAAGTTACAAACATTTGATGGTAGTTTCGGTACGGAAATACCGCCGATAACAGTTCATTCCACAATCTTGTTGTCACACGCGGAAACATCCTTCTAACTCCACTTCACTATTTTAAGGATTAAATTCACATTCTGATTTCAAGAGTTTTTCAATAGCCTGCCACTTTACGTGAATAGAAGTTAACGATGTGCTGAATCACATGGGAAATTATGAAGAAACTAGTTGAATTATACTCCTGCACGGGGCGACGAATTAAATTATTTGTGGACACGGTTTTAAATTTACACCTGCCATTTTAGGTGACTTATGAATGGTCTTTATGAGTTCATTTAAGAGTGGTATGTTAGTTATATTTATATTATAAAAGCTTTTGTTTGGAATGTGTTTAAACTATGAACGTAAATGAAAAAAAGTTTTTAAAATTGTGTTTCCTTTATGAAATCTCATTATACCTTAATGGGATTTCATAAAGGAATGAAGCTCGAAATAATAAATCATATATTCCTTGCACATTTAATTTTAACAGTATATCTTTAATTTGTTACTAGCTGTGCCCCGCGGTTTCACCCGCGTTTTTGTCTTTTCTGTGGAAATACTGAGATAAAATATTGCCTATATTATAGCCTCCCTCAATAAATGGACTATTGAATATTTAAACAGTTTTCATTATTATCAGATCAGCCTTTCCCGAGATTACAAACACCGCCTTCATAACAAACAACCAAACTTTTCATGTTTTGGTATAATATTAAGAAAAATATAGATTAAGTTAAATTGTATAAGTCAAGTAAGCAATAGCTGTTTTTCAGTTCGAAATTCAGCCAAAGTAAGAATTACGACTACAGGCGGGAGTGTCCGTCCACTTTAAACCGGGTTCAAATATCATTTTAAAGTACTTCTGAGTAAATTATATCTTTTGTCTTATTTTCTGAATTGGATTAAAATGTAAAGGCAAATCATTTGGAATCATTAGGATTCGAGGTTTAAATACTGTTTGACCAACCACTGGACCAGTCAGAACTATTATTGCAACGATCACGTTATTGCGAACAAATTTAACCTAAAGTCTCCCGTTACATAAATTTCTAAGTAAAATAATGGGGCACCAATTTTTAACTTGAGAGAATGTGATGGGATGCCCCTCGGGTTTAAACAATGAAAACCTCCCTGTAGATAATGGACTGCATATTCTTGATCCATTGGAAGTTTAGTTAAAATTAAATCGTTAATTTTGTCAACACTACTGTTTAGACTTTACTCTACTGTACACACTTTAGGATTCTCTCCTGTGTTGTAGGTGCGTTTACAAACATACACATGACACCCAGACCCGAAACAACAATTTGTGGATTACACAAAGTGTTGTTCCGTGCGGGAATCGAACCCGCGGCACGTTGCACGGCAGCCAGTTAGTTGCCCAGCCACCGCACCGACTGTGCACACTTCCATTGATAATCTTTATTTTCTATTTCGACGATATCTTTTGATATTAAACTCTCAATGCTAGTCTTTTTTTCTCCTAAATCTTGATCTTTCCGTCTCCAACTAAAAGTAACTTCAAAGGAAAATTTGTACTACCTCCTCCCAAATATGCTCTCATGTCCGTAGATAGTTTTAAGATATGAACAAATTTCCATAATAGAGAACTTTTAAGGCAATTTTTTTACAATGTCTACTTTAGTTCCTCTTAAGTACTACTGGTAAAGTTTGCCGAAAATCCCCAGCAAACATGACAGTAATCCCAACCATGATTTTATCACAGTCTCTAATATCTATAATAGTCCTATCTAGAGCCTCCTCATGAGCTCTATGAATCATGGTACATTCATCCCAGATTATTAAAGTGACATCTTACAAAACTTTGCCTAAAAGGCCATTTTTACGAATAGAGCACACGCTCTTTCTGTAACGGAACGGTTAGGATATGTTAGTTTAAAAGTGTAATGAGCTGTGCGTACGCCAGCTAATATAGTAGCAGCGATTCCAGATGACGCTACTGCCAAAGCTAGTTTTCCCTGAGACCTTACTTTTGCTAATATCATATTAGTACCTAATGAAAGTTTTGCCGGTTCCACCTGGAGCATCCAAAAACATATTTTTCCCTCATTGAAACAACACTGAGCATAACACTGTTGTTTGCCATTACCTGGTCATTAAAGAACTTGGGTGCATTGACAGTAATATACTTATTTAATTCATTTACATCGTATGGCTTCCGCAACGACATTTCCAAATTAAGATGTATGTTTTTCCTTGGATTTCCTTTTCCTTAGCAGAGTTAGTTTAGAAATGTATTTCTTATACTCTTCAAACATCTTATACTTACAATCATCAACAAATATATTACGAAAAATATTATTACAGGATTTTATGTTGATAAAAAACTATATGGTCCATAACTCATTAATAAGGTACCAACTCTTAACATCTTACACACATGATAACTTTTAAACGATTGAGAGATTGAGAGGAAATAAAAAAGTATTTTAAAATACTTATAAATAAATACTCTTGATAACATAATGCTTAATTCCGATAAAGAATAATATTACGATACATATTTAACGCTTTTTTTCCTTCAGACGATTTAATAATTATTTTGAACACAAAATCGGGTATTGTGATTAAACCATGATAGCTAGATATATGCTCTCGCGGACTTTTTGTAGGTTTTAATAGAATCTACAAACCCGTAGTACATCATTTTGTTCTATGGTCAATAGTTATTGCAGCGCACGCAAAAATAGGTTTTCAATTTTACTCCTTGTGTTACAAAATAATTTTGAATTAAATAAAATATACCTTCCTCGATAAATGGACTACATAACACTGCAAGAATCATTCAAATCGGATTTTTTTTTTGTTTTCGGATCCCGACATATTAATCCTCAAACGACGAATTCTGTGCTCCAGCTCCAAAGCACACGCGCACACTGTTTTGATAGATGATTGAATTTGAACTTTGTTTAGTGGTAAGAAAGTGCAATCTTACTTTTTGACGTTAGGAACACACCTTTTCTTCTTTCACTTATTTCTTAGATAACAGTGAGTGCTTGTTATTTAATAGGTAAATATGTATTACAGCAATAAAGCTCAAATTGATTCGACGTTTTAGTTAGAAAACGTTTGTATGTGAAAAAGAAAAGGACTGTTTTTAGGGTTTTCCCGGCAATTATTCGATTTTTTCTCGCCATAAGAACCATCCTTGGACTTCAACGAACCTCTTAAAAAAAGAATTGGGCAAATTGGTCCAGGCGTTATTGAGTTATGCGCTTACAACACATTTTGCGATCCATTTTTATATATAAGAAGATTATATTTTGATACTTTTTATTTTAGTATAATAAAATATAGTCTTGACTAGTACCTTCTAGACTAGTATTGTCGTGGTGGCCCGGAGGTTAAGGAGCCCGCTTCTCATGCATGTGTGGGTTCGTACCTGGCAAGTACCAATGTGACTTTTTTCGAGTTATATGTACTTTCTATGATTATTTAGATACCACTGACATACGGTGAACGTAAAAATCGTGAGTAAACCTGGACTTATAATTTCTAATTATAAGTTTGAAATCGCCAACCCGCATTGAGCAAGCGTGGTGATTAATGCTCTAACCTTCTCCGTGTGAGAAGAGGCCTTTGCTCAGCAGTGGGCACTTATGGGCTGATGATGATGATGAAGTACCTTCTTAAACTCACCGTAAGAAATTACTTTATAAATGAAAATTATGCTTAATCAAGACAGAAATGTATTACACAAAAAATAACTTAAACATTTTACTTCACCCTAATTCGCTACCACACAACAAGCTTTAAATAAACTCTTTTACTCCTCATTCGTAAAAAAAACAAAAGAAAAACATGACATTCACAATCGAATAAAGCAAAACGAACCCGTCAAATTGCGTTAGCCGTATTCAAATAGCACACTGCTCCGAAACGTTAGACGTTAAAGGGGGCGACTCGAGTATTTTCCCCGAAGATTAAACTTAGGGAAGTCGCGAGTCAATCTGCTCGTTACGCCAGGCCCTGCCTTACCCCCGTGCTGACTTGTAAACGATCCGCTTTTCAGCAAATGCAACTGGAAATATTATCCCAGGAGACAATAAAGTTGCTACCAGCTACTAGCTTTAGCCGGAAAATTAACTGCTTACCTCTGAGCTAGCTGTCTTTAGTCTTTTGTTTATCATTGACTTAGATCTCGTTAACCTTTTCACCGCCATAGTCATAGTCGGCTATAGATGACAAACCAAACATACTCAAATATGACGTTTTCTTGTCGGCTATGCTAGACAGTGGCAAAATAGCCTGTGTGGCGTCTATAGCCGACCATAGCAGTCAAAGTGTTAAGGTACTGCCAAATTTTTTGTTGTAATTAATGTTCGAGTACGCATAAAACGCCCGTATAAAACGTTTAACGTTTATTTTTTTGGGATTTATTGCGTGTTAATTGGGTCTAATTAATGTGATGGCGTGTTAATGGAAGGGACGATGGCAGCATAAAAATAATGTTTTATGTCTTGATATAAAAAGTCGTTTTTAATGGGATTTTAATAGAATTTCTATCGTTCTTTCGTATAAAGCTAAGTGATGACGATCATTCTAACACAAATAGCAACTAATAGAATAAATACGAAAGACAGTTTGTTAGTTTTGTTATCAAATAATCTTCTAGGAGTCTTGCATCAGAGATTACTTAAAAGTGTGGGAGAGACATGATTCGGTACGAATGGGTCTGCTTTTATACCAATCCCTAAATCTCCAACACCGTAATACCCAAAGGTTGGTAACGCAGTTGTAACTCCTTAGTTGCCGTACTACCACATACTAAATAAAGGTAAGCCAATATACATACCTCCATGGTGAAGGAATGACAAGTAATAATAATTACTTTATTCGCTTCCTATCAAAAATGAAACCTCTACTTTTTACTAAAGACATATAGTTATATTATAGCAATAAAATTACACAGGGTATATAAAAAGTTGCCCTGTAGGGCTTAACGCGATCCAACGCTAAGACTTGGATCAACCTAGAGATAGATTGAAGCAATAACTCTCACAAGTAAGTAACTAACGCACTAAATCACCTGCGCCTTGAACCCAAAAATGTGATAGCTTCTAAGATGATGATATATTGTGTTTCAATATAAGTCCCAACGACTCGTGGGAATTTGCAATCTACCAACGCTTATTTTGACTTGTTGATCAAATGACTTCTCACACCCTGGGTGGGGCTGAGAGATAGTGTCAGACTCTTATTGACTGAAATCACTCCGTTGCTTCTCCTGCTCCAAGCCAGACTGTCAGTCACTACTGTACTTAGATTTTTTAAGAAGTTTTAACCCAGGCCAAATAAGAGCTAAACTGGGGAATAGTATAAGTAATTATCAAATGTCTGTATGGATAGGTAGGATAAAAACAACGAAGAAAAAAAACTATTACCAAAATTAACTCTGAATTGATTTGTTAACCGAGTGGATACAGAGATGGCTGGAGTTTTGAGTAAGATACCCGTTTATAATAAAAAGTATACAATGAATGTTTACTAAGGAGAACGGTGTTCTAAATAGGAAAATGATCGTGATTCCAAAGAAACTTTATCTATCGACCGACTAAAATCTCTAAGTACCTTAATATATCCACACCCTGTGTCTGCTACCTGATAACTAATGTGTAACGTGCGCGAATTATTCTCATAACTACCGACGGGTATGCGGTTCTGCAACTATTCACTAACATAGGTATCTACGAAATAGTTAAGGATCTGGATGAAGCAGATGGAGGCAACTTTGCGATTTCACACCCGCCAGTCGACGCCAACTTCGTCGTGATGGCAGTGTTATGACGCGTCTACATTGCTTGGTATCAAACGGGGAGTTAATTAAATCTGCTTATATTGAAGTTGTTTGTTTGTACTTGTTTTATGACGTCATCAGTGAAAGTCGCAAGGTTGAGTACAGATATTGATACGTGTTATATGTTTAGCTATACCTACTTACTAGATGGAGCTAGTGTTGATAGTGTATTTCGGCCAATTGGAAATTAGCTACAGCCGCACGTTTGGACGTTCAATTTTTGACAGCTACAGATTAGCGATATTTGGTATTCAAAAAACCGGTAGCTTATTACGAGTATAGATATATAAAGTGAGTTGATGTCATGTAAATAATTCAATAAGTAGTAATATTAATATTCTTTTGTGTTCACTACATGTCAAACATACGAAGTACCTAAACACTGTTTAATGATTTCTTTATATTAAACAAAATAAAGAGACAATTACTATGTTTATTAAATCTACCACTTTTCCTTTCAAATTTGGTACCGACTCGGGACCAATACAATTTATTGAATATGGAATTAAGAGTCCCTTACTATTTATCTTGAACATCGCACCAGTATGAACAGAGCTTTACGTAAAAATATACAATGTAAATGTCAGTAAAATCCTCGAGAGAATCAGAAACAAATGTTCGGTGTCACGTATTCCGAGCAAACTAATGATATTTGGGAATGTAACGTCACTGCAAATCCTCAAATGTACTGAAACTATTTTTTATACGGAACCTTATATCAAGGTGAGATTTGACACGTTTTATATTAAAAGTGATTCTGAATATGATTGATGTTATCTCGTCTGGGGTGGTTGGAATATTAACTCTTCAGATTTAAAGACTTTGTCATTTTGTCTGGATTATTGGATGAGTGACTGATATTGTTCTGGTTCAGTGAACGGGTTAGTTATGATTTCAAATACATTACTTGGAATATAAACTGTATAGTAAAAGGTAAACTATGCATATGGACCTGAATACATCTTAAAACTGCCACCAGACACCGAGAGATGAGTAGCAGTATTTCATATAATCCGTGACCTAACTGCGATTACCAAGCCACGTGCAAAGCGAGGAGATTATTGCAACTGCCTTCTTTAAGGGGCAGGGCTTTGTTCAGCAGTGGACGTCTTCCGTCGATGTTGACGTATAAAATTTAATCCATTGACAACGGGTAGAATTTTTTTAAAGCGAAATCCCAAAGCCTTCGCTTTTCCGCCATATTAATTTTATTTATTTATTAATGTATAACACGATCTTTACAGGTACACCACCTAATACGACAATGTTGCCATACATAGAAATAGTTAAAAAAATACGTTGTTCTTAACAAAATTAAAATTGATTATTTATTTTAAGTTGTTAATGATACATACAAACAAAAACGTCATTGTCAAAAATTCAACAAAATACCTTCTAGAAACATATATCCCTCTATACACCGACAACGCATTATGGAAACAAATAGCACCTCAACGCTAATTTAATGAATAGCATTGATGGTTGCAATAACTTAACCAAAGTACAGTTGGCGGCACAATCTCAGACGCATGTTCACCTTAAGATTTGTGCTATCCTTACTAAACACAGGTCTCTGGGGCGTTGTTTATGTGTACGGCCAGCACATAAATCTTCCAAGACTTGTAATAGCAGCCCAGATACCAAGGACCCTTTAACACTTCCAAAACAGTCGCATTATACGAATACAAGGGTGACTGTTGACCCCCACTTCTGTTTACATTTAATTTGGAACATTGCTTAATTATTATTTGTGTGTGTAGTGCTTGTGAAGTAGGTGTGAGTTTTCAAGTGATAGGAGATTTAATTGCGGTTTCCGAGTTGGTTTTAGGGTTGAGTATTGGATGTTGATTGGGATCTGAACTGTCTGAAAAAATATATTAAAATGCGGTGTGAATTTTACATACTATATGTGGTGTGTTACGTACTATGTGTGATGTGGTGTTTTTTTTGTGGGGAAAATCATCAAATGACTAGGATCGGAGGGAGTGTCAGACACTTACTGACTAAAAACCCCCCTGTTCCTTCTCCTGCTCTGGGCCGAGGTCGCGGTGCCTCATTGCGCTTACCCCGCAACCCCAGCTGAACATCAGCTCTATAGGGTCCCGTCTATGGTGGTCTATTGGCTCTTTGAGGCGCGCGCGTCTGGTTCTGGTCGAGCGGCGAGTGGCCCTTACTCGCCGTCCGCTGACCAGGGATCGTCCCTTGATCCCCGACGCCCGTAGTGTCGCCTGTTCCGGCGGCTGGGGCGTGAGGAGGAGGATTGCTCCCTCACGCGGTCAAGATGCTGTGTGGTTTAAATAGATACGAGTACACACTAAGAAATAATACTCAGTAAAGAAAATACCTAACAAACCTCGGTAATTCAAGCCTTAGCAAAAATAGTACGCTGGTACAGAGTAAAAAAAAATCTTTGAAAAGAATTTATTTTAATTAATCATAAAAGTTTACTTAACAAAGAAGACTAACGGGATATACAAATGACTGTTACTAACTCTTAATTATAGTATTATTTATCAATCTCAGTCGGGTAATAGTGGAAAGTTGTCAGTTTCAATTACTCTGACGGTCACCCTTCCGTTCTCGGCGACTTTCCTCAGCCCACAATTAGGCGTGTACTTTAGAACGAACCATCCATCTCCCTAAACTTACTTAGTAGTGAAAACGTCTCTATTACGCAGATATTAAGATAACTGGAACTACCAAGTAAACTACGAGAGTTACCTTATACTGTTTGAAGTTAGAAAGCAGATTATATTTCGGTATATTATAAAATGTAGCGTATTATGTAGTTCGAATTTTGCTGTTGATTTTTTTCTAAATCGATACAGCTCGTTTGCTCGTGTTACTGAAAACGAAGTGGTGAAATATAATTATTTACTTACATATATTTATAAGATGACGATAATGATGATATTTCGTCTTTCCGTGCTGGTATCGAACCGTATGTCGTTGAGCGGCAGCCGGTTGCCCAGTCACTGCGCCAACCATGCATATATATTTTTTATTTCAGGGTGAAAATCATCTTTCTTTGGGTTGGGAGCGACGGAGTGCCAGACTCGTACTGATTAAAAACCACCCTTCTCTCTCTTCTCCTGCTTCAAGCCAGGCCCCGGTACATCATGCTTGCACTCGCATTCCGATTCTAAACGGGAGATAAATTGTAATATTTTAAGTCCACATTTTCGTAAATTGATAAACTTACTGAACTCACTCGTAAAATAATAAGTAAGCAGTAACCAAACGCTGCGCGCGATCTGATTGGTTGGCTGTCACGTGTCACTTCTCCTTCCTCGCGGCCGCCATTGCTGGCCACGGAACATAAACAAACCGATTTGCTCGTGCGTTTTTATTAGTTTTGAATGTTGAACTGTGTCGCAACTGTGAAAAAAAGCTTTATTTTGTTAAGATTATCTAGCAGTACCCATAATGAGTGACCTACAAGCTGCGACACAAGCATTGCCACTATGAACATTAACCAATCAGAGAGCAGTGTGTTATTTTACGTATTTCAAAGATCATATATTTAAACAATCGAATTGAGAACCTCCTCCTTTTTTTGAAGTCGGTTAAAGAGTTTCTGTGATTGGTCGAACCATATAAAATCTTACGAATGGATATTCGTTAGTTTATAAATTTACCGTATGATGTCGGAAATTGATAAATTTACGAAAATGTGGACGTATAATATTACAATTTATCTCCCATTTAGAATCTTACGAAAGTTCAAGAAAGAAACTTCCTGGTAAATTGATAAACTTACGGATCTTGTTATTTTCCGGTGACATATACACAGATCTGAATGAAACTTTAAGTATATCTAATTCATGATATTACTATGTACTTTAAATCTTAAAAATATTACAAATATATTTTTATAAATCTAACATTCGTAAAAAGCGTAACATGTCTTGAACTGTATATAATATAACTATTTAGTTATCTATGTGATTGAAACGAAATTATTAAAATTAAAATAACGCGTCACTAAATCACCCAATAAATACACTCCTATGAAAAACTTTTTGATCTGCCATAAATTCGCTCTCTCTATTGAAAGCTATCAATTTTATACGCGCTTAATTAGCAAGCCAGACTGGCGTCTGGACGCACCTTTACATGATTAACCTAACTTCATCACATGTGTAACGTCAGCTTACTTTTTTTATCGATTTTTATTATATTTAAGTGTGGGAGAGCCATGCTTTGGCACGAATGTTATCGCAATTTTACCGCCTTTTTTATAAGTTCTCGGTACGCACAGTTCCTACAAATTATGTTCTAAATTCAAATTTATCTGTAGTACACAGCAGCTATTCAAGAATTCTAAAATAGGATAATACATGATTTTTTTTTCGAATTGTACCAAAGAGGTCCTATTTATATTACAATAGGTTTATTATGCTGGTTACATATAATGGGTGTTCTGTTTCCTGATATATACATCGGAATAAAAACGGTGTTAATGGCTTTTACGGCGCCACGTTAACAGCATTTACAAGCTCGTAAGAGTCGAAAGTATACGATAAGCTTTTACTTATAAATGTGATTCTGATACGTCGTGTGTGATACGAGTTTTTATTTTTGTAAAAGAATTTATTTCACGAGTTTTTTTTTCGTTTTGTTCGTGATTTATGTTTGCGATTGATATGTGTATTATATTTCATTGCTTTGTTTTTCAGTATCGGTTTATTATTTTATCTTTACAAGCACTTCGCCCCTACGATACGTAGTGACTGACTTTCACGCCGAACTCCGAATAGAAGAGGGAAATGCCTTGTTTTTGTTCGTGGCATTTTGAAAGCCTATGATGTGATTAGTTTTTAATAGTTTTGAATATCGAACATCTGCCCTGGTGCCATTTCATTCGATTAGAAAGAGAGCAATCGTATTGCTATCTTTGTCATTTCGGGCATGACGTCACTGGCATGTCATTTGTTTTTTATTTGTATAACGAATTATAATAAGATGCGTATTCAAATAATTGAAAATGTAAGTGTGGGAGTGCCATGCTTCGGCACGAATGGGTCGGCTCGACCGGAGTGATACCACGGCCTCACAGAAAACCGGCGTGAAACCACTACAGCGTTGTGTTTCGACGTGTGAGTGAGGTTACCGGAGGCCCAATCCTCCCCCTCCCCCAATCCCTCCTAATTACTAAAACCACCAACTCCCTAATCCCCAAAAGGTCGGCAACGCACTCGTTACTCCTCCGTCGTTGGTGTCCATGGGCGGCGTTGATTCAGGCTCGCTCGTTTGCCGATCTATCTCATAAAAAAATTAAAATATGTTTGTCCATTATGACTCATTGAACCAAGTAAATAAATAAAAAATATATGATTTTATAGCTTTCCCGATAATTATGTATTATTCTACTTAACTGAACAAAAAAAAATGTATAAAAATAAATAAATTAACATTTTCATTTCCATCAAATCTAACTCCGCAACAAGCAGTGGGAACGTTTTGATTGCGGTGGACCGCATCTCGTAAACCTGCGAACTTCGGGTAACGACGGCGACACCCCGCGCCTACACCACTGCGTAATTACTGCATTTTCTTCAATCTAATCACATCACCCGAACCACAACAGCTTCGTAAATTATATAACTTACATTTTACTGTGAAAATGTAATATGATGAAGTAGTTGCAAGATGAAATGTAAGATTTGTTTATTTAAAAAAAATATATCTGTAAAAGGTATAGTGTCATTATCCTTTTAACGTACTATGTTAAGTCCTATAGATAAAGATGTTGAAATACCATACTTTTACTGAAAAATAAACGTAAGTCCCCTCATTACAAAACAGGATTTATCTTTAGTGTAGGTTTAAGGTTTTGTATTTTGAATCTTATTCTGACCTATCTTCGATTTGAAATTATAAAACTGGTTTAATGGTTTAGACTTAGTAAAGAAAAGCCTTGTTTTGTAATAAGGCCAAAATACATTCATTTTAATTGCGAGAACTTTTTAATATCAACTAGGTATTATTGTCTTTAGCTATAACTAAATTAATTCCACGTACCTACGCATAAATCAATCCTACACCTAAGCCCGTAGGTACTATTTTGTAATCCCCCCATTAGCAGCTAATCTATGCCGTTTGAAAGCAATTAACATTAATGTATGTAAAAGTAATAAAGTAACTAATTTGATGACGTAGCAAAACATTAATACTAGGCTGGTGGCCACAGATAATACACCGCTCCCCTAACTGTGCATTTAATATTTAAGATTTGCAAATATCATGGCCGGTAGCAACTGAGTCCATTTACTCCCCCCTTGCAGTTAGGCTGCGGGTACACTCGCCGTCACCACATGAGTGTATCGTACATCCAAGATATCGACCTAACAAGCCACAGTGTGATACCGTCTCCAAAATAACCGCAGGCGTAAAGTATCTGTCACGTCGTAACTCTAAGCAACATTATAGCGACACCGCCGGTGTGTTCTTGCCTTATTGCCGCGTCTCGGTGGAGTGCAGCCACAAATAACGGCGGTAGGGACGCATAATGTTTTATTATACCCATTTTATAACCGCAAGAAGAATGTAATCTCCTTTATTTACTGAAGAGAGTGCAAGTGAAACGAAATGTTTTGACTATAAACGGAAATATTGATGGGATCATTTCGCAAGAACTTTTTTTGGGTGTTGAATTGAGGAGGTTTTATGTCTTAGTCTTTAGAGATATAAAATAAATCAATGTTTTATTCTCAATCGAACCTGTGAACTCAAAAAGTAATCGTATGAAATTGCTTATTCAAGATTCAAATAGAGCATTATTTGTAAATTCAAAAGTTATTCTGAAACATTACCTAATATTATTGTGCTTGTTCATTTTAGGTTACTTCCACGAACAATATGAATATTGTTTACAATATAAAAGCGTGAAATTTATTCTAAAGACAGAAAAATAAACGGTAGGGAGGGAACAACACCGCTGGGTGTTTCCGTGGACTCTATTATTTCGACGTCTAATTTTCTGCAGCTGTAAACGGGCACTTTAAAAAGTCGCATAGTTTTAAAGTTCGCACCTGTCTGGCTCTGGCGCCAGTCAAAAGATCATTGTTATATGGCAGTCGTCAAACGCCCTCGAAACGCGAAAGCAGGGGAAAATTGTACGGAACGACGTCACAGAGGAGTTGGCCTTTCATACCCAGACGTAGCGAGTGTTTCGAAATTACGAGCTCGCGCTTTATGATGTGTGAAAACGAGGTCTTGACAAAGGGATTTATTTTAAAAAAATAGTCAAGTTTAAGTGGGGATTAATGTTTTATGCCCTTATTAATTTGAGTTATGCGCAGGGGTTGCAGTTGCTTAATGTCTTTTTGAAAGTTTCGTGATTCTCGCTAAAATAAGTTGTACAGTGGATTAGCCTTGTTTTCCTTCGAAATATTTTTATCAAGAGCATTTCCTGTGAAAACATAGATTCATTTATTATTAAGTTAAGCCATAAACTTATTCTATTTACACGAGAAATCTAATGTCCTGAACGGACTAACATTTAAAGCAGCAGAAAAAATCAGTTAACCGGCTCTAAATAGCCTCCATTAATCACAACACTACAGCTTTAACAACACTAGAAGTTTAAACAACAACATTAATTTACTTTGTCCAACAAAATGCGTATTACGAAGTGAAACAGTATGAATGAATGAATGAATGAACGAGTGAACGAAAGTAACTTTTTGCGCGGAACGAAGTTTTTTGTTCGTATCACATGAACGCAATATGTCGTCGACGGCGGCCTACAGCTGCTACACTCAGCTGAATTTATATTTTAAATGCGAACCATAAATATGCGCATAAAAGGTTCCAATTTGATTTCATTAAAGCAATCCTGTTTACAAATCAGGACAGAGATGTTAGCATAATTTTAAAGTTCGATACGTATTTAGTTGCACAAATGTATTTTACGGATGATAAAACATTGTAGGTAGTTTATAATATACTATGTAGATGCGAATTGATGATGATGTTTATGATATGACTGCTCGGTTGGTGCGGTAGCTGGACCCTTGGCTGCCGTGCAACTTGTCGCGGGTTCGATTCCCGCACGAAACAACTTTGTGTGATCCACAAATTGTTGTTCCGGGTCTAGGTGTGATGTGTATGTGAAATTGTATGTTTTTAACCACACCCAAGACACAGGAGAAAATCCTGGTGTGAAAAAAGTATGTGTTCTTAGTTTAGTATGATTACAAAGTACAAAAGTTATTTACCTTCAGTACTTTCGGTCATCAACATCACAGCCTATAAGTGCCCACTAAGAACTAAGGCCTCTTTTCACACGAAGAAGGTTTGAGCATTTATTTCATTAGTCACCATTCTCGTTCAAACTTATAATTAGAAATTATGGGGCCAGGTTTCCTCACGATGTTTTCCTTCAATCCAAATCAATGGTGTCTAAACAAAAATTACATTTAACTTGAAAAGTCACATTGGTACTTGCCAGATTTCGAACCCGACGTATATAAGAAATACAGTTATAATCTATGGAATGCTAATAAAGTATTAATATTAAGTATTGAGTATCTAAAAACAGTATATAACAGTCGTGCTGGCCCGGAGGTTAAGGAACCCGCTTCTCATGCATGAGGGTGTTGGTTCGAAACCTGGCAAGTATCAATGTGACTTTTCCGAGTTATATGTACTTTACACCCCACTGACATACGGTGAAGGAAACCTGGACTTATAATTTCTAATTATAGTACAAGTTTGAAATCGCCAACCCGCATTGAGCAAGCGTGGTGATTAATGCTCTAACCTTCTTCGTATGAGAAGAGGCATTTGCTCAGCAGTGGGCACATATAGGCTGATGATGTGATCTTATCTAAAAACAAAGCAATGATATAAAAGGATCGTAGGTACTCGTAGGATAGGGTAAAAAATGCTGAAAAATCTAGTCTACCTCAAACGTTTCCCCGAAACAGTAACTTTGCCGAAAATCGCTTGCAAAGCAAAGCCCCTAAACCGGCAATCACTCAAATACGCTAGAAAATAGAGTTTACCGAGGGAAATGAATATCGGCCTGTTTCCGAATTAAGACAAATCGGCTTACTGCAGTGACGGATGCGACAGACTCACCAAATACCAAAACTGAACTAGCAATGTTCATCTCCATTCTGAAATTAAGGAGCTTAGGGTCTGATATACGAATGAAGTCAGTAGGGAATTCGACGATGCAATTTTTGAATAGACTTGGGCTAATTCCAAATTTTTGGAATGGATTTATTGATGGCCAAAATTTCGAATTTTGTGTTTTATTGATCAGTGAAAATGATTGAAAATTGAAAGGATATTGTATATGATAAAACTACCAGTCTTGTATGTACATTTTCTCTCGCACAAGGACCGAAGAAAGAGAAAATGTACACCTACTTAAAACCACTGCCAAGCGTCAATGATAGTAAGAAGGGTATATTTATTAACAACAAAGAACCACTACAAACTAAATCCTCAACCTAAGCCATTAATATCCAGTCAAACAAAGACGTAACTGAATTAGACAAGGCACAAAATTGCTTAAAAAAACTTCCGCACCGAGAGAACCGAGTCTTTTCTAGATGAAAAACTCAGGAAGTAATTACTCACGCCTTCATAAAAATATCTCAAACTAATTATTTCAAACTAGATAATGTTACACGCCTCGCTGACTGTCTCAAAACCCAATGGCTTTAAGCTTTATGATAACCGAAAAAAAGTAGCGTTGACCTAAGGACGAGAATTATTGTCTCCAAGCGAAGTAAATTTTTCGCTTCACCGCTCTACGAATTTTTAGTCTATAGTCTTTCTCTCATTTTATTTTTTCGTTCCTATAGGCATTTTGCTGATAGTACTTTATATAAATGATTTTATCTGTGGTTCGAAAAAAGTTTTCATTCACGTCCAGGAATACAATGAATCACTAGATTACGGTGAAAATGAAACAGTTGTTGTAAATAAAATCTGTCTGACCCTTTGTGAAGAATACTCTGAAGTATTGGGAGCCTACAAAAACATATTTTTTGAGAAAATGTCTCAGTCCGACCTTTAGGATGAAAGACGTCTTCTGAACGACATTGGTACTACAACCTGCTATTATTTTATTAATGAGTGCTAGAGAATAGATGAGAAAACCTTTTTTTACTGCTAAGAATTACAGACGCTAATTTTGCATTACAAAACTTATTGAGAATGATTTCTCGTAGCTAAATTTGTAAAATTGGTATTGAAGTTAGCTGAAGGGCTTTTCTCATCGAGCAACCATTGCAATAATATTTCAATTGAACCGCACACACAGAGCAATTCCAGTAATCGTTAACAATTTTCTGTCGATGTAATCGATAATTAAGCTAATTCCAATTGCGGCATCTAGCAACTGCTAAGATTTGTATCGGTTTTTAAAGTGCCCGAGCTCTATAGTCATCGATTGCAACTTAGCAAAGGTTTTAGGTACATAAAGTTGCATATATGCAATCTACGTACTACGTACCAACTATCAACTACAAGTTTTTATTTGAAGTTGCTCACCCTTTAAAGGTTTACTGCACAATTGTTACAATTGTACAAATACTAACTTAGGCATACTAAAGCTTTCTTACTCTTGCTCGCCGTCCGACCAGACCCGAGCGTGTGGTGTTTAGCTAGCACCTTAAAGAACCATAAGACCACTATAGATGGTGCCCTACAGGATTGATGCTCAGCCCTCTACGGAGCAATCTTAATCAGCCAGGCCTCGGCCTGGAGCAGTAAAAGGAATGGGATTTAAGTCAGTAAGTCCCTCTCACCTTACCCTGATTGAGAGAAGCAATTTGAGGATTTTCCGTTCTCAAAAAACGAGGTGCTTCAACTAAAACAAACTTATTACACACATGTCATACAAGAAACTTCAGTATCCATCAGAGCTATTTAAACGGTCATCAATTTGTAGTGCGGTACGGTGAGCGGTGTTTGACCAAAGTGATTAACGATGTACGCGCCATAACTAAATTATAAACCCCTGGCCGTCAGCCAATGATATAAAGTGTAGGGGAAAATATCCTGCAAATAACTTTGGTAACTTTAATTATAACGTGTCGTAGTATCTCATATGTTGTTATTTGAAAGAGAAAGAGAACTTTTATGAAAGATTCACGGAAGATACGTAAAGGCACTGCTGTCATTTTAATGAAAAAAATCCTTCAAAAAAAGCGACAAAAATATCAAACTATAAATCGAACTACTGTAGTGTTTTTATTGAAATGGGACTAAGGCTTTTGTCAAGGGAAAATCATCAAAAGCCTTCTCCCGCCCAGGCTGAGGCAAGAGTCAGTGTCAGACTCTTACTAACTAAAAACCCCCTGTTCCTTCTCTTTCTCTCGGCCGATATACCTAATTGCGCGTGCTCTGCAACTGTGGCTGAACATCAGCCCTACCTATAGGGCCCCGTTTGTGATGGGACTAAAGCTGATACGTAAATAACACTATAATGCCAACGTCCATACCATGTTGAAAGCATTGGTCTTCGTCCGATCACCGAAGTTAAGCAACTTCGGTCGCGGTTGGTACTGGGATGACGTGGGAATGCCGTGTAATGATAGGCTTTTTATCCTGGGTGGCAGTTGTAAGTGCAATACGCTAGTAGCAAAATGAACGCCGTTGGTTTAATTAGTAAGAACCTGACAATCTCTGTCACGTCACCGCTGATGATTCAGAGGAAACATTTGATGATTTACCACTAAAAAAAAAAACAATTTCATAAATATCATTATTTGGCAATATAATCTAAGAAGTCCCAGGACACAACCTATTCACATTTATCTCTCGAATAATTTAGAAATAAAATCCAAAAATATATTGCACAAATGAATCACTACTATACAGGCATCCAAATACAGAATTCAACACTGCTCGTATCATGTTTAAAGTTCATGGATGTCAACGAGCTCTACTCGGTATTATTTTTTCTGAAAATGAAACCTACCTAGTTTGAATTTTCAGCCCCGAAACCTTTTACATGAAAAATTTCATCGAAATCGTTGGAGCCGTTTCCGAGACATTTGTTATTGTGTAATATGTATGTAGGTATATACGTCATTTCTATAACTTCTGTATAGCTTGAATAAATGTATAATATTATGTATGTATGTATATATGTATATATGTATATATGTACAAATATATGTGTATGTATATATGTGTATGTATATCTGTATATTATAGTATGTATGTTTCAATATATCCATACTTAGCATGTATTATTTATTGTATTCGTTAACTTATTTTATGCATATCTATTTATTTATGTGTAAAGAATCGTGTTTGTTTCTTCCTTTTTCTTTCCCCTTTTATCCTGTTCTAGGACTCTGTGTCCTTGCTGCGCACTAACCGCAAAAATTCTCTGCACTGCCCTATGGTCGACTGTTAGAGAATGCCTTAAGGCATTAAGTCCGCCATTTACACTGTTTCTATGAAGAAGAAATAAATAAATAAAAAATGTAATATATAAACCACAATATAAGTAAAACTATTCACGTAACTGGACGAACGGAGTCATGCAACGTAATAGAAAATGTTTGGTGGGGGCACACCCCAGTTGTCGTCTAAGAGCCGTGATCGATGTTTTGACACGTGCACTGGGGGCGATACCCATCATCTATTCACTTTTGCTCTCTCTCTAATCGAAATATTGTAATAATTGTTTGTTTACCTTATTTACTTGGGATTTTAACGAACATTTCTGTTTTTTTTTCAAATCTGAATAGAATAAATGAGTTTATAATAACAATGGTATTAAAAAAACAAGGAGGTAAAACTCTCATTTATATTCCTATTTTAAATTGAGTGTCCTTTGCAGTTTATATACCTTCCTTCAGTTCTAATTTTAAAATAGTTCTAATTACAAAATTCTCAAACTTTTTGGAACAAAAACATTTAAAACAAGATTTTCTAATAATAACTTGTAAAAAACATGTGCAAGCTTAGCACCGAGTACCATCATACGATGTCTCGTATAGTCACCATGTTTATTGCGGGACAAAACTAGCCATACTCCCCGACTTTTCCCCCGCAAAAAGGGATCCATTACTGAAGTTTGTTTTATACAGTTTGTCCATTACGACATGAGTGAGGACGGAGAGTCATGTCAATCGGATTACAAGAGTAAACACGCTCAAAAAGTTAGTTTGATATGAGTAAAAATGTCATATCAAGGTTGTTTTAGAGGAAATGCTGAGTACGATTGTGTGATTGCACTCAGTAGGTACTCATAATAGGAGCAAAAAAATTAAAAAAATATGTATTAAGTTTCGAAAATCAATAGTTAAATGAATAGGGATTTAGAAAATTAGACATCAAAATATAATTTCAATAACATGATATTTGTAAACTTTTTTCTTATAATACGAATATTTTTTTATAAAGTCTGCCATACTTCTTTTCGTCAATAATAACAAAATTGAAACGGACAACAATAATAAGTACATCAAATCAACACAAAACTACTTTCCGAAGCAATAAACAGTCTCAAAACTTCCCTTAACTATTAAATAACAAATAATACGAAGCCGAACGAACGACACCACCACAATGTATCCTTTCTTACCAACTTGACAAGCGGACGGTAAAGTTCAGAAAACCCTGCGACGTTCGTTGGTTCCGTGAGGCGACACAATGGGGCATAAGCAACCCTTCCGATATACAGTAAATACGCGAGGGTCCCAAGGGCCCCTCACCACATAGACCCATTAGATCTAAGTGCCACTTGTCGAATTCAACGTAACGTTACGTTGAAGTTAATTGAGAGAAAATTGAAACCAGATATTTGTCGAGGACCGTCAAACTCACGACGTCTTATAAAAATAAATGTCGGGGTGGCGAGCTGTGCACAATGGGGCATCGGTGCGACAGATAAACTGTCAGAAGTTGCAGAAACTGGGTGCTTTCGCGTCGAAAATATCTAGGATATCGTTCGTTTCTCACTTTGTACTTTTGTTACAACTTTTATTTCAAGTTTTAGTTGAAGTCGTTGAATATGTAGGAAATTTGGCACATAAATCGTAAAGGCTTGAAGTTGTGCGTCGATAATAGATTTCAAATAGTAACAAGTACTTGCGCATGTTAATCTGACATAAAAAAGAATAACTTTTCAAATTTTCTCACAATGCAATTAGTCAAGTCTAAATAAATATATTTACTTTAGCAACTCTCGCTCGGTTTCACCCGCTGCTCGGCTTCATTTGATCGAAGCGTGATGTTTTATAGCATATAGCACTCAGAAACATTGTAGCTTTCTATCAGTGAGTTTTGGCAATCAGACCAGCTGTTCCAAAGATTACCCCTACATACAAAATTACACAATTTTGCTCTTAATAATATTAGCACAGATAAAAAAAATTAAATTACAATATCACTAATCTTTAGTATTCGAACAAAAATACAGAGTAGAAAATTAACCTTCCTAAAACTAAGGAAATAACAATTACTTCCCACCTTTAAGTTAAAAAAAATACAGGCTGAAATTATGTTCTCTCGTAAACTTTAGTTATTGCAGACTTTGTAGTTGTTAGATATTTACCAACTACTAGCACAGAAGTAGCTAAGAGCTACTCAGACTTGAAGAGAAAAGTTTACACCTTATGATGATGGATTCCAGAGGCAAATACTTACATAGAGAGAAATACTGCAAGAAATATTGTCTCAGAATGTAAAGAAAATCTAATACCTATGTGATTGCACTGTTGAGGCAACTTGCTGACGTGCAAAAGGTGTCTCGAGTTCGATTCCCATACGGAAAAACCACCACGACCTGCCTCTGCATTATCCTAAGGCAGACTGGTAGAAAATGCCTTAAGTCCGCTATTGTGCAATAATTGTGCAAAAATGTGGCCTGGCCTTTTAATAGTGGTAATTTGAGACACAGTGGAAGAATAATAGTTACACGAACGCCGGCGTCCGCTTAGGGTTTGATGAATTGAAGAAATAAATGAACACCTCAAAACAATCTGTAGAACGATATTTAGCGGCCCGACCACAGCAATAACCGTACAGTAAATCTCATAAACATTTACACACACACACACACACACACACACACACACACACACACACACACACACACACACACACACACACACACACACATTACAATTATGTCATATTGATAAATCCTTCAGAAATCTTCATAAATTTATGTAATTTATAAAAATTATTAACAATAATAAATAGGTACTCCAAAATGCTAAGTGGGTAGTTCTCTAAACCCAATGATGCTATGTGCCACGCAGACGTACAAACCAATTTGGTTAAACCAATAATCAGACTAGTCAGTAACTGTCAGCGCGGAACTAATCAAAAGGTCATTAGGTTTTCCGATGTCAAAAATCCTGACAAAATTCCATAGGCAAATGTGATCATTAATTCATCACATTACCCTATTATGTAACATAATTTCCGTAAAAACTTTCTTCAACGTGATGACAAAAAACAATAAAGTATATAAAATTATATAATTATACAAATTTTTAATTGTGTTGAGAGTTATCGTAATCGTGATCACCAAAGAAGTTAGGCCTTTTTGCAATTCGGATATTAAAGGATTGGAGAGTGATGAGGGCAGATTGGGCCTCCGGTATCCTCGCTCACACAGAGAATTACATACAACGCAGTTGTTACGGTTTCATGGGCGACGCTGATTGCTTACCATCACGTATTCCGTAAGCTTGTCTGCCGACCAATCACATGAAAAACACTCTAAACATTACACACAACTGACGAATCTTGAACAAGCTACTACTAGGTCATAAATGCAGAACTGCACAGATTCAAAAGCACAATGATCCCTTAAAATTATGCCATCCGCGTCTCTTAATACAGTTTTTGGATCGCATCCAGGCTGTTTAGTGTCCAAATTAAATTGGCTAGAAACTCAGTTGTCCCTTAAATAGAACAGGCAGGGAAGTTCTGCCGCATTTTAATACCTTAAGACTTATCCCAGCTTTAGTTGCTTCACAGAGTTATTAATTACTGTATACAGCTTCTACAATTTATCTAAGTTAATGTCATGATATTAGTTTGGAAGATGTTTTCCTTTGTTTCATAATTTTAAACTAGTTGAGTAGTTAATCTAAGGTACGACTTAAAGTGATTTATTTTTCTTTCGAATTTACTCAATAAATTAAATAAAAAAGAGAATTAGTCTTTTGATAAATTTGAATTTATTTCGACATCGTGTGTGCGTGTGCAAACATAAAAATCACATTGTATCCGACCCGGAACAACAATTTTTGGTTCTTACTCAGATTTGTTGTATGCGGGATTCAAAGCTGCAACACGATAGTCACAATGTCAACTGTGCAATAAAATGAATTAACTTTAAAGTAAGTTAAAATACCGGTGTAGATATGTTCGTTACTCTTTCACAACAAAACTATTTTACGGATCTAAGTACAATTTTGACTAACATTACCTATGCTACTTTTTATTCTACTACCTCGGGCGTAACCAACACCAATATTTCGTGTTAGAAACCATGTTTACCAATTGCATGTGTCATCTAAGAAAAACATAACATTCTTTACTATACTATTAACTACCAGTAGGTAGTTGTTTATCGAATAATTCTTATAACTAAATACTGCTACTAACTATTTTCTATGATCCTGTACCTGTGCCTCAAGTCCAAAGACGAGGAAGCATGACAGAGCGAATCGCAATACAAGGGAATCTCCAGTGCCTACTTAGTCACTGCACGGACCGCCATATAATTGGAGTTTAACGAGCCTGATAAACGGCAGTTAATTGACTCGATACAGATTATTGTCAGTTGATGTCATTATAAAGAATAGCCTTACTTAGGCATTTATAAATTACTTACCTTTTTATCATTAGGTATTTTGTTATTTCCTCACTTTTGTTTACCGAGAATTAGAAATGTTCAATCAAAGGTAATTAATACACGCACTCATAAAGTAAACCCTTCAAACTTTTGTAATTAGATTCCTATCGCAGACAAAAGTATTTACGAAAACTAATAATAATCCTTATTGAAAACTGTTTAATAAAGGAACCATCAGTACAATGAAATTAGCTCTAGAAAGTCATTAAGGACTAGATTACAATTTTCATTACGAAATAACGTGGATGTTTTGTTTGATCCGTACCCCGTCGAAAGCAAATACTCAAACGTTTGATTCCGTATGTTAAAGAGCGTGTATTTCGCTGCTAATTGAGTTTCTGTCACACGGCACGGCACGGTGCGGCCCGTTGCGGCCCGGCACGGCCGGTGTGCGTCGATTCCGTTTTCGCTGTCAGACAGTAGTGGACCCGCGCCGACCAATTACCACTGCTTTTCAATTCACTTTGCGAATTGCACAAATTCCGTTTGAAATGCATCTGCTTTTGAACTTGGCTTTTTCAGAATAAATGAAAATTGAATTCTTTTTTACATTGTTACGCGTTTATTTTCTATTAACCTTTTTAGTATTCGCGGGCACGACTAGACGGTAAGCGCTTTGTAAGTCGGAAAACCGAAACTGCAAAGTAGACGGCATTATCGACGTTATTAGCCACCAACCACGTTTATAAAGTTGCCTGCCTGAAATCCTTAGTAAGCTTAAAAAGACTTTCGACTTCTTTTCTAAGTCCATTGTTTTCTTTTTTAGTAGTTGTTTACATGGTGTAAAATAAAGTTTAAGTATTGTTTACATAAAAGGTTAAAGATGAAGATTATATATAACATGTACTGTATACATCTATTGTTATTTGACTTTGAAACCTAGTTGTATGTAGTATTATGAAACCGAAAAACATAACTGTAATAACTTAATTTTTAATTTCCAAATTTAAAAAATCCGCAACTACAAGTTATATAAGTGTAACTTGTAATCTTTCTTACATAAATTCTTAAGGGCTGCTGTTCAGCCGAGCCAAGTGCAATTACTAGGAACTTAATGTTTTAGTCTCTCACATTCTGACACTCCTTCTCGCCTCATCAAGAGCGAGGAAAGTAACTTGTAGATATTCCCACTAAAAAAACATAAATTCAACGGCAGTTTCGCTGTAATAATCAGTGACCCATAAATACCTGTGAGCCTAAAACGAACTGACATATCCAATCTTCATTCATAATATCAATGATTTTTCCTATATATATTCAGACAAGTTTTTACCAAGTTACATTTAATACGAAGCAAAGTAACTATACTAAAAACTATAACTATTGCAAACAGAAAGCCTTGTACTTATCTCAATCCATTTACCTAATAAAATACAAAGTAAAAGGAGTACAAAATAAAATTTTCCTCATGATTAACGAACTTTCCATCAGCACACGTGTAAGTATTGTTACATTCTAAGAATTTCATAGTTTCGTAATCAATGTAGACTATAAAACTAATAGACCAATCATTGATGTGACTGGTAATTAGTACTAAATACCCGACCTGGCTTCCTTCAGATAATTAGCGATCCATCGAAGACCAAGTCGTAGTACGATTGTAGCATTCAGTGTGGTGTGTTCATGGTCATTGTGTTCTAGAAGTTGATATCGTAATTTTATTGACGAAACAATGAAAAATTGTGTTTACATTAGTTTCGTAGTGGTATCCTTAATATCGAGAGCCGTTTGTGAGGGTAAATTCAATTCAATTGCTTTTATTTTATTTTATAAAATAAAGCTGTTTTTTAAATTTCTAATTTTCTTATAAATAGAACGAGTTTAATAAGAAAAAGTCAAAACAGTCGACGACGTGAAGTTCGTTATTTTTTTTTTAATGGTGTTTGAAAATTTACTTCCCTATTTTAAATATCGAGTGTTTTATGTTTTAGAATGCAAAGCGTGTTTAAAAGTAGAACAATGCCCTGCCTTCGAACAACTAAGCAAGGAAGAAAAAGAAGATTTGCAACTTAAATATCCTTGCTCTTCACCCGAAGATTATGAATTGAGCAACCTCTTTGGATTCGCACCCATCTCTAAAGGAGAATATGTAAATATGCCATTCATAACTCATAACACTTATCCCCCATTCACAACAAATTCTATACAAATACTCTATATTATATTAACCGTTAATCACCAAATATATCAATAAAAATACTTGAACCGTAAAACATGCAACATGATAAAATGGTTCAATAAATAACCGCGTAATTATGAGCCCATCGATCTGCGTAACGTATTTACACGAAAATTTTATAATTAAAAATTTTGAAGACGACACCTAGCGAACTATCGGAAAATAATTAAGAGGTTGTCGGGCAAAAAGTATTTTGTTAATTTCGTGACTTATATTTCGGATAGTGATTTATTCCTTTTCCCATTCGATGGATCTCATAAAATAAGGAATCTTATACTTACTTAACAATTTGATATTACTCTCCATTTTGTTTATTTTGAATGTAAATGTGAAAATACTAATAAGTTCATTGCTCCAAATAAACCGAGGGACTCGTTTGCTCCGCTTGTAAATGTATTAATTACTTAATACTTACTTTTTCATCAACAATTTCAGGTATGTTGTTCCGACGTCCAACGATCAGTGCGAAACAGACGCAACAACTACAATAATTTCGGCCGCCAAAATAATAATTACGATGACCGAAACCTTGGATACAATAATTACCCTAATCCACAAAACCCAAACGGTTACGGATTCAGTAATAATCCAAGTGATAATGGCTGGGGTTCGAATGAAGATAATGAGTACCGTAATCAGGGTAACCCGGGTTATGATAGCAGAGAATCTGGGTACAATAATCGGCGACCAAAGAATTATTTTAATTCGAATAATAGTCCGTATGTGACAGCGAGTCCATTCTTTCCTGTTCGCGGGCAAGGTCGTGGGGGAAATAGTCAACGGGGTCATTGCCCTGTAACAAGCTTACCCCCGAAGCCTGATACAGGATGTTGCGGCCGCGAGGCGTCTGATAGCGACAGGATTATCGGTAAGTTACTATGAACAGCCTGTATATACACCCGCTTTTAACATGCAAAGTACAGCAGTTTTTATTTGTAAAACGCTTGTCTGATCAGGTGCAGGGTGCTTCGGAATTTTAATTAAAAGTTTAACAGATTTTTAAAACAATATTTTGTTCAGTATAATTTTTGTTTTGCATATTTTTATTTATACGCTTTAGAAAAAGGTGCGTTTTTCTTTCACATATCATCTGATTAGTAAAGAACGCAATAAAGAATAGGTATTTTTTACACACAAGGATAACTAAACCAACTGCTAGTAAAAACTACACCTTTGATGTATCTAATTCTATTTTTTAAATTTTGAACTGAACTTTTCCAAAACATTGGCAATAAACTGTATTCAATAAAACAATTATCTTCCCACTATTCCTTTCTTTTCACACTTTTCTTCCACTATGCACAACTTTTTTTTTCTTTGCACAGACAGGCCTAAGCCACCCTCCTACTATGACGAAGGGCCTAGGAATAATGGGAATAACTTTTTCGGGAACTCTGCATGGCCTTATAACAGGCCTCAGGGAAGGTTCATAAGGTCTGCTAAGGACGTTCCTGAAGTTACAGTTGGCAATCGTATAGCAGGTAATGTATTACACAACATTATTTACTAATAACTTCACTGTAAATGTAGTCAACTTAAGAGTAAACTTGCACATACAATTTACATATATTTTTCTTTGGCTTTATAATTTATTACTTTTGACATTGACCACTACTTAGCTCAATTACTCAATTTAAATTGTCCTTATGCGCTATATAAATAGAACTGTGAAATTCAAATCATTCTGATATACAAGTATGCACTTCGGATTATCGAGGAATCGTACCTACTAGTGATATGGAGTTCAGAGGGCCTTCCGACCTTGCTCAGAAACACTTATATACAGTACAGATGCGAGTGCTCGAGAAAGTAAATATGACACTACTGTAGGCCTACCATGACGTGTTAAAGCGTGAATCTTTCGGGCGAGAAAGAGGGAGCTATAAAAGGTATATAGCTCCATCCCTCTTTCTCGCATCTGTACTGTATATAAGAGTTTCTTGACTAGGTCGGAAATAAGCAAACTGGTGACGTGATGATAAGCAATCAGCGCCGCCCATTGACTTCCGTAACACCAAAGTTGGTACGAATGCGTTGCCGGCTGTTTGGGGATTAGGGTTTCGGATATTTAAGGATTAAGGGAGGGATAGGGCGAGAGGAAGGATTAGTCACTCACACGGCGAAATGCAACGCTTTGATAATTTTACGCCGGTTTTATGTAAGGACGTGGTATCACTCCGGTCGAGCCGATCCATTCGTGCCGAAGCTTGACTTTCACATACTTATTTCCAATAAACATCTAGATACACACAATACATCTATTTTTAATATCTTCATACAAGTAAACAAGTTGTTTGTGCACCAGTAATTAACGATATCACGTAATAGACATTTTAATTAACTGGCTATTATTTACTGCAGCATTTGGAACTCTCGCAAATTGTGGTATGGGGTTACCAACAATTCTATTAACTAAATATTTTATTGAAACTCGTTTATCAAATATATACTTAATTACAACTAATTGCAATTGCAACGAAAATCGAGTTTCTTAATGTGAATTGCAATTTTATATAAGCATCTTTACAGTGGCATATTTTTTTTAATTGATTACACCAAGTCCGTATATGTATATGTATATACCTACGTATGTGCATGAAATATAAATAAATAAAAATGTTGTATACATTACATATGACATTACAATATTCAACTTACAATAATATTTTTTATCATATCTACCGGACCATATTCGGTGGGTATAAATACTTTATTTATTTATTAGGTTAGCCAATAGTTACGTATTACTATAACATCTGTGAGATAAAAAAAATATAAAATACATTTGTTAGTTTAATATTAAATATTAATGGTTGTTGTATAAGAAAAACCATTAATATTTAATATTACATTATTTTAAATTAAACAATACAATAGCGACATTTAAAGACATCTAAATTAAAAGAATAATGAAGTGAACATAATTATAAATAAGGTTTCTTTAATATATAAGGCCAGGGACCCTGTAGCCCCGTGAATGGCGACAAACATACAAAATAAAACTTGATCTTTTATCTCGACTCCTGTATTTAGCAATTTATTTACTAGGTACAATCTAATAAAATCAAAGTGACCGATCCAAGAACATTTTAAAAGACTTCTTAAATATAATATCCTTTCAGGTGGTCGGGAAACTGAATTGGAGCAGTTCCCTTGGACTGTTCTGCTGGAAGTGACTTTCGACTATGGAGATAAGAGACAGGGCTACAACTGCGGAGGTTCGCTCATCAGCTCGAAATATGTCCTGACTGCCGGTCACTGCGTTTTTGATCAGGGAGGCAAGATTTCAAAGTAAGTGTTAAGTAAAATAAAATTGGTTGGTTTTGTAGATCAAGTATAAATATTTTTATATTTAAAATCAATAATTACACATGATACAGCTTAATTCATTGATTTCACGATGAGCGAAATTTTTTTCCAACTGATTTTTCAGAAATAAATATGTTATTTGAAGTAAAAACTTTAATCGTTATGATTTCGTACGAAATTCAAAAAGAAAATATCGTTTCAGCCACTTCTATTAATTATTTTCAAAATCAACTACCGTAATTAAATATTGAATTAGGAAACTTCGAATTCTCTTCAGTTTTAGGTAATATAAGTATATCAAATTTCACTTGACACTCCATACTGACACTTCGAGCAACAATAATAAGGCACAAAATCAAACGTGGCATTGGCAGACATTATATTTTTAATTTTAAGTTTTCTATATCTATATTTACTCATGTTAGGTAGGTACTTATTATTTAAACATTTTTTTATTACAGCGTAGACATATACTTAGCGGAATACGACAAGCGTACGTTCCCAAAAGATTGTAAGAACGTACTGGGTGAAGGACAGAAATGTATAGAAAACATCGTGATGAAGGCCGAAGACGTAGTACTACATCCTCAATATGATGATACACAGCTTACTAACGATATTGCTCTGATAAGGATACAAGGCAACGCACCTTATACTGGTAAGATATTTTCCATAACATATCACGATTTTTGAAGACTTACAAGATACCTAAATTTGATGGGTAGTTATGTCGCGTTACCAGCTTCTCATGCAAGGCGGTTCAAAGCTTAAACTATGATTAATTTCGACAAACGAATCGGCTGGTAGTAAGCAATCAAAATCACCCATAGCCACAATTCTACCTCTTTACCCATTTTCAATTATCAATCCCCAAATCCCTAAATCCCCAAACCCCAAGTCCCTAAATCTCCAAATCCCCAAATCTCCAATTCTCAAATCCTTAATAGGCCAGCTTGCTACTCATATATAACTTGTCAAGCTTTTGGAATTGCGGGGGTCCATGTGGGACGCCTTAAATTTATTAATCTACTAGACGGATTTATAAAACACTATCATACTAAATATAATTATATAATTAAAAATATTAATTTAATTTATAAATAATATTTTCAAAATTCTCATTAAAACTTCTACTACTAAGTAGGTACTTACTCTAAATATGACAGGGATATAGGTACTAAAATATATCAAAATTGTTGAGAAACAAAATAAATATCTTCCTATATACAAGTTTCCACACGTGTAGGAAAGCTTTGAACAATTTTATTAGTTAAGTTAGTTCTGAACTACATAGAAACCTATTTATTAAATATCTTAAAATGGTACACAGAGTCATTTAATGTTTACTTAACTCGCTCCGGTACAAAACCCGTAATCAACCAAATCAACAGTCAATATTCCTTTGTATTATTTATCAACCTTTGCAATTACTAAAAAATAATTTAAGTAATGATAAAATATATATTTTTTAATTTATTTATCATTTTTACAAATATTACAGGAACATTTATGTTAAATAGCAACCAAAAAACCACTAAGGTTTAAACTTGTGCTATCATGAATCATCTCAAATCGAAAAAAAAATGTCTTTCAGTACGTCATATTTATAAGTGATTAAGAGGAACTTAGTGGCCTCTTTGGGTTAAAACTTAATAAACAACAAATAACAACCATGATCAAAATTTTCACTTAGAATTTCTCTACCGAGATCCTTATTATTATTCTAAACCAGATCGAGTTAAACAATATTGTTAATAAATGTTACAACTAATACAAAACAATTTGGATTATGAACCGACTGAATAACTTTGTTACTTGCTCGTGTACAAAACATCATCGAAACTTGACGCAAACCAAAACTTTTACAGTGTTCGCTTACAAACAATTTATCCAAATAATATCCGATTGTTCTATTTTCATTTCTTTTTAAAAACACGGTATCAAATTTGCCTTATCACTTTTACATTTGTATATGTCTCCTGATATTACGTTTCTTTTCATTTCAGACTACATTCGACCCATCTGCCTGCCATCCATTGACATCGACAGCCCGGACTTCTCGAACCTTCGTCTAGCCGTCGCCGGGTGGGGTCGAAACGGCCGCTACCGATCGAACATCAAACAATCAACAATCGTCAATCTAGTGCCTCAGGAAAAATGCATAAAATTCTACCCAAACCTGTCAAGACGACAAATGTGTGCGGCGGGCTACACTGGCGAGGACACGTGCAAAGGTGACTCTGGCGGCCCTCTCATGACGGTGTATGGCGGGAAGTACCAAGTGGTGGGTGTCGTGAGTGGGAAGCGGGCGGACTCGCCCTGCGGGACCTCCGTGCCCTCACTCTACACTAACGTCTACCACTACAGAGAATGGATACAGAACAATATGAAGAATTAATCATTTCACTCATCTGTATTATGCTCAAATAGCCTCATGTGAATGTTTAAGTTATGTATATACTTATAAGTTTTAATCTAAGGAAATAAAATCGAATTCCTTTTCTATCAAAAATAAACGAAATCACAGTATATAATTCAATTCATTTCCGTACAATAAATTTAGCAAAAAGTCTCCTCCAGTCCCTATTTTGCCAGGCAAACGTAAGGTGTGTTAAATGTGGCATAACATTGCGGAATGATTGCCGGCTACGAAAGGTCTCAGTTTCCCTAGAACTAGGTTTTGCATGCTACCGAGCAACAAATAAACTTTTATGAACTGAAAAATGTGGCGGTAAAATTCGAGGTGGCGATATTTTGTAGCTGTTTTCGCCGTGCCGTTGGCAGGTTCGCTTTGTGGCGCGTAAATTGGCAGCGTATTCAGCTATTGCAAAATTGTGCATTCAAATGAACGATTAATTTGTTGAAGATAATACAAAATATTATGTACTTTAAATAGCAACATTAATAAACAATTGAATTCCAAACTTAGTCAATCATTTACTAGGTAAACTTTTCTGATAAAAAGTTCGTCTAAAAGCTAGTCAAAGTAAACTTTATTTAACTGATAAACAACTAGTAAATAATATAAAATTTCAAAGGTTGAAAAGCCTACCTCCAATACAGCCATAAAAGTCTTTAAATTATGTAAGAATCCTTCATAGTTCATAGTTCACCTCCTTTAAAGAGAGCCTGAGCTGTTTTTCCTAACTTGCGGTGTATTTTCGTTTTCTAACACAACCTCCGTACATACACTTTGTAAAGCTCCGCACTATTACAAGCCCCGTCATGTGTTCCCTTAATGAGTAGGGGAGTGTTGCTTAGAGAATAATGATGAATTATGAGATCTTACGCTAGCTAACTCAACTGGAACGGATTACTTCAAATGTTAAAACGCGACCAAGTTGAACTAAAAATCTACGAACCACACAATAATACTCTCAATTGGTCAACAGAAAATAAATGTCACTTGGACAAAAATAAACATAAACTGCCGTGTTTGTGGTACCACATCTGAAATATTGACTATCTTGACACCAAGGACAAACGAGATCTCTCAAGTTTCAACAGCGATGCTTTCAAGTGCCGAGTGTTTTAATATTGAATTCTTTAATATCTTATGGAACTGAGAAAAATGCCAATATTAGATACTTGAGCACATTACCGTTTATATGAAGGCACACAGAGAGTCTAGCTTGCTGCCAAATGTATATTCGTATTACCTTCTTTCCAAAATTACCTAATTCCATTAACACTGAATGTTGCGTAAATTGCTCCTTAATGTTTCTGAAGTGTAACATGAAAATACTTACAGCTTAATTATTATCCAAGTATGTGTTTAGGCGGAGTGGAGGCAAGCCGTGCCTTTGACGAATGATGATGGATTGTGAGAGCCCGCGAGATGGGGTAGCGACAAAAAGCTATACACATTCACAGTCTGGTTGCTTAGCTTCATAATAATATAATCGTTACACTTACTTGCATGTTTTACGCGAGGTCACTAAATGAGGTCAAAACACACATAATTGAAATGTATCAAATTCAATAGTTAATGCATTTGGATTTGCGAATAGCACAACTGGCTAAATTAATAACACGGCTTATTTGATTCCGTTCGCCTTGTGTGTTGACACATCACATACAGCTCCTGGCTCGCGTACGAGGCTCTTAAAACCACGCTCCTCGTTCCCCATGCTATTAAACGTTGTGGAACACAATCCGGGAGAAGAACACTCAAATGAGCAAACACTATTATCAGGACTGTGCCGAGGGCGTACAGATTTCCCCGGAGTGCCCTTCTCCTTAAAAGTGCCGGTCGGATGACCGCTATTCACCGCACAGCCTCGGACCGACTTCTTTTTACTTAAAAAGTGAGATGAATGAAATTTTAAAAGTGAGCGCGATCCATTTTTGCTTGATTTTTCACGCCAAAGAGATTTTGGCTAACGAGAAAACTTTCAACAAAGAGCTGTTGTAGTTTGAAAACTGAAGAGAATAACTACTGAACTACTTTGTAGGTACTATCGGAGACCCTTTAATCATTTCCTGCGATCCAAAAATAACATTGTCGATCACAAAATAATGTACAATGTCGCCGCCAGTCGTTTTGTAGGGCAAAACATATACCCAAATCGGATGGTTTTTGACAGCCTAAAACGGTTTCACAAAAAAGGGAGCACAATTTATCAGCGATTTCGTCTCTGATCCCTGAATCCCAATATCGCGGTACATCCACAATCTATGTCGGTCCACCCGTCGGGTGGCAAATTTATGTAAAATCAATGCAACAAATAAAGAACGGTGCGTCGGTAAATATCCGCGCCACGTCACAATTAGTGCGTGTCCCGCTGGGCCGGACACATTTTGCTTTTTGCCAATCTATTCACGGGCCCGATACGCCGACCAAAAACGATTCATACAATTTTACACCCTATTTTTATTAACTTCCGTCCGGACTTCAAAGGCAGACTCCAACTATTCACTTTAACGAAATAGTGTTTTACTTTATTTACTGGGCAATAACGAACCTACGAGTATTAAAATTGAAAACTGTTTTCATGTCAGTGGGCTTTGTATTTACAAAAATATTAATTGAATCAATCAATTATGAATAATTGGATGAATGGGTGCACAAACAGATAAATACAAATAAAATTAAAATGTTTGAATAACATTTAAATGTTGGATTAAGGTTAAAATGTGCGGTTAAAAAGGTTTAATATTATTTGTGGTGTATTTGGCGAAACACTTTTAGGCCGACAGATCCGATCCTGAATTAAGTCAAGCAGAAATACAAGATTGTTTCCGTTCAATAGGTCTAATCTCTCAGATGGGTATTCGTGCTGAAACGATCCTCTTTTATTGGCGTCTCTTTGTCGAAGTATTCGACATTTTCATCGGTTACTATACGAATTTTAGTTTAGGTCGAAACATCTCGGGGCTCCTAAATTTGATTTAGAACTAAAGGTTTCGAAATTCAACACCGTATTACAGTATCGTGTTCCAGAGCTTTATAACTTCGTTGAAATTGAAACACTGGATACACTTAAGTAAATTATTGAAGACTGGCTCAGGTATTTGCTCTTTACTTACTGAATAGAATCGCAAGATGTTCTCGTAAACGGTAAGTATCTAATTTCTTACGATTGCTCGTCGATTACTTACAGGATTAAAAGTACGGAATGTAGCTAGCAGAAATTGCTCTTAATGCCTTAAGAACTCTTGCAACTATCGGATCCTACAAGCTCGATACATTTATTGCTCGATTTTTCTACCGGTATCGAATTCATCTTCGAGATGGGTAACTAGACTATGCTGTTTAAAATAATTCACATCTAGGTACGAAGATTTCAAAAGCAAATTGCTGACATCGACCTACGCAATATAACGGTAACCACTTTGAAACATTGATAACAATACCAATGTATTTTAAATCCTAGCCTACCTACAAATATTCACTTATTCTCAGCAATTTATTTATTTATACAGTGTTACCCTCATAACCGTGACAAAAAATTGGCTTGCTGCCGCGCGCTCCTCACTATTAAAAAAATATTCGCTGTATATTTATCCACTGTTTACAATATCTGACCGCATGAACAGAAAAAAACATGATATTCATTATAAATATGCAATGAAAGCCGAATCTCATTTCATATGCAACGAGATGGTCGAAGATCGCGTTCAGGGACGTCAGTGCCTTCCTGGCTTTGTTCAAGCCTGGACCTCAGTTAAAGAAGGACTGTAATTAAAGAAAATTGCTCTTAAATTATGTCCATTATGCGGGTTGTTGCTATCACCGGTTGTGACAGTGGTCTAGGATGGGCTATAGCCGCAAGGACCGCCCGTGAAGGGATCGTCACAGTGGCCGGAATGTACAACGGAGTTGACACCAAGGCAGCAGAAAGCTTGAAGAAGTTAAGTGCACATCCCTATTCGTTAGACGTGACGAACCCAGAGAGTGTTGCAAAATTTCGTGATTATGTCAAAAGACTGCTAAATGATAACCCTAACTACAGTAAGTGATTTTATGTCTAATTTATTTTAGCACAAAGTTTTCTTTTGTATCCCTTTACTTTATAGACGCCAAAATATGTAACAAATAACGTAAATAACTTTGTAAAAAAGTAAATAAGTTTTCGTAGTCAAAATCGAAAGATTTTACCAACATGGGATAGTTTCTGTTTCTTCCAATTTGGTTTCTGTGTGTAAACGTACTATCAATGTTTGTATTATGTTTACCTTCTTTTTACTGATAAACAAAAAGATACAGTTATTCAGTTTATATTAGATCTTTGTTGACGTACAGTCAGCTGCACAGTTGGCGCAGTGGCTGGGCAAATGGGTTGTCGTCGTCTTGCGTTTGTTGTTCATTGCACAAGAAACTCGTCACTGCTTCCATTCCCACTCAGAGCAATTCAAGAAGGTCAATAATGGTAAAGCTTATTGACAAATACCGAAATTTTTTCAGTCAATCTCTTATGTTAGTTACAAATATAGAATAAGTACGTAATACCAAACCTTTAACATTATTCTACGATTAAAAAGGGATATAAATATACAGAAAATGACTCAATTAAAACTACAGATAGGCTCCTAGCCGTTTCCATTTTGTTGAAAATTAATATTCCATTAGCGTACCGTTGGAGTTGAACCAGAATGGAATTACACTGGAATTGAATACCTACTGGACTATCCGAAACTATTTTGTTACGAGTGTCGTTCTAACGGTTCCAGACACTTTTAACTTTCCCGAAATTTAATTAAAAATTAATGCTTTGTCTATGTAACTCTACTTAGTGTTACACCCAAATGTATCTATGGTAAGAAATCAATGTAATTGGACACGTTTAGTAAGTACCTTATGAAAAAAGCCTGGCAGTCGAATTAAGAAACATCCTCCCTCTTTTGTGTCCTCTTTCGTCCATAAAAATATAAAAGGACGTAGAATTGTTCCGTGCGGGAATCGAACCCGCGACACGTTGCACGGCAGCCAGGTGCCCAGCCACCACATCAACCGTGCAGTCAAATATTAATAAATGCTATACATATTATAGAGACAAAAAACAATACTTATAACTTAAGAAAAAATAATTTCATACATATATACCTAGGTGTTAGAAACTATATTATTTGAAGTATAAAAAATGATTCAAAATTAATCTAAAAGACAGACATCAAAAAATATTCTAAATTGTCTGCTTACTAGGAAAATCATCTACTTTCAATAAATTCGCAAATAAATAATGCTTGCTATTTTTACAAAAGACCCCTCTATTAACATCAAAGAGCTCGCAAAAATAAGAATTTTGTTTGTTTATTGTTTCAGAGCTCCATGCAATCGTAAACAACGCTGGTGTGATGACAATCGGTGACTATGAATGGCAAACAGACTCTATGGTTGAAAACACAATTAATGTCAACCTCCTTGGTACCATGAAAGTTACTTCTGCCTTCCTTCCGGATTTGAGGCAGAGTGCTATACAGGTGAGATGAAACTATTGATTTTCAAAATGGCCATAAACATTTATGAATGTTTATATATTAGTTTACTAGCCACTCTCTCGCGGTTTCACCCGCTGCTCGGCTCCATTTAATCATAGCGTGATGTTTTATAGCCTATAGCACTCAGGAACATTGTAGCTATCTATCAGTGAAAGAATTTTGGCAATCGGACCAGCAGTTCCAAAGATTACCCCCTACATACAAACTTACAAACATACAAACTTACATACCTCTTTATGATATTATTAGTATACATTATCATCGAATAACTTTTCCCGCCACTCGGAGAAAGTGTGTGCACGAGCAATAACGTACCGCAGCCTTGGCCCAAACCAGTAATGGGGTGGTTTTCAGTAACCTAGTATAAATGTGACTAAACAACTTAGTATTAAAACCAAACCAAGCAGCTATTAAAAGTCTAGTTACCATACGAACAAGAGGTCTAAGAAAATTGAGTTGGCCTTTTCAGCAACTTCTAATGTCTATTACGCATTAAGACTTATTGCTGTTTCTTGCACGTTCTTTTTAATCAGAACCAGCACTTTGAATCGAGCTAATAGCTTCACTAAGAGAACTGACCGACAGACTGACACTTTTTATGTTTAGACCATCAAACGAGTCTTCCAATATATATTCCATAAGGTCCAATTTAAATAAATTATTTCGACTTGGATTTTTGACTATTAACTTGCAAAATGTGTTAGTCTACGTTTGTTTTAGCAAGCGAGAAATCTATACTAATATTATAAAGAAGTCGAATTTGTAAGTTTGTATGTTTGTATGTACGGGGTAATCTTTGGAACCACTGGTCGGATTCCCAAAATTCTTCCACTTATTGATAGCTACAATGTTCCCGAGTGCTATAGGCTATAAAACATCACGCTACAATCAAATGGAGCCGAGCGACGAGTGAAACCGCGCGGAAGTAGCTAGTAATTTATATTATTATCATTTCGGCTTCCAGAAAACAGGCATTGTAATAATAACGATAGAAAATTTGATACCTGCCCAAAAAACAAATGAAATGGGATTCTTCCTCAAAATGAAATTGACTTCGTAAACATTATTTTATGTAAACACGTAGGTATTATTTTCTGTGGACCGAAATACTGAACATCGGTAAGCCCTTAAAATAATATCAGCTTATAGGGAAAATTACTTTTTTTTCTCAATGTTTAATTGAAAATATAAGCCAGGATTTGTTAATATCATATTTCCCGTTATTGAAGATATGAAAATTATTTTCTCTTTTATTGTACATTTTTATTTATATCTTCGATGGGAAAAAAGAGGAAAAGTTTTCAGGTCGTGCCTACCCAATAATACAAAAAAATGTTAAATCACCCGACACTGTGTTTAATTTTGAACTTCATTAACAATAGTGTTAAAGATGAAAATCAGACATAACGTGATGTGCCAGCAGATGAAAGCGCCTATACCCACCTACCTACATATATAGATCCCACAGATATGTAGACTAGACACTCTAACGTCTTGCCCCAGTCAAAGTCAAAGTCAAAATCATAAATTCCAAGTAGTATTCTTCAATCTGTTCTACTTTCTCTCATAGTCCTTTTTCTTTCTCATTTCAGAACAAGGGTGCTTTAAAACCGCGTATAATTAACATCGCCAGCCACTGTGGCTTGCAGCCCCTGCCTGGTTTTGCAGCCTATAGTGCCAGTAAAGCTGGTGTGCTAGCCTTAACTAAAGCTTTAAGAATGGAACATCGCAAGCATGGGTTAAGTGCTGTCGCTTTTGTACCTGGTAAGTTTCCAAGATAACGGTACCAGTGGTCCAAAAAACAAAGTTTAATTTTGCCGTTATTTTTGGAAAACGATGACACAAATAAACAGTTTCCCGCATGAGGTATAGAAACCTTAACAACGGGTCAAGATTTAGCAAAACTGGACCATTGTTTAGACAGAAGAAGGCTACTAGAGAAAGCCATTCCTAATTTCTTGAATTTTACAGTAGTTGTTAGAAGAATAAAATGGAAACACTCGCATTCGTGGGTCATACAGCATAACTCCATAGGTTCACAGCCTATATTATGGTAGTTTTCTGTTATATGGAACTGTGCAAGGGTATGACTCGCGCTTGGCCGGTTTTTGTGAATCGAGGACGAACAATGATCACAGCTGTGCACTCCCATGCAAAATGGTTGAAAAATTTGCTATCTGACATTTAACTGAGAATTCAGTGCCGATTAATATTGTAGCTACGCATATTTTTTTATGTACAAATATTTAAAACCATTACACCGATTATCTGATGGTAAGCAATTGGCCCCGCCCACGGACACCCGAAACACCAGAGTTAGAAGTGCGTTGCCGTTTGGGGCCGGCGGATTGGGGATGGCAGAGATTGGGCCTCCAGTTACTTCACTCATACGGGAAAAATAACGTTTTAGTTGTTTTACGTCAGTTTGCTGTGAGGCCGTGGTATCACTCCGATCGAGCTAGCCCATTCGTGCCGATGCATGGCTCATGCACAGAATTAAAAGAACTATGTGGATAGAAATAGATTGATGTTTTCGAAAAAATATACTTACACATTTTTAATTTTTTACCTATAATTGATAAGCTTATATAAGTAGATAATTGTATATAAACATTTTTTCAATTAGGTATGTGATGTTTATCTGTTACAGGTGGCTTCGTTAGTTCCAGTAACATAATAGCAAATCAAGGACAACAAGGACAAAACATGCTCGAACATCTGAACGAAGAACAAAAATCTTATTATGGCCAAAGGATCAAAACACTCTCTAATTATCTTCAGTTGGCAACGGCTCATGATCCAAGTTACGATTCTATGAAAGACGAGAATATAATTGAAACATACGTCAAAGCATTGACTGACGATGATCCCAAGCAAATGTATAAAGTCGAATCGTGGAGATACTTTTTTTACTACAATCTTTTAAAGTTGCCCCTTCCAGAGGGGTTTATTGGTTGGCTCGTTAAAAAGTTTCTTTGTTTTCCAGAATAATTTTATTAACACCATATATTAAAATATTACTGAGATGAATGTTTGGATAAATCGGAAAACTGCAGTATCAGTTTATAATAATCAACGATATTTTTTTATTAATTCCTTTTGATTTTTAATTTTGTTATTGATTTTATGTGTCTTTTATTTTGTTTCCATGTGAATTAACATTAACGAACAGAGTTTGCACTAATTAATGATATACCTATAATTTTAATGATATATTCTGTAATGATGTAATTTCCTAAATTAAAATATTATTCTTAAAATGTAGCATTTATTTTGTTGTTGTTTAATTTTTGACCGTGCTGGCCGTAGTTGCAGGAATAGCGCAAAGGAACAGGGGGTTTTTAGCCAGTAAGAGTCTAACACAGTCTAACACTCCCTCTCGCCTCACCCTGAGCGAAAGAAATCATTGGATGATTTTTCTTTCCCAAAAAAACATACCTATAGTCAGACTTTTAATTCGATTCCTGATTTGACATTGACCACTGTCATTTTGTGAAATAATGATACCACATATAACAGTGTAGTGATGAACACAAAAATCGATAAACAATCAGTGAATGAGTTTCAGGAAGGCATTCAAAAAATTACGGCTACCGAATGGTCTAAATGTGTATCCCATGTTTTCAAAGAAGAGGAAAAAATGAGTAAGCTAGATATGTTAATTGACAATAAATATCAAAGACAAAATTCATAATAAATGTTACATAGAGTAACGGCGATAGCGATAGCGATGACGGCGACAATTTATAAAATGTCTGTTTTATTTGTCACGTTCCTTCATGATCACATTTTTTTATTAATTTCACACACAATTACAAAAGAAAAGTCTCAGATCGTTAATTAATAGTCAAAACTAAATTATCGGTTCAGAAATATTTTATTTCCTGATATACTTAGTTTACGAGAATAAATTTATAAACGAGAGGAATCGAGTGAGAAATATTCGATTTCCATATCGAATAATTTCGCAACGTCACTATTTATTACGTGTCATAACGTTGCAACACTGAAATTGTCAAATCTGGAATGGAATTAAAATTCCGAGTATACTTACCTACATTCGTAACTGTCATAACGAACGCCAGAATTACTGGCGCAGTAACTGGATAGACTTACCTACTTATATTGTGTAAAGTGTCCAGAGTTCGATTTCAACATTTAACGGATGTGAATATGTGATGAAATATTCGAAAAAAAATTAAATTTATTATAAGCAATTTGGTAATTCAAAAAATCAAATCCAAAAGAATTTACTAAAAAATCTGTGTTGCTGTTAATAGTCTATGCCGAAAACTAAACGTTTGACAGTGACAAAACCAACCGTTGTCTGATATGACAGAATGTTCAGATTTGACTTTTGACAGATTTCAGCAAAAGACTACCACTTTTTGTTTCAAAAAATCAAATATACAGTGAAAAAGTTCATGTATTGTGTGTTTCTAAAAGCATTGATTAATATATAAAACGTCTTCATATAGGTCCACCTGCACCTCATTCGTGTAAGATGGAGGTGGTGTTTGGTCCAAATTCGGTTGACGAACCGGTACGTACACTTATTACAACCTAAACACATTGATTTGAAGTATAACTGATATTATTAGTTACAGAAACCTTATTAATAATTTTAAATCATTTGTGTTGCCCGTTTTATTGATTCTTAACATTATTGGTGTATGTTATGAAATGTAGGTTATCTGTTGTGTACAAATAGATGTAACTTACATTAGTATTACTTATTAGTTTAAAAGAATAACTAGTACGAAATAGATTTATAAAATTTACATTCTCATTTTCTTTAAAGCTAGTTTTTATATAGCTTATAATAAAGTAATGCACTATTTGTATTCTATCAATGATTACACAATACATTATTGTAGCTTTCCTGTTTTTTCATGTTCTTAGTTGTACCTTAGCAATGTAGTTTAAGAAAACTAGGCGAAGACTAGAATTTAGTCATCAATTTTGAAGTTGTAAATGTAGGACAAGCTATGAATATAAGATAACTAATAACTATTATATATTTCTTACCACTACTATTATTCAGTATTTTTTTTTTTTGTGGATCAAAATGCGATTATTTTACTTAAACAAATGCATCAAAAAATGAATCAACAACTTGGTGCACTCATTTAAGAGGAATGGATGTACACATTTTCTTATTTAAATTGTTCTCCAACATAAATACCTTCTTGTATCTATCTATAAAACTTTAAACAATCTGTCTTATTTTCCAGAACCTTCAATATAAACTACAACGTAAAATCAAAGTGTTTAACACAACTGACCCGCTGCCAAACCGTGGGTACAACTTGGTTGCTTGTGCCAGCAAGTATGGCATTGTTTTTGTAGCTTCACCTGATGGACATCTGACAGGTAAATAGTAAATAGTCTCATTTGTCAAATAACCTTTTAATTAAAGTTTTTATTGCTATCCTTATTTTAGAGACATATGATTTTATGTAGATGACCAAAGGGGATCATGATTCAACAATTTGTTGACTGTCATAAAGCATTAAGTGTAACTGATCTAAATTGACCCTCAATAAATTGTTTTAAAAAACCTCTGCTAACCTAAAACATACATTTTGTAAATACAAATATAACTGTGACATGTTTTTTATAACTTGAGTCCTATGTTAGATTTTTCATGCTATTTGCAGTATATCACCTACAACAACTGATTGACAAGGAGTGTGAGCCACAGCATATGACAGTGAAGCTACAAGAGAAGCCAACACATATAGCTGCTAGCTGCGACCAAGAACTGCTGGCCGTCACTGGTGGACAACTACTCTGCATCTTTAAAGTCACCGACTTCCAAAATCCAGTATGTGATAATTTAAATTAGTTTATACACTCTTACACAGTAGTGAGAACTCTTTCATAATTTAATCCCATGTAAGAAGGACTTAGGTGCTGAAAAAGTTGAGAAGGACCATTTCTTGACTATCATAGACAAAGCTGCAAGATTTGGATCCTTTTTATTGTTAGCTGGAGGGATGGATGATATGCAATAAACAGGAAATTAAATTAAATATCATAGAAGCCTATAGTATACCGTATGCAAACAATAATGTATAATAATAGCCTTTATTTTCAGAATGTAGCACCAGCCTTAACTATAAGGTGTGATGTAAATCCATCCACCTTTGTATCAGCTTTACAATGGAATCCTTGCATACCTGATACCATCGCCATAGCATTCTACGATGGTACTCTCCTTGTATCACAAGTCAGCACATCTCAAGTCAAGAAAGCTGCTTCTAAAGCAAGGTAATATTAATCAAGAGAAATAATTGTATTATTATTATTAACAGATATTGGTATAGAGTTTTTGATTTAGAAAAAATATATTAATAAATACTTTTATTGCCATTTACAATATGAAAAGATGTATAAAGCATGGTTGTAGGAAATAAATTAAGATAAGTTTATTTTGCTTTGAACTTTAATATCAATTGTCTATGCTAAGTATATACCTATTCTATGGTGTCAACACCCTTAGTTTGTATCATGATTATTCATGATCTTGGGTTTCACTTTCTGGTTGTTGAAAATAATTCCCCAAAGTTTCTGATATTCTTCATATGAACATCTTATTATCTTAATACTTGTGTATATAGAGTTTCATAACAGTTTAATCCTTTATTAAATGAATTTGACAGATGCCTCTGCTGGAGTCCAAAGGGCAAACAATTTGTCACAGGCAACAGTGATGGGACCCTCAGCCAGTATAAACCTGACTTAACACCAGCTAAGACCATTCCTGCACCCAATTTGTTTGAGAATGCGCCTGTGGAAGCTTTGGCAGTGTATTGGATCTCAACCTTTCAGTTTGCTGCGGTATATAAAAATGCTACTGATAATAGTCGCCCTGGTAAGTGTAACTTTATTTAATCTGACTTTTATATTAGTGAGCCAACATAAATGCTGAAAGTTTGATAGTAAACCGGATATTTTGATATTCAACATTTTTAAAATGCATATATTGTTCAGTCAGTAATCTAGTAATCTGTTGACAAGATCTATGTGTATGGAAAAATGTCTATACAGTCATTGTTTTTAAATCAACAAATTGGAATCATGACCTGTCTTACCCATCCTAATTTTTCAAACCCCAAGCGAACGCCGTTCGCACGTATTGTCTTGCTATTATGTCTCGAAACACCACGATTGGAAGGTTAAGCTACTTCTACTGAAACTAATTCTAATAATAATTGATGACTTTTCAGCTAGACTTTCTAACCAAACTTCAATCGACAACCTACTATTTTACATTTACCTACTTATTTTAATTTCACTATTTTACTTTTGTTCTTGAGTTTAGGTGGCTTAGCCAGATAGTTTATATAATTTTATTACTTTGTTTTCCAGCTGTAACGATTATAAACACGCCAAAAGCTGGTCAGCCCAGCTGTCAGAACTATGAAGATATTTGCTATAGTATGGGCTCTAACAGACCTTGGTACTACTACCTGCAAGGATTGGCGCAATGGTAACCAAACATTTATACTTTAACAATTGTGAATCTCACCTTTACAACTTACAAAATAAGGTTGCTTCTACCCTACTACTTAATTGTTATTTAAAAATGTATCAATTCTTCTTCTGAGCCAATCACAATGCCTCTATTTAAATGTTACTGAGTAGTTAAAATGTTTGTTTTTCATCAGGAATATTATTACGGCGGCATCATCCAATGGTATGGAGATAGCAACTCTTGGGTCTGCAGATGGAACTAATTGGGTGCAGTGGTGTCAGGTAATAAAAATAATTATAATATTTTCAGAAAGCTTTTTCTAGCTTCTATTGATACTACTTTCTAGCTGCCTTATACATATTGTGGAAGTAGAGTATAACACTGAATTAAATATATTTTATTAAAATTGATTTAAAAGTTTGATTAAACAAAATAACTTTAATGTTTATAAATACTGTAAGATTACAACTCTCACACAATATAACTTCTTAACAACTCAAATATTTTCTAGATTGATGAAGCGAGACCGGAATTGCCTCTAACGGACAAGAAACAAGAAAACTATCCTGTAGGCGTTTGTATTGACTCATGTGCTACACATCAAATACAGTGGGGTATGTATTATCTTAATGTAGAATTCATACTGTAATTTCATTTCACTTATAATTTTCATTGAGGTTCTGGATGTCTTGTAGTTGTAATGGTTATGACAATTAAATATTCTTGTTGCGAGGTTTTCTTAGAATTGTTACATACAACCAAACGACCCGCCCCAGCTTCGCACGGGTGCTATGCTAATACAAAATGTATCTATTGCTTAATGGATGTTATTTGGAGTTAAATTTCCTCTTCAATCTATCTATTATAAAAAAAACGGTTCCGAATCGACCCTTTGCGCAGTTTTCAAAATTTAAGTATACTTAGAGACAAAAGGTCAGAAAAAGAGACTTCGTTTTATACTGTTGTTTTTTTTGTGATCCCATGTGCCCATGTGCCCATGGACACCCGCAACACCAAATGAGTTACGAATGCTTTACCGGCCTTTTGGGGAGAAGGGATTCGGATAGTTAAGGATTGGTAAGGGATGGTGGGTGGAGAAGGAATTGGGCCTTCGGTAACCTCTTTCTTACGTTTTCTGTAAGGCCGAAGCATGGCTCTCCCACACTTTGTAGTGATTTTTAGTATACAAATATATATAACATAATAGACCCGAATACAAAATACTCTTTCTTTCTGTAGATGAAACCACGTTATTACCGCATATGCCGCTTCTACACGTCGTGTCTCAGACTGGTTTGTTATCAGTCTTCAACATAATCTCTCTCAACAAGCAGGCCACGCAGGTCTGCTCGCCTCCACAACAACTTGTATTACCTGCAGCTGCCATGACTAGGTGAGAGAATAAATATATTTTTTTATTTATATTTATACATCTTAGATCCTGTTTCGGTATGGGCCTCCTTGGAATGGAGTTCAAAAGTTTCGGGTTTTAACGTAGGGCTGCTTCTCGAACTCTGACTAATGGACTCTTAGATATCTGCTACACCTATAGGAAGAGTAGGTGTGACCCATTCGTTCCTCTCTGCCATCAACTTACTTTTTGATAGTACGGTTGGTGCAGTAGCTAGACGATTGCCGCGTAACTTGTCGCGGGCTCGATTCCTGCATTGAACAACACACATGTGTGAAAAAAGAACAAAAATGCACCTTTGCGCCCTTTCTCATCAAGACAAGTTCCTTGCCGTAAAATAAACATTAATATCTTTAAGATTTATTCCAATTTGTGCACAGTGCCATACCAGGAGAAGCTCCTCAAGCTGCAGCAGCGCCCGCGCCGGCCCCCGCTCCTGCCCCAGCTCCTGTGCAACCTGCGCAGCCAAAGGTAAGTCTCAAACTCTTATACAAACATTTCACTTCAAATGGCAACATTATACATGCACAGATATTATATAATAATAGTAATTAACCAAACCCTGAGTGAAGGCGTTCACCCACCTATTGTTAATATTTTTTTTTTATGTAATTTGTTTTATAGTAGTAATTACTGTACTACCTTTTGATTTCTGATATTAAATGAACGTTAATATTGTCAAGCTATTTTATTTAAAATGTAAAAGTATAATTTTGCAACTACAGCAGGTCAACTTTTCTGCAAATAAAATGTTATTAGATTTACATCTTTGTTATTTCATCAAGTTAGACGCCATAAGGGCCAAAATGTGGGTCACGCTAGACAAGGATTTGTAAACCGTTATCTATCAGTGTGCAGCCTTTGAATGCCATTGGCTAGTAAAGGATAAACCTGCAACAGTTTTCTTGGCATTCCCAAGCTTAAATAAAATAAAACATGAAAAATAATTAGGTAGTTGTAGGTTAACCTGCTGCCGTCTGTAGATTACTATTAATACAGGTTACTTCAAGTCTTATCCTACAATTATATTTACTTCCAGCCCTTACTGCCCCAGCAGACACAGGTGGCGCCTCAGCCACAATCCCAACCAGCGCCAGTACCCACCCAACCAGCTCCACAGTTCAGCATACTCAACATACCAAAACCGCCGAGTTACGCTCAATCTCAGGGTCAATTATTTAGTACAACAGGTTTGTATTCTTGATATTTTGTTTGTATTAAAACTATTACTGAACTCGACTTATCATCTAATAATATAACATTTTGTCAGTTTTAGTTCAAATAATGCTCTTAGAGGGTGTACTTGATATTCACCCGACATTTGTTCAATTTTTATTTGTTAATTTCAAAAATCCAGTCTATTTTTATTTGTTATTTTCGAATATTTCTACAATACCTACTCTATATTTATATAAAGCACTATAGGGATATATAGAGATGTGAAAATATAGACAGAGTGAACTGAATACAAATCAAATCAACTTTCTCCCAATACTGTGATTTTCTTTCTTTGTTTGTACAGTTGGCTAACCAAGTGAAGAGAGAAATCAATATTCATTCAACAAGATCCGAACGAACGAACATAGAAAATAATATTATTATTTGCCTTTTATATAATTATGTGTTGGTTATATACACCATCACTTTAACATCCACTTTTATACTATTTGACTACTATAGATAAAAATGGATTTTGAATCTTTCAAGGTTCAGCTCCTGTGCAAACTATACCAAAGCCGGCTCAAGTAGACATAAAGCAGACACCAGCCCCTCAACCAACAGTTCAAGCAACTGCGGTAAGTCAATCATGAGACCTGTAAAATAATATATATAAAAAAATACTAAACTTAAAAAAACAACCTTATCTCCACAGCGTAAGGCATAAAATAGAGTGTGAATACGTTTGTGCTTATAAGTGTATAAAATATATTATACTATCGAGCAGATAAGGTTGAATTTGTTATGTAAAATTATGATTTAACGCTTCATTGCACTTTGATCCTTGTAATAATACTCTAATGTCATTTTTCCAATAGCCACACACTCAGCCTGCAGCCCCCAAACCTCAATTGGCGACAGCGCAAGAGAATGCCGCGTTAAAAGCAGAACAAGACAAATTAAACGAAATGAAAATCAACCAGGAATTGAAGAATATGCTCGTCAAAGAAGTGAATGACTTTCAAATGGAACTGTATAAGTTTATGGTGAAAACTAAGGAGACTCAAGCTAGGGTGAGTTTGTCTATGATTTCAATATCTTATATTCATTACAGTCAAATTGTTACGAATAATTCCAATTCATAATTCGAAAATCACACAAAGCATTATCATCCCAATCAACTTCCTTTCCATACATACACATCCATGGCACTGATCTTGGCCTTTCTTATGTTTACTATATAAAACATTCTGTTTTATTAATTGTAAAATAACGAATTTGACAAGAGATCAGAAAACGGCAGTATTTAAACTGTATTGTTACTTGACCAAAATAATGAGTGTGACACTTACAAGTTTGCTCTCATATGACCATTGATTTTTATCCATAATGTTCAAAGTAAATCGTATTTCTATTTTAAACTATTTGTTGTACCTATTTTTATTTATTTTCTAACAGTTACAACGCGATATTGATTCAATCAACGCCAGTTTTAATTATACTTCGCAAGACGCGGAACAATTGAGAAAGGAATGTTCCTCGGACGATTTGCGCAACGCCATCGTGCAGCTCAAATTGGAACTGGTTCGCGCATGCGCTGTAGTCGCTGAAGCTCGGACGCATGCTGAGTAAGTTCACTTAACTACCTACCTATCAATCCGGTTTCCAACTAGTCAAATGCAATACTTTATAAATTGATTAATTTAAATTTTGTATGAAATCGCAACATGTGACGTCGTAATTTGGTTTTATTTATTTTAATATACTTACTATATTTAACGTCAAATAGCAAAAAAAAACTTTTATTTCGAAAATTTGCTATAAATAATCTGAAATTAAGTATTTCGTCAAATGAATGAAAAGAAAACTCACATATTTTTTTTTCTCGGTTGACATTAAATTTTATTGATCGCTTTTCAATCTTAACTGTACGCTTTTTTTACTCAAAAAGTTTAGTTACTTTATGAAGTAAAAAATACCGAATAGACTATTTATTATCTATTTTATTGCAGCCCACCAATTTTTACCTTAGTCACTTATCATATGTTTTTTTCAGATCAAAGGACAGTTATCAATGGACGAAAGCGGATCCGCTGACAATGAAACGCGTAGCGTCTGTAAAGAAGTTGGCGTATTACGTCCAAAATCAACTCGAGCAAGCGCAGAAATCACTTGACTTTAAGTGGAACGAAACTATATCTAACGACCCGCAATTTAACAAGTAAGTTATTTAAGTAGGGTAGTAGGGATAGCCATGCTTCTTCATGAACGAGTCGGCTCGACCGGAGTGATAACCGGTCTTAGAGTAAATCGGCGGTAAACAATCATAACGTTGTGTTCTATCGTGTGACTTGTGTTACTGGAGGCCAATTCTATCCCCTCCCCAATTCCTAAAATATCCGAAACCCTAACGACGCAACATGGCGCGACGTAATGCGACGCGATGCTATACGCGGCAAATGTCCTACGTGATTTTGGTCATTACTTCTCGAATCATGAAAAAGTACAGTATAACTTTGCTTGAAAGTACATATTTAAAGTACAGACTTTTTAAAAATATCGTAGCACGGAAAGAACTCAAATATAATATTTTTACAAAGAAACACAATATTAATTATTATCGTCGCTCACGCACACCGCGTAATCCCCATAAAGCCGGCAACGCAATCGTAATTCATCTGGTATTGCGAGTGTTATGGGCGACGGCGATTGCTTACCATCAAATCATCCGACAGCTGGTTTGTCAACCTACCACATTAAAAAAATGTTAAATGAGATAGCAAGATTAATCTGATGGTTACCAACTCGCACAGACACAGATCACTTACTACACCAGAGGTGATAATTGTTCTTTGCCAGCTTTTACGAGGGGGAGATTGGGCCTCCGGTGACGTCACTCATAGCACGAAACACAATACAAGCGTTTTTTCAGTCTTTGTCGTACGACCTGACTGACTGACAAAGCATGACTGTCCCCCGAAAGTTTATAATTTTGTTGTTATTTATAATAGACTCAGTGTATACTGTAATACGATAATGGTCCTTATTGCTACATATTAAAGAAGGTTTTAAAAATCATTAACCATGGCTACTTAAACATTTGTTTTGCAAGTGATTAGTAATAAGGTTAGTTTCAATATGTACTTAGTTTTGTTGTATTGACGACGATAAGCAAAAAAAAACTCGACATTTATAAGAAAGAAAACTACAAAGAAAATTACAATTTCTCAGGCCAGGCCAGCGCATGATCCGCCCAATCCTAGATGACGTATACCAACCACTAGTGAAACAACAAGAGATTCTAAGTCGCCAGCAAGCTGTACTACGAACTCTTAGAAATACTCTTAACGAATGTGACGTCACACCCTTATTCAAAACCAGCTCTCTATTGAGGAGCACGCCATTTAGAAACAAGTAAGTTTAACCTTCCAATTTAGACTTTATATTAGGAGCTATATGTGTTCAATTCGCTTGGCATAATCATATACCTGGTGTTGTTATTTGTAACTTTTGTTTTTTTTTGTTTAACATATTTTTGGCTTCATGCATGCTCAAATTGGCTAAACAAAAACAAAGCATGTTCAAAATTTGTTAGGAGGTTATAAGAAAGATAATGAACTCCACAGAGATCCCCTTTCGAAACTAACGAAGAACATTCTTAATATGAGTATTGATGCTACTGACAGTAAGAAGAAGGAACCTTTGCTATCCTCTCAGAAGCTAGATGCTCTTAGAGACATGTTGTCTAACCATAAGACGGTGAAGATAAAACCAGTGAATGTTGAAGTGAGGCAACACTTGGCTACTATGAGGATGAATTATGAAAAGAGTATGAAAGAGAAAGCTCAACCAATTAAGACTGAAGTACCAAGTCCACAGCCTGATGTAAAACCTCAGGTTAAGCCGGGTAAGTCTGCCATTGTATTTTGGATATACAGTTAAATATATAAAAATAAAAAGGGTACCGAGATCATTTCGATGATGTTTATATTTATGGAAAAAAATCGTACTAAAAGTTCAAAAAAACCCGCCCCCCTTCGCTCCTCTGACAACCATAAGTTTAGAAAATATGAAAAAAATATCAAAATAAGAACTTTATAAATACTAATTTAAATTCTGAACGAACTTTCCATGTGTAGTTGGAATTTATAGCTCTTTCTTTAGTTATCACCGTCTTTTGTGGGCCCGTTTTTAGGGTTTTGTACTTAGATGTACTCAGTCGACGTCAGCTTAATGTAAGAAATAGCCTATTGTTTAACTCTTAAGTGGGGATCGTTATTGTACTTGTATAACGATCAATACATGCGGCGATTGGGATTTTAAAGAAAAAGGATGACATGTATGGGGTTCATAACTTACTAAAAATATTATTTAATTTGCACTATTTTAGTTCAACAACAATTATTTGTGATGCCTAAAGTGGAGCCCAAGTTGGAACCGAAACAAGAACCGTTCAAACCGGCGCCTCTAACCGTACCATCGTTTACCCCGGTCGGTGGAATGAAGCCCCCCATCCCTGGACTTACGAACGTCGCCAGAACATTATTTACTGATGGTAAGTGGCTACTTAGAAGATGATGGATATAAAATCTCATAAATAGAATTTTAGCATAACCAGCTGACCCGGCGAACTGTTCACCGCCTCAAAAATAACTATTAATTTAAAGTTTTATAGTGAGACATATATATACACATATATTTATTGAAAAACAACTTAGTACTAAAAGTTTGCAGTCAGAAGAAATTAGGTCTACCGTTTTTTGGTCATCAGATGGTCCGTTATAATATAGTGGCAGTTATTATTATAAAATAATAAACATGCCTTGACAATTTATATATTATTTAATTTTAAACCATTATACATTGTTATACATACAATTTTTGTCAGCAATTTTTATTAGACAAAAAATCCTAACACTACACTAGCGCCATCTGGTGAGAGAAAAGCCGGTGGTCCTTATTGATCCTGTGTCTGGTCCTTATTATTCTTATGTTATTAATTTTATAGTCCTTATTATACTAACCAGGAATATTTTTGTTTCACAGAACCTAAACCAGAGCCACCTAAGCCCCAACCTCAGCCCGCGTTGCCAAAGCCAGTTGCACCAGCCTTTTCTTTCTCCAACACTCCTGCATCAGCTGAAACGCGCAGTGTACTCAAAGACCTCCTACAGAATAAACAAGCTAATAAAAACGAAACTAACAACTTATTCATGGGACAGAAAATATGTTTGCCTTCTTCGTTTTCATGTAAGATATTACAATTACATTTCATCATATAATACGATAATTTCCAACTAGTTAAATTCAATACTTTTATCCAAATGTCAAAAAAGTTGTGACGTCTTTGCGTCAAATAGATAACGTATTTTTTAAAAATTTGCTAAAAATATTGCAATTTGAGTTTATCGAATAAAAGTAGTATGAATAAAAGTAAAATTTTTGAATATTGTATTGTAACATCGAATTAATTTATTTTCGACCTAGGAATCTACCCAATTGTATAACAAATTAATCATGTCTTAATGTAACTATAAAAAAACTTACTTCCATAACTAATCGTACTCGGTGACTTTTTATAATTATGTTTATTATAAAACTTTTTATGAAAAATAATGATTTGAAATATCGCCGGTAATTTGATGTTTACATGTGTTGCAGTTATAACAAACAGTAATTAACAGGTGTTTTTATTAATTCGCAAAGAAATAGATACACAGTCTACTTTTTTTCAAATCCTACGTCCCCGTTTTCAGTTTGTAATCATAAATTTTATTTTCACTTTAGTGACTACAACCGCAGCAACATCAACACCTACATCAACACCAGCGTTCACATCCAAACCCATAGCTGATATCAACAAATTCCCAAGCCCGTCGTTTGTACAAGACAATAAACAGACTTCAGCTTCGCAGCCTAAAACCCAACTTTTCGCAGAGCCGAAACTACCATCTGTAACCGCAGAACCAAAACCTTTCCCATTAAAACCTGAACAAACTTCTATATTCGCTAGCCCTAAGTCAAGTGAGACTGGTGAACCAGAAACTGATAGTAAACCAGCAGTCGTTAAATCATCAACTATAAATAAACCACTCACAAATCTATTTCAACTAAAACCTTCAACACCTGCACCAAGTCCAATTGTTCCTGATGTCATAAAAACTACTAAAGATGTTAAGGCTGATGCTCCTAAACCCGCTGAGAAAGAGAAGTCTAAAGAAAACGTTCCTCAAAATGTAGAAAATAAAGTTGCACCAAAACCTGCTGGTGATAACAAAGAAGCGACTAAACCATTAACTGCGCAAGCGGGTAACAAGACTTCTATATTTGGATCAGCGCCCCAAGCAGTTGTAGCAGGTACTCCCATTACTAGTCAAAGTAAGATTTTAAGTCTTTAACTTGTAGTATAATGTTATTATTCACATTTTAAATGTAATGACTTTAACGAAATTTTATTTCAGGTGAACCACAAAAATCCGTTGAGTCGAAAGTAGATTCTTTCAAAGCACCAGAGAAGACTGTATCGTCTTCAATATTTGGTAGCGCCAATGTTGTGGCTCCTACAGGTAAATTACCTTTTGATTACTTTTTAAGCTTTAAAAAGTCACCAAAGTACTTATATTTTACATCTTATTTTCAGAATCCAAATCTCAAACCTGTGCTGCGTCTGAACAACCATCTTCGAAATCGGATACGCCAACAACAGTCTCAGGATCTACTGAAACAAAACCTACCCTTAATATTAATGCTGCTTCTTCTACACCTTCAGCTGCATCTGTATTTGGTGCAGCAGTGGCTTCACAACCCAAACCTACGACTCCAACATCCATATTTGCATCAGGTGCCGCACCTTCACCCACTCCTGCTTCTGTCTTTGGAACATCTTCGCAAGGATCAATATTTGGAAGTAAATCGCCTACATCTACAACAACTACTTCAGTATTTGGTTCCACGGCTCAGTCAGTATTCGGTAGCGCCAACAGCACAACCAAACCTTCGGTGTTCAGTACACCAGCACCTGCATCGCCCGAGGCTCCGTCTTCACCTCAGGCAGTATTTGGTTCAGCTACAGCATCAACAACCCAAGCGGGTTCCGTATTTGGATCGTCCTTCACCCAATCTCCTGTCTTCGGTTCAACTGCAACAACTTCAGCTGCACCGGCATCGCCATCTTCTGTCTTTGGATCTTCAACTACACAATCTGTATTTGGTTCTACGCTAACCACACAAGCATCTGCATTTGGTGCATCAACTACTACAACTCAATCTGTATTTGGAACGGCCACAGCGACTACTCAGTCTATGTTTGGCAATGCAGCGTCAAATGCTACCAGTGCATTTACATCGACGGCTACACCGTCTTCGGGTGCACAGAGTATATTTGCAGCGGCAGCTAATACAACTGCGGCGTCTGTATTTGGAGGGCAAGGATCTTCTGTGTTCGGTTCAGCCCCTCCAAACAAGTCTGTGTTTGGAACAACAACGACTCAAGCTTCTGTATTCGGTGCGGCAACTGCTACTACGCAATCATCCGTTTTTGGATCTCCCACGCCTACTACTCAAGCGTCCGTTTTTGGTACTACACAAACCACTCAGGCTTCTGTATTTGGAAGTCCGCCAACAACTCAATCATCTGTTTTCGGAAGTGCACCAACTAGTCAGGCATCAGTTTTCGGAAGTGCACCGACTACGCAAGCCTCGATGTTTGGAAGTGCTCCAACTAGTCAAGGATCTGTGTTCGGAACTACACCAACGACTCAAGCATCGGTGTTTGGTAGCACGCCGACTACTCAAGCGTCGGTATTCGGAAGTACACCGACAACTCAGGCGTCTGTGTTTGGCGCTCAGCCTACTACAACAGCTCAGGGCTCTCTCTTCGGTGGTGGCGAGGCCAATTTGTTTGCAGCGGCTAGTATATCTACAACTAGCGCTCCTTCACAGACTAGCGGTGGCAGTATCTTTGGAGGAGGGTAAGAATATAATTGTATAATTAATTCTTTTCTGATACGTACAATATAAATCGTTTACCTAAATTACAAGCTCCTAACCTTGTTCATCTCTCTTCAGTGCTTCCACGGGTTCTGTGTTTGGCGGCGGCGGTAATACAAACGTTTTCGGTGGTAAGGCTGCCTTTGGCCAGGGCAATTCCACTGCGGCTGCAATCTTCGGCGGTGGAGGTGCAACGAGCTTCGGAGAACAAAAACCAGCAGCCAATTTCTGGTCAGGAGGCAATACCACAGGAGGTTTTGGATCTACCGGCTTTGGTAAATATGTTTCTTTTATTTTTTGTTTGTAAGATCTTGATGTGTTGGTTGCCCATGTTTTAGTAGAATGTGATCAAGTGAAACACCTATAATGTCGTTTTGTTGACCATTAATCGATATTCGAATTAAAATCATAAGTATCTAAAAGTTCGAATCTAAAGTACTCATTCTATTATAATATGATTTACATCTGAAGTGAAAAGTAACAGGCACCTTTGAACGTCGAACATAAAGTATCAGTATGTCAGTCAGTCCTCTTAGTGCTGCTATTTGCTCGCTCCAAAGTGTATATTCCGATGGAGAAGAACCAGCAAGAAACTCCATGGTTACTCTTTATCCCATACTGATTCTTTGTAATTTAACTCTTAAATACCCGCATTGCCTGATAAATAATAGTCCAGGTTTGAATGGTTAACAATGTTAATATTGACACTATTCGTTTAACTAATACAGTTACACAGATTGGCAGACTACTATTCTATTTTGACGTTCCAAAAGTACCTATTTATGTTTTAGTTGTAAAAAATTATTTTGACTTTGACTTTGAAATTGATTATTACTTTTGTATTGCTGTTGAATGCTATTCCCAACATTTACGTACCCAGGTCAGCAAGCTACTACTCAAGCGTCGTCAATCTTCGGCAATACAACTGGTGGTAGCTTTAGTACACCGTCCCCAGCTGGCCAAGCATTTGGCAGCCCTCAGGCTCCAGCATTCGGTTCACCCCAGCAACAAGCCGGTAAAGATTATTTTTTAAGACCTAGAACAAAATTTTCATCGATTGCAATTTCTATAAAACATTTGTTTGCTGTATTTTTTCATTAAGAGCCCCGGTGTGGCTCGAAATTTGTCGAGCAAACTCGAAATTTAGATAATAATATCATGGAATAAATTCACAAAACTGCGAGGACAAGCAACTTCGAAATTTCCATAGTAAATATTCTTCTATATTTTTTATTTATCCCTAGCTCCTGCCTTCGGTGGATCGTCTGGGTTTGGTGCGAAGCCCGTGTTCGGACAACCTTCCGGTTTCGGATCGCCACCCAGTGGTGGTGGCTTTGGCTCTTCATTCGGAGGGTTCAACAAAAGTCCTAGTGGGGGTTTCGGGGCTCCAGCCGCCTTCGGAGGTGGAGCCACTTTCGGTGGAAGTCCGGGCTTCGGAAGTACATCGCCTGGGAAAATGTTTGGCGCTGCACAACCTAGTAAGTGTTGTTCTTATATCGTGTTTTATTGTTTTTTTTTTCTAACCATGCTCCACACTAGGTTTCTCTAGACATGCGCGTCAGCCAGATGCCTAGCCAACCAACCGTGCAGTGATCATTATCTTTATTTTTATGGAATACAGCAACAAGCGTACTAATTATCTGATGGCAAGCAATCGGCTTTGTTGCCATTTAACGGATTGGGGGATGGAAAAGATTAGGCCTCCAGTAACCTCACTAACACGGTGCAACAACGCTGAGGTTTTTTCACGCTTTTTCTTTAAGGCATTACGGCACTGCGTTGAATAAGCCCATTCGAGCAGAATCATGGCCCAAATGCCATCTTTAAAATTTTACTAACACTGTTTTTATCATCCGTGTATAATATAGATAAATTGGGTCGTTAAAGAATAATTGTCTCTTAAATTTATGACAAGACTGGCGTACTACATTTCATTACGTTGGGCTTATTACATTTACTTTCATTTAATTTACCTGTGGTCAATTCGATCATTTTCTCTTGGCATATTTGTTTAATATATTCGTTCAAATAACAAATCTTGCAAATCTATCGCAGAGTGAAGAGGAATTTCATCTTTTTAATTTTCCAGCAGGTTTTGGTCAGCCGACGCAATCAAACGCCACGTTCGAGAGCTTAGCGACTCAGAACACATTGACATTCGGCAACCTGGCGCAACAGGCGCAGGCGCCTCAACCACAAGCACCCGCCTTCAATACGTAAGTATTGGATTTGCAATTAACCGTTCTATATTTTATATTATGGAGTTTTTACAATTATCGTCAATGTGTAACCTCAACATAATTCCTGAAAGTAAGAGCTGGGACACATTAATATAGTACTCCAACCAGTTAAATTACACCCTAAGATATATTTATATTAATTTTATAAAAACTGCCCCACCCTATGATTTTCTCCTACGTTGTGGGTGCGTTTACCAAAATACTATTTCACATACACATCACACCCAGACCCGAAACAGCAATTTGTGGATCACACAAAGAGTTTTTCCGTGCGGGAATCGAACCCGCGACACGTTGCGCTTAAAGTACTCACGTTAACCGAAAAATGTAAAGCAACTCCCTTCATGGTAGCCCCACTGGCGACATCTTGGCCAATTATTTTAGGAGTTATCATGAATATAAAAGTAATCAATTTATTTCTTTTACCAGGTCTCCGTCCTTTACCGGTTGGCGTGGCTAAGGGCTTGACGAAAAATTTTCTCATAACAAAGCAACTAATATAATAATAAATACATTAGCTTAGTGCCAATATAATTATTCATAATCTATTAAAATGTTTTATACCGAAATCATTGTAATCGATTGTCTGTATTCAGTGAATGATATAATAAAACATGTAACTAGTTCAATATGTATTTGTTTTATTTACGGACATTTTTAAATCTTATCCTAAAAATGCGGCCTGCCATTTAGTTGCCAGTAGCATTCTATACAATTTCGATGATTTAAAATCCCTAAACAGCTTGCAATAAAATATATTATAAAATTCAAAAATCATTAAGTCCAATTAGACCATTACAGGCTTAAGGCACTTTTGAACGTCAAACAAAATTTTGAAGATATAGTGTCAGTCTGACGGTCAGTCCTCTTTGTGAAACTATTTGCTCGTTCCAAAGTGTAGATTCCGATGAAGAAGAACGAGCCAGAAACTCCATGGCTACTCTTTTTAAATTAGTTTCACATGCAGTTTCCTTTTACAAACAGTTGGTTCAATTATGTGAGAACAGTATAACACTAATATTTATTCAGAGAAATATAAAAAGAAAATAACCTTAAGGACAATAGACAGTCCGGAGCTGACCAGTCCCAACTGACGGCGCCCGTTCACGAACATGACACGTACAACAGCATCGCCCAACTCAACCATATTATAGGGAATTAAGCGATCCAGCGCCCGTGCCACCGTCATTGCGACCTTTCAGTGAGCATGACAACTCCAAGCTGATATAAGGACCGACATTCTGCTAGTCTAACCAATTGTAATAGGTTACAGGGCAGTCATTATGATAAGAGATGCACATTTATATTTTCTGTAAAAGAAAAAACAAGTCAATTAATCTCTATGTTGACGCGTTTTTGGATATAAACCCAGAGGTGAATATTATTGATGTGAAATAATAAAGTACACAAATAAAATTTAATGAAAATTCCATTTTTTCTCTACTCGTACAACTCCCCTATCGATTTTTCCAAATATAAGTATAATAATTTACGACTTCACTGCATCACCAATCTAGTTCAGACTAGTTGGAAAAGTTGATTCGTTAGTACAACTCCTATGTCCGAGTGCGAACTATGCCATCTCACTGTTTACTAATGACTTATCCTGAATGCATAATGAGTTCATGCGAAGTTAAGAAAAACTTCGTCCGTTGAATAACTTCTGTATGTCCTAGTTGTCCTACTTCTACTAATGAGGCAGCCATCGAGTTATTGAAGGCAAACTTTTTGATCGAATCCGTTGCTTGTTTTTCATGCATTATGGACTTTTTAAACCAAAGTGAATGCTTTTTATAATAACTTTCGTGAGACATACTAAATTAACTAAAATCGCGGGTTTCTCACGTGTATAAATTGAGAAAAGCTCTTCCTACTAGTTTCGAACCACAGAGGGGTTCTTCCTCATGAGCAGCGTGCGCGGACGCGGCGACGTCGCGCAGCCTACTGAAGAACCCCTCTGTGGTTCGAAACTAGTAGAGCTTTTCTCAATTTATACACGTAAGTAACCCGCGATTTTTAGTTAACAAAGTGAATGCATTTGTTACTGTAGATATGGTAAAAGGCAAAATGTTTAGGCCCTCAATTGATACTTCTTAAGGCGGTAAACGACCAGCCGAATCATCTGATGGTAAGACATTTACAGCCGCTACACCAGAGAAGTCACCAAAGGAAGGGGGGAGGTTAGACCTTTGTTAACTTCACTCAGACGACGAAATAGTTATATCCCAATCCTTGTACCACGACAACTTTCTGCGAGACCGTCGTGTCACTCCCATTGAGCCGGCCTATTTGTACCGAAGCATGGCTCTCTCAAGTTAAATAAGAACCTACTAACACATTTTCTGTACTTAAGTAGAAGAAGAATACAGACAGCCGCTACACAGTAAAAACTAAACATATCTAAAATTTAAATATACCTCCATTAGATATAATTCAAATGCAACTAGGTAAAGTACTTAGTCAAAGCCTAACTGTCTTATTATTATGCAGCCAAAACTGCTAACAAAAGCTTGCAGCTTGCAAACAAAGGCATTATTCATAATATTCAAACAAAGACAAATTATTCGCGCTGCAGGTGTTTTCGTGTACCTAAACAAAACTTGTTCCATATAATGGACGACATTAGTCTTGCCTGCAAATTACACTTGGCTGTTTGCACCTCAAGATTGGGGTCATTACCGCCAGACGTTGCCTTGCTTTATTGTCGTCTTTTTCTAGCAATGCCTAATTGCTGCAGAAATAATTTCACTGCAACGTTCTGTAATTCGATATGAAGAATTGTTTTATCTTTCCGAAATATCTAGGTGCTTCTTTTTTGGCAAAGGAAAATGAGCAGGTTGAGGCCAGAGAAAGTGTCACTCTTACTGACTAAAAACCCCCTTCTTCTGCTCTAGGCTAAGGCTGTGATGCCTCATTAGGTACGTTTGCCCCGCAACCTTGGCTAAACATCAGCCCCGTAGGGCCCCGCATGTGGTGGTTATTGGCACTTTGAGGGGCACGTGGAACGGTACGCGCCGTACGCTCTGGTCTGGTTCTGGTCGGGCGGCGACCTGCCCTTACTCGGCGTCCGCAGACCCGCGCTTACGGTGGCCGGAGATCATCTCTTGATCCCCGACGCCCGGGGAAATACCTAGTTGGGTACTAAATGTGAGAGAGCCATGTTCCGGGACGAATCGTAGTTTCAGGAACTATGCCATAAAAAGTAGGTACGATAATGATTAATTGCAGCTATTTATTCTACTTATCTATACTAATATTATAAAGAGGTAAAATTTGTAAGTTTGTATGTAGGGGTAATCTTTGAAACCGCTCGTCGGATTTCCAAAATTCTTTCACTGATAGATAGCTACAATGTGCCTGAGTGCTATAGGCAAGATAAAACATCACGCTACAATTAAATAGAGCCGAGCAGCGGGTGAAACCGCGCGGGAGTAGCTAGTCTATACTAATATTATAAAGAGGTAAAATTTGTAAGTTTGTATGTAGGGGGTAATCTTTCTAACCGCTGGTCGGATTGCCAAAATTCTTTCACTGATAGATAGCTACAATGTTCCTGAGTGCTATAGGCTATAAAACATCACGCTACGATCGAATGGAGCTGAGCAGCGGGTGAAACCGCGCGAGAGTAGCTAGTGGTTTATATTTAGTGCTAACGATCCAATGGTCATCTGTCCAACCCAATAGGCTGTCTTCGCACATTTAGAGAAAACATCATAAGTAGGTTCCTAGTCAGTAAGATACGTAGCAAGGTAACCTATCTTACCTACCTAAATAAGTTTAAAAACATACTGATACCATAAGGCTTTTTATTTCTTACCCATAAAAGTATTTAGGTACTTACCTACAAATCATACCTATAAAAAAAGTTGATTTCGATGCACTTATAACTCCAACTCCCAATCCAACTGCAGCAACAAAATGCAATTATTTAAGGTAGGTACTCTTAACTGAAACATGAAAGTGGTTGTTACAAAAATGTGAAGCGGACACTAGGGCTCTCTGTCAACACAAGAGCTTTTACCTACTTCACGAGAACGAATTCGTTTGTCCAATAAAATTCAATTAAAACGTTTATAATATCTACCTAGCTGTGTAGGTGTATACCTATGCTTCTTTTTTTATCTTGAGAAAATCAAAGCATGTTGTGTTTTAGAAAATTACAAAACATAAGTGGGACAACTTTTGATAGTTGAGTCATTGTACTTCATTGCAGCCACGATTTCAGAGCACTGTGGTTCGAGTTCGATTCTAGGATCGGTGTCCAAAATCCAATTTGAAATTAAAAATTAAACATAATTTGCCTTGCTTAGGAATCAATCGTGAAACTCCGTTCAAGGCAATGCCATTAGTGAGCATTAGACTAACAAAGTACCAACTTACTTTGCAGATTTACTGCTTTATTAATGTAAGTAAAAAGGTTTCTTTCTCATTATTGAATACGCAATCGAACATCATTTAATTTTATACAAATATACGCAGGTACTCACTTACGTCAAATAATTTCTGTGGTCGAGGTTATACCGGAAATTAAACTAGAATATGGGTCGAGCCGACTACCTACTACCTACTTAAGAAGTTAGTTTAATAGCTAGTGAACCGCCATTGACAATAACTTAGGATCTAGTCTATCAGGAAATTATCAAGATATTTCATAGAGGGTTTAGACTGTTGAAATCGGAGTTTTTTTTCTAGGTAGGTTGGTAATGGTAAAACTACGCCACTTTCCTAAGCAACGTAAAATAAAATAATAGTCCTACCATACTCTTGCTAAGCTATGAGGGTAGGTAACATGAAAAGATCAAATACCTATATATTTTTTTATTTATCATTTCATAATTTTATTTTGTCTGAAGTAAAGATTGATAAATTTTATTATTTAACATTTCGATATAATCAAATGTATTTAAGGAACTGGATCATCAGCACAGACCATACCCTAAGGGACCTGTTACGGAGCGGGTCGATGATGACTTAAAAAAAAACTATTGAATTTGCTAAAAGAAAATTGTGTATTAAATTGATATGTTTCGCCGTGTATTGTTATATTGTTGTGTTTCGCCGTGTGAGTGAGGTTACCGGAAGCCCAATCCTTCCCCTTCCCCAATCATTCCCCTTCCCGGACCCTTCCCCAATCCCTAAATCTCCAAATCCCTAATCCCTAAAAGGTCGGCAACGCACTCTTAACTCCTCCGTTGTGGACGTCCATGGGCGGCGTTGATGCCATACCATCAGGTAATCCGCCTGCTCGTTTGACGACTTAATACATTAAAAAAAAAAAGATAAACGTACCTATACAAAGTTGGTATTATGCCCGACGAAAGTCTAATGCAATACTAATGGAAAATTAACATGGAATCAATCACAGCGGTTTTCTGTTGCATTGACGTCAATGCAATTGGAAACTCAGCATTTTTAATTTATATTTTAAATAATAGTTATTCCGATATAACAGACCATCAGTCCACCTAGCTGGAGGGCCGAAACAAGAAAGAAAATATAAAAAATAAACAGAATGCGAGCAGAATAATGTTCTTATTTAAATCTATTTCAGAACGTAGTGACATGTGTCATGCCTTATTTACAAAAAAACTAGCAATTTCTGAGACTGCATTGTTCTTTGAGTGTCTTTATGTAGGTACAGAATTAAGGACATCGAATAGAGTAGACAGAGAATAGAGGTATTCTCTGTCTACGCTTTAACACTACAATGCTCTTCTACTTTTCGAATAGTCATTTTAGTGCAATTGTCAATATAGTCATTGTCATTAGTGTCAACTTCAATTCATGAATTTGTCAAAGTCGGTTAACAAGTCAGCGTGAAATCGAATAATTTTGTGTTATGTTAATCCGATAAATCAAAATATTTGTCTAAGATTATTCTATAACAGCTTGGCGTGTGGCTAAAACTCAATAATATGTGAATAAAAATCTTATACCTCTTTGATTCGTATTAGAAATCAATTCGGCAAGTGCAAAAATGTTGCGATATTATTTTATGCCAATTTGTTTTCTTTGCCTTTATTCTGGAGTTGAGGCTTCGGTTGAGGCGAAAGGAGATAAGGTGGTAGTGGATTGTAGCACTTTACGACTAGGCCAGTACATCTGCCCTGACCCAAACAAAGATCAAATCGATCCTAACACCCAACAATTTGCAGGATGCGTCAAAGGAAAAGATGTACCCTCTGAAGGGGAAGCTGAAGGTTAGAACCTTGTTTCTTGTTGCTCTCTTTCTAATTTATATCTTCCAAAGTGTTCTTGACTAAAGACACCTATGGGTGTGATATAAGACAAGTGGTGAGAAAACCATACAAACCCTGAAATTGCATTGTCCTTGATTTTTGCTACAGTGTTCAATAATTTAATTATTGCTACGTGTAGCTTTTTTTTTTAAGTGTGAGTAATTTTCATTGCCACTACAATACACTACCAAGTACCATCTTGATGTAGTACCATTCTATTAGAAATTTCATCCAAATCAGAAGAGAGTATATAATAACATTAACTGTTATTTTATTTTCAGTCTACTGTATCGCATCTGAAGGCATCATTTGCAATGAAACTAACAGCTCATCATTTAAACGGAAGATGCCATGTAAATGGACGTAAGTATAAAGATGTTTTATAGCTTAATTTGAAATATACTGTGTCATTCATCAGTAGATACATTAGGTATTATTGATTATTGTTTAGTTGATGGAATAAACTATATGACCTCTTTTCATATTTATTAGTGACACACATTATTAATAACAAAGTGTATTTACTCTTACGGTGTTTTCTTTGTTTGTGTTTTTTGCCTTCTAATTGAGTGTAGATGATATTCACACGATAGCTGGGACATAGTTATCTAAAATGCTATTTTACTTTTTCAGGAATGGCTATTCACTAGAGATAGCACTGCTACTTTCTGTGTTCCTGGGTATGTTTGGACTGGACCGGTTCTACTTAGGTTATCCAGGCATCGGGCTAGCTAAGCTGTGTACATTGGGATTCATGTTCCTGGGGCAACTCTTGGACATAATTCTCATTGCTGCTCAGGTAATTATACAATTTTAAGATTACAAATTCCAAAATCGAGGTTTTAAAAACTTAACATAATGTATTACTAGCTACCTCGGATATTATGACCTATCTACATACCAAATTTGTCCATCCATATTTGCATGAAAGAATAACAAACATATATTATATCGATACATTCTCATTCTTACAAACTATCCTACAAATATGTATAATATTTGTAGGATAGGATATATTATGATATAGCACTGTTTCAAAACGAAACAATTCCCATAGAAATCAATAAATTTCTTATTGTACTGTAAAAGATAGTTGATAAACATTTGACAAAAATAATCATGTGTTGTATCATTTCAGTTTCATTATGTTTAATTTCTTATTATGTATCCTGTATTCTATGTTCAAGGTGGTTGGTCCTTCTGATGGTTCAGCCTATGTCATACCCTACTATGGAGCTGGTGTCACAGTAGTCCGCAGCACCAATGAGACCTACTTGCTCCCCCAAGCAGACTGGCACAACATCACTTGACAGTGGGGAACAATATCATTTGAAGATGATGAGGACTATGAATGGACTTAAGATCTGTTTAATGTGAACCAAAAGTGGACTGACTGTACTAGATAATAAGGTTGTAAATACTTTGTACTTTGTTAAGCTGATGTGATTTTGTGTTTTATGTAAATAAGTGTTAATCATGGTATGAGGTGAATATTGCAATTGGTGTACAGTTAGACAATGGCTGTAAATATCTCTAGTGTGCCTTTTAGCCAAATGGAATTGCAGTCCAACTGCAAACAAGCAGCCAATAAGATGTATAAAAACCAACTTAATATTTATATAAATAAGCCTAAACTGTATATATGTATGTATATTTTCATTAAAATCAAACTTGAATATCCCACAATTATCATGTCAACTGTCTTATACAAGTATTGTGTATAATAACTTATTTGTACAGTTCTTAAATTTGTTGTTGAATATAGAGAAAATATAATTGTTTAATGTTTTATTTATTTGATAGTAAAAGATGAGGTTATTGCAATAAAAATCAAGACTTATAAACAAAACAATTTACTATATAACATCTACATAAACAATAGGTCTTAAAATTAAAAATAAATAATGTTCACTTATTAAATTTTAGATTCTTCTTTTTCTTTGCTGTCCTTTATTGCTGGCTGTGTTTCCTGTATGGCCATCTCACTTGGGGGTGCTGTCAGTGTAAATATCACTGGTATACTAGAAAGTAGAGGGTTACCATTTTTCTCTAGCAATCTGATCCATGATAACAAAGAATCTCTTGATGATGTGCCTAAGGAAACAAAAATCTTTATGTACTTAAAAACCTTTTTTGGATATTGTAACAACTGAACAGTCATTATCTTTCTTTGATTATTTCCTTTCTTTATATCTCACCTGTAGCACAGACTGATACTATTGTACCATCATCTTGTTCATGCACTGTTTGCCTCAATGCTGGTAGTGTTGTACTACCTATAAGCCCAGGAATCCCAAGAGGTTTCTCTATCTTGGACACATCTGAAGAAAGAGAATATCTATTTATGTAGGTAATAATAAAACAAAGATTTTCTAAAGGATCAAATTTAGAATGAGACAAAATTAGCACTTATTTAATTTAAGAACTGTATTTAAAATGTTGGAATTATATAGTTACCATCAGGATCTGTGTTATCTTTGATTTCTGGTCTTATTTTCCCAATAAGTAAGAAATAATTTACTACTTGTTCTCTCAAGTAGATATTAAATGGTCCCTTCACAACCAATGGGTCATCAGTTGGCTGGTCTGCTAGGAGTATCTTCTGAGCTTCACTTTGAGCACTGACTACCCAGGTCTTGTCTAATGAAGCTTCTATTTCTTCTGTCTGACAAAAAATTGTTTCATTACTGAGGTGTGTAATATTATAGGGCAATAGAACAATTTCATATTGTATTCCAAAATATATAATGAATGTTTTATAATCTGTATAAGGTCTATAATTTAATCTGTAGAAGGACTGCACAGATGTTAAAACCATTTCAAGAGTAGATTTTTACTAAGAAGTTTTGGTGCAAATACTACAACAAAATGTTCACCTGCCAAACTTCAACTTTGGTGTCTGGATCTACAGAAGTTATCCTCTGTATAGCAAGTTTAGCTAACTCAGTTGTGTCATTAGGCAGCTGTTCAGGTAAATACCAAGGACTTAGGTTTCTGAACTTAGGCATCCAGTACATCATGCGCCAGAACTTGCGAAGAGGTATACCTCGGGCACCAAATATGTTTAACAGCATCTGCTCCATTTCTGTATCTGGCATCACTTCTGTACTTTCAAAGAAAAGAATATTAGCATGTCTCCATTTTAAAAGATTGTAAAAATAAATAGCAACATGATAATTAAAAGCAAAGTAAAATATAAACGATAAGTACTATTGTCCTCCATTTGTTCCAATAGGTCTACTGCACACTGTTGCTGTTTCGGATAATGCATAAATTCTGCTTGGAATATATTTTTGGGTATAAACTTTCCTTTGGGTAACACGTCAATTAAGGCTTTATATACTTCTAGATCTTTTTGCACTCCAAACTCCTTCATTCTTGCTAAAGCAGCGTATATAAACTCGACATGACCCCGTCTCCTGTTGTCCCGGCCTTCGAACATTTTTACTACTTCTAAGTATGTCTCTTTGTTTTTCTGTGGCTGTGAGTAAAAAGGATCGTGGATTGTCACGCGTTTTTCTGGCTCCGAGCTCTCCCATCGCGTGAACATCATCATAGACGGCCTACTTCTCAAAAATTGACCTAAGATTTTGTTAGCCATTTTAGGTTATGTTTATAACTGGAGACCTTAGTGTTTACGAATGATATTACAATTCTTTCCAGTTAAATCACTTTTGATAAGTTGACACTTCACTGTAGCATGAAATGCCTTGATAAAATTGGCTCTATTACCACATTTTTCTTAATTAATAGCAGAAATAGTTTTGTGCCGTAAGAATTACTTCCTAATTCCTACTTGTCAATTTGACAGTTGACTGACACTGACAGTGCGAGCACTGACAGAATGAGCTTCACCAAACTACAACAAACCTTTGTGAAGTAGTTTTTTTGTTAATGATTAACAATATTTATTTGTTTGAGTAGACAGTAATTTTCTGTTCAGTTTGATGTCATTAATAATTTAATACACTAATCTTACACGTATAGACTTTTCATGACACGTTCATTAGTTCACATCACTCATCGTTCAAAGTTCATTCAAGTAGTTTTTACAATTTTTCCCGCGGTATGAATGACTTGTTCGTTCTTCAAACCAGTTGAAATATATGCGCAGGCGGAGTGAGACGCGTTGTTCCCAAAAACTTGAAAATCACGTATATAAATACGAAAGTTTACTATAATTTTTGCTGACGGTATTCGAGTTAAAGTGTATTATTTTTACACGTCCAAGGCTCGTCAATTACTGTAGATTACATTAAAAGTGAAAAAACCGAGTATATAAAAGTTATTTACGTATGACTGAATTTTAAATAAAAATCTTGTTTTGACGAAAGTGTTTATGACCGTCAAGATGTCTAGAGACATTCAATTTAGCTGTTTATTATTGGTTATAATGCTGAGTGCTACCGGTAAGATTTATTTTTGTTATTTTTATTTCATATTCAACGTTTGCAAATCTCTTGAAATACAGTTTAAGTATGTTTGTACTTACATGTTGTTATTACACGCTAAGTACGTACTTACAATGTGTAAACTAGTGTGAAACACGTGAATAAGTAAGTAACAAGGTTTGCAAGCAACTTTCATTAATAAATAACGAGTTGATAAAGGCCCTGTTTTGCTGTTTCAAGGTTAATAGTGAATTGTAAGATGCTTGGCTTAATTCATGTGTTATAGCCTTATTTATAGGTACATATATAATTATATCGACGACCTGACCTATAGTTTCGAAAAAGTGATAGGCATTTATTGTATTCATTAGTATATTATGGGAATGTATAGTACCTATCAGTTGTTGGTTACCATTGAGTGCCTTGTAATATAAAAATGAAGGTAGAAAGACGTAGGTAAAATACAGTCTATTTAGCACCGATACTTTTAAAATTTAATCTACTCAATTTCACCAGCTATTCTAAAAGTATTAAATAAATAAAATATTCGTAGATACTGACATCATTTCTTTCATAGTAAGTTTTACGGATAGTTTAATTACTCATAAACAGATTATAAATAAATATAAATAGACATTACATTCAATGAATGATAATGAACGATGGTAAAGAAAAAAAGGCATGCAATAGATACTGGATAACTTACTCTGTGAATGATTCATTGAACTGATTGAAGATAATTATTATTATAGGTGTAATAGGTATCTTCTTGTTCTTCATGTTTGTACGTATGTAATATTAAAAACGTGACCTATGTTTGCAATTTGCATATACAAAGAACGGATTTTTACGACAGATGTAAATTCAGTACAATGCTACTTTGTAATGTCGTATGTCAAATAATTCAACCCGTTATAATTCGCTTTATTTTTTTTAAAGAATTTATGTACTTCCTCATTGTCGTCATTAGCCAGTATTCGTCCAATGCTGAACGTATTTATTCTTGTGAGAACATAGAAAGAACTTTTATATCTATACATACTAATATTATAAAGAGGTAAAATTTGTAAGATTGTATGTAGGGGTACCTAATCTTTGGAACCACTGCCTGGTCGGATTGCCAAAATATTAATAAATTCTTTCACTGATAGATAGCTACAATGTTCCTGAGTGCTATAGGCACAAAAACATCACGCTATGATCAAATGGAGCTGAGCAGCGGGTGAAACCGCGCGAGAGTAGCTAGTGTATTTATAAAGTGGAAAATCTGAAACCAGGTACTATTGTAGCATCCGGTAATATTTTTTAGATAAATTGGAATTTAGATATTGGAAAATCTAGTCCGCAACCAAGTATCGCTTGATATTTTCAATATAATGTATAACCATATGAGTTCCAACTAATTCTATTTACATACTTATTTCTATAACATTCTCCCCGAGTTATGTAATTAAAGTATGATGTTATCGCTGAATTAACACTTAATTCCAACACTTACAATAACGATCTAGCCACGTGTATTCAGAATTCATTCCCCTCGATGTGTTGAGCAAAATTTAATATAATTTTATGTGACTACGTTCAAACAAGAGGGCGTTTCTGGATTTGTTCCAAGAAACTGTATTCTGTGCAATAACATAAAAAATAAAGGTGGATGCCGTATGTTTTTAGCTACATGGATGTATTTTTAAAAACACTCCGAAAGCCCTTGACGTAGGTTCGGGTTAATAAAAGTACTTGAACAAAAGTGATTCCAAAACTTTTCTCGTTCAATATAATTACATAATTTTTGGAGGAAACTTGGTTTGTTTCAGATTTCTTCCAAGAAAGAATATGAGATCAAACAAAACTGTTTATTTATTCAAATAAACGGACGGTTAGGGAGTCCAATTGTTTTAAGCCGATTCGATAAAGTTGCAAATTTTTCGTGTGATCAGAGACTATCACATTAGGTACAAGAAATGATTTTGCACCACTCATTTTATTACAAGACTTATAGATGTAGATATTTTTTTATGTATATTATGGACGAGAAATCATTTAGGTAAGTAAGCGTAAAACACGTGAAAAATTCGCGACTACATTTTACCATGGTAGTGATAAAATTAACATTAACAAATGACAATACTGCTCTGTTTACATAGTTTCTAAGGTAACATAATAACTATGTATTATGGTTTATGGCGCACGGGGCTCTACCTCGTGCTAAATACTGGTACATTAGCGCCAATCCGCAAGTTCATTGGAACCGCATAGACGACGTGCGGTATTTTTTTTTGTTGTTTATGACTCGAGGCGTGGCACACCGTGCAGTGTCTTCGGGCTCGAGTCCAAACGCCTACGTTCTGTGACGTGGATACCGTTCTCATTGATACGCTTGACTGGACCATATTTAATATTCTGATGTCAGTTCAGTACGCCAAATCAAAATGTAACTGAAAAATGAACAAACGTTACACATTTAACATCATTGTTTAAAATTATAGCCGCATTAATAAGTTAGTTTTGTTTATTGTGTGGACGGTCATATTTAACTGTTTGTTCGGTATCGACTATCGGCAAATTTATTCATGAGAATAGTCCCATAAATTGATTTGATTTGAATTGATGTGTTCGCTACACAGCGCAGCAATTACATCTTGTTTAGCTTAGGTAGGTACTCTTTGCGCAATCTAAATCGTTGTATTACAAACTTGTATCATGCATATACTTATATACTTTTAGCGTGTAAAATAATTAATAATTACGTACACTTATGAAATAATATCTTCAACGTTTAAAAATTGTGTAGTTCCGTTTTCAATCTACAACTTAAAATTTTAAAAGGCGAACATCTTCTAAAATATTGAAACCAAATTTGTTTGCTGCGTCAATTTGATTTTTAAATAAAGAACACTATGAACTTTTTTCTGCCTGCTCTTCGCTAGTGACGTGCAATTATGCCCTATTCGATTCAATAGCCCCGTGATGAATATCGACGATGACCCATTTGAAAAGCGCTGCATTATTCGCCCGTGTAAATACACGCATAATTGTATACTGAAATGAACGTCGGCTAAGTAATTCAACTGGTTCAGTTTAATACGGGACGCAAACTGCATTATGTTTTTCCTGTTTACCCAAGCATACTTACTTATAACCCTTTTTGGCAATGGATTTGGGATGCTACGTAGGTACTCCATTGAACAAGTTTATGTAACAGTTGTATACTTTCCAAGGCTTTTAGAAATATAATACGTAGTATTATTGAAATATCATTTGTGTAAACGGTATAAACAGACTTCACGTCTGGCCAGTAATTTCAAGGATGCTAAATATAATTTGCAGATTACGTTTCAGTGACATTCATCTTCTACTCTGCGCCTTAAACCCTCTTTATTCATCTCTAATCTCTTTGGTAATAAAGAAATGAATTATATTAACGTCGTAATCTGAGCAAGTAACAAAATTTTCATACTTTTTTCGTATTTTTATGTCCAGAATAAAAGATCATTCGTACAATCGGAGAGCGGTGTAGAACGTTGTGTGTTGAATTGTTAAAATAGGTTAGGTATACACGTTAGGTATCAGTACGCGATTCTGGATCGAGCAAAAGGAAAATTACACACAGCCCGCGGCATGAATTCGGTCAATTTGGCGCCCCCAACGCCTTTACGTAATCAAACAAAATTTTCAAACGCTATAGATTGAATATTCGATTTCTAACGTGGACACGTAAAGGTGGCAGCAATTTTCAATAGCAGTTGAATTGTTAACAGATTGGAGTGATCACAATGGACGTTACTTTTTAATCTTTTCGCTGAATCTTTCTTTGAGTAAGAGAAAGCACTTGAATAAACGATCGGATCGTACTATTGGTAGAAAGTAAATCGGTTATCGGTATAATATCGTAGTTTAATTTATTTAACAAAATATGCTCAAGTTTACTGTTGATGATAACGATATGAACGTAGCCGAAACACTTAAGCAAACAATATTAATAAAGGCATTGTATGCCGCCGTAAATTACGACACCCGAACTCTTGGAGGTTGACATTTTAAGAGACGGTATTTTTTTTAAATACATTTTAATTTTAATATACTTTTAATTAAGGACACAGCGCATTTTATTTGTGTCTTTAGGGTTTTCATCTAGTGTCCGTTCAATGCAGTAGGCCTCATTAGCACACCAGTTTTCCTCTCAAGCGTCATTCCACAGATTCGTAATTAAATTCATTCATTCATTCATTCATTTTGCACGATGATCTGTGGGCTCCGAGTTATTGCATGATTTACAACTTGTAATGCATAAATTAAATGTCATAATCAGGCTTAAATAAATATGGGAAGATACCCTTTGACCTCCTTTGATTATTGGTTAAATTTGTTTTAAATGTTAGTGTTAAACCTATAACACGAGTTACGATGATATTAATCTTCTTAAAATTGTGGTTGACATTTACTAATTATCATCGGTAGATAAAGCCTTGAATGAATAAAATAAACATGTTTTTCAATAATATTCTTACTTTTGCACAATAATTAATTCCCGTTACATTTATGAACTTTGCAATACTTTGCTTGCTTTTAACACTTTGCTACCGATATAAAGAAAATGTACCTATCTATCACAGTTTTATGACACAACTAAAAAAAGCGCACTCTGAATCTATTTGCAGAAGTTAAGATTAATCATTAACCTACACCGCATAGAAAATTGACAGATCGGATGTATGGCAATATTTTAAAATCATATAATATATTATAGTTTATTAAAACTTCCTTGCAAATTCATCATTTAAACGAGACTTCATATCAATCTTGGATATCGATTCCTTGTAGATTAGACATCACTTTCTGTTATGATCGAGTGGTAATGGATAGCCATCGTAGTTATCAGTGTAAATCTAAATCTATGTACTTACACTATACAGAGGGGCGTGACTTTCATTCTACAAATTATACTCCAAGTAACACTAAATTTTCGATAATTTTTAGCTGATTAAAAAAAAATGTATGCTATTTGGATTAAGTAATTTCGAGTTTCATAAAAATTTCTCAGAAAAGTATCGTTTTTGACATTTGGATAAAAGTATTCAATATGACTATTATAGTTGGAAACTACCGTATTGATGACAGCAGATCAATGAACCCTTGAATTTTAACTTTGTGGTACAACTTCTACGTTTGAGTTTCGTCAGTAATGGCGAAGGACACACACGTGTACACTATTGGTTATCAAGTGCGCATCCTAGACCACTACCATGAAAGACCCAAGTAAAAATTTAAAGTACTTATAATTTTAGTATTTGTGTCAATAGAAGTTCCTGTAACCAAAATTATTTAGTTCGGTAACTCATTAACAATTCCGTCAATGATTTACTTAGTACATGCAAATGAAGACAAAGTCGACTATAATTTTAATCAATAAAGGTACCTTAAGTACCTATACGTAGTAATATTTTTAGGTAAAATGATCTTAGTGAGTATTTTTCAAATAAAAACCAATATCAAGGTACTCCTAGTGCCACCATTCAACCGATTTAAAACAAAAAAAAGCTCCATTAAACATTTCGCAAGCAATTTTCTTTATGAAGGAGATACTTGAAGTCTTCTCAATTGAATGAATTGGTCGCTTTTCCGAGCACTTGATTCGAATAGTTTTTTCCTCGAAGACTTAATTGTTTCCACTTCACTAAGGCGTTCAGGAACAAAGGAACACTGTGTAAATAAATTGAAAAGTTACCAATAAATTAAATAAAATAGTTTGAAATAAGTGGCAGGCCAGTAGAGCAGATATACGCGCTGTTTGTTCAACAAATATTATTATTGCTGGATAATCTATTGATTCATTCTTTCACCCGAAGGCTAATCGGGATTTATGAGGTAAGCCGCATAGTTTGGGGTGCGATTCCAGTCAGATGAAATTGTTTTATCCAAATTTATTGCCCACAAGAGGCAGGCTTAAACATTTTCCGCGCAAATCTGATATGTGTAGATAAATGAAAATACTAATTTATATAGACGTGTGGTTGTAGCAAATATTGCGTTGTTAGTTTATTATAGAATGCTATGTCGTTTTATTACAAAGAAAGATGATGATTCAGCCATAATTGCAATTTAGAGGATTTATTATTCGCAAATGAGACGATTAGCGGTAAGAATAGGCGGCATTAGTGTCGGGGTGTGATAATAAGTCTCGTTTTCCTTTCAAAAGTTAGGATGAAGTCAGCGGTCTGTACAAAAGTTACCCCATTTGAGCGCTATGACAAATGACCGGTGCGGCCGCCGCGACATCACTGCGACGAACGATTTACTTCGCGATCATTCCGCCCTTTATACACCCTGACATTGATATGTTTTCATAATAATGTTTTGGTTTTGTGCCGATTTATTTACTTCGCTTGTATGAAAGCTACTGGTGCATGACGAACTCGACTAATGGCTGATCTGTTCGATTTTTCGTTCGGTTTAATAATGTTTCGGCTTTTCCTTTCTCATTGTAATTCAGAATCTGAATTCATGACCCTTTCACGATCGCCGAATTGGCTTAAATAGTTAAGTCCCTTGTAAATAACACAAAGGTATAATAACCTCGCGTGCGGACGCTGCTCGTGCTCGTCTTGGACTGTTGGTAATGTATTTGATGGTTTTAATTCCAGCGCAAAACTTTTAATGAGTACCCATATGGCTGAGGTTCGTATTTGTCTTTAACATAACTAGAGTGTGTTCACTAATTAACTGCGGATTCTGTAAAACACTACTTTTACTCGTGATTCAATGTTTCACGTTGAAGTAGCTGAAAAGAGTAAATGAATGGTAATGCTATTAACGATGTTTATTAGGGATTCTAATTTTAAAAACTGTTATAAATGAGTCTTAAAAATTAATTTTTATTCACTTGGTATTTAATGATCTGGAAAACAAAAACATTTTTGTTTTCTTAATCTGCTTTCGTCATTAATTTTAAATTTGAAGATCATGTTACAATTTCCTATTCATGATGATCACGCTAGACACGAAACTCTTTGTCGTAATAATAGACAATTCCTAAACAGTATAACCTATTTTTATTTTCCCCTATACCTACACGACGCAGTTTTTCCGCTCTATAGACCTACTGACCGTCAAGACGTTATAAATACCGTCTACAATCGAATACGTCCAAAAACTCATATTAGAGATAGCAAACAGATAAGGCTGTCGTAAGTCTAGATATATATAATCTTGTTTGTGAATTTTTTATCTATGTTATGCTCCGTCAAAGAATTTTCCTCTGCAAATCAGCGTAATGCGAAGTACGACCAATTAATCACAATTGATGGATCAGATACTACATAAAACCGAGATAATCTATAAGACTGGATTATTTTTTATACCGACACAAGCTTTCAAAAGATAATGAAGACAATATCGGATTGCGATCGATAAATCACGGTCGTTTTCAAAAAACAAGTATTTATATTTAGAAACGTGTGGGCTTTAGGTTTTAACGAAAATTTTGTGTTTTGTTTTGCAAAGTTTTCTTGTGGGCTTTCACTTATTTGGACTTATGTTTACTCAATCGTACTTTATAAAGATACTAGCCGACGCGACAAACGTTGTTTTGCCATATAAATTATTTATCACTTACTGGTATGAAAAATAGAAAAATTTTCATTTTCATTAGGCAAAGTTTTGTCATCAATGGTGAATAGTATAACCATAACTGCTACTCTTCTCTACTGCTAATATCTTTGAAAAACTATAAGCAGAAATGTCATGAAGAATATTAATTAGTTACTTCCTTTCTTCATATCTTAGTAAGACCCCCTCAGCAATGCGCTTACTTAAGTAATGGCGGGCTTAAGTATCTACTTATGAATTACGAACTAAGTGAACTGACGGATGCTACATACGCGTTCAAATGCCCTCATATCTGTGTAATCTGTGCCACGCCTTGATGTTCTTATCTTTTCTCCTTGTTTTTTTTTGCAACTCCATATTAGTAACATAAGTAGATGAAGGTCAGTACTGAAACCTAAGCAAAGATATTCGGCAGAATTTCTTACGTAGGTCTGCCTTTTGATAAACTCCTTGAATAGTTAATACGATATCCTTGATAGAGCGGTTGTTTGGTTTCCGGGCTTCTAAAATCCATAATGACTTATTAATCACATTACATAGTAGGTAACCATAATAGCTAAACCAAAAATTCGAGGCACGAAAGCTCAGAAGCAAACAGAAGATTTATTAATAAATATAAATATAGTAAATTTAGCTTCAAACAAACAATGCTTGCGTTGCGTTTCACCGTGAGATTAAAGTATGAGGTAACTGACATCACGGTTGGTGCGGTGGCTGGACAACTGGCTGCCGTGCAACGTGTCGTGGGTTCTATTCCCGCACGGAACAACACTTTGTGTGATCCACAAATTGTTGTTCCGGGTCTGGGTGTCATGTGTATGTGAAATTGTATGTTTGTAACAGCACCCACGACACAAGAGAAAATCCTATGCGGGGCAAAGTTTAAAAAAAAAACCGAACCTCCAATCTATACTATCTCCAAATGAGCAACCCTCATATCTTAAGTCAAGGCCTATCAAGTGGTTGTAAAACTTCTTCCGTTGTGTCTTTTAATGGATTCCATGAAAATAAAAACCATTAGTAGTTCCTTGTAGTGGTAAATATTTACTTATGAATCCTACGTTATTTATTGTATACATATGTAACTAGTACCAAGGTGTCATGGCTATGGTCAATGCCACCAATTTCCATTGAAGATGTCAACGTATTACAAGACACGCGTCTTGAGTCAACGTCGCGACGCATTATTATATAATGTTGTTTATACAATTTCTACTTTTGTTAACGGTAGTTTAGATTCTCTTGAATTTGAAATAGATGTTAGAATTCAGCTCTTCTCTCGAGTTTTTCTATGGATATTCAACTGACGATATCAAAAATAAGTGAAGTATTTTTTTCATACGTTGTCTCATACTTAGATTACCCGAACATACACATTCTCATAAAATACTCAGACCCGGAGTCACATTTGATGGATCTCTTAAAGACTTGTTCTGTGCGTGAACTCAACGCGCAATAAGTCGCGCGGTCAATTCACCAGCTCAAGCGTGCAAATAGTTTAAGTTAAGCAATATAACGGTTCATGTTTCTTTTACTGAAACGGTGCCTTAGATTTTTTTTTAATTTGATAGTGATAATAGGATTTAGCTTTTTTTACTATATTAATTATGCCTCCGATCTGATTACTGATTCGACAATTTTCCTTCATGTAAATTTAAATAGTATAAAACCAATTCGGTTTCTCTATTCCTATTTGTCTTTATCTATGCTTATATTTTCGAAACTACGCAACAAACTTTAGTGCCGTTTCTTTAATAGATAGATTTTTTTATAGAGTGATTGTTAAAGAAGTAGTATAATAATATTGGAGAAATTTAGTAACAGCATTGCATCCACTTGCACCCGTGCGAAGCCGGATCGGGTCGCTAGTAATACTTAAACGGATAAATAAATTATCATCTACGCTATACTTATAATAAGCCAATAATAAATCGTTAATCCTAACAAATAACACCCATTCAAGATTCAATGCGCATAAAGTTCAAAATTAAGTGTTAACGGTTGAATTTTCCACGCAAAATTCAGCCTTGACAAATATTATCTTTATGATATAAATCGAAAGATTTGCGAGGCCGATTTTATTTGTAATTAATTAATATATCAGTGTCAATTGGCGTTAAATATCACTTTTGTAGACGGATTTTCTGAACCGTCATGCCATTGTATTTAATTGTGCGATCCCGATTATAATATTACATACTTGCAGATAGGTTTTTGTACTCTCGTGGTGGCCCGGTGGTAAAGGCGCTTGCATCTGAGGTTGGAGGTTGCGGGTTCGAAACCTAGCAAGTACCAATATGACTTTTACCGAGATAGGTATATGCTTTACTTTTTAAGATCACCATGACTTCTAATTATTAGTTCTAAATTGCCTATCCGCCTTGAGCAAGCCTAGTGATTAATGCTCAAACCTTCTCTGTATAAGAAGGACATTTTGAATACTTAAATGGAAGAAACAAAACATTATATTATCACTAAAAATATGGTTTGTCGTATTTCCATAAATTTATTTATTGTATTAAAATAACGAACGCCATAAAATACATAGTTCGCGTTACACAAGTTCAGCAGTTTTTTTGCTATAAATAACTATGCATTGAAAACATAGATTACCTAACATGATTTGAAATAGTACTTAATAACTTGTGTCATAAGTACAAGTGTCCAAATTTTCGTAAAGAATATTCTGTCCGTCATAATTGAAACCGATTTTAGAAAAAAAAAGAAAGAACATAAATTTTTCATTAATAGTTCGAACCTAAAATTTGATTAAACTGGAAAATCACTTTTCTGGCAAATGCACGTTCATACAAGTTCCGACATTGAATTAAATGTAAACTGTCTTACACGTAGGGATGCCTTACGTCAGGAATTTTCCGGACGTTTCCTGGTCCACAGACGGACGCAGGCGATGGAGACGCCCTTTTCACAATACTTTGTCGCATGCTCGTCAAAATATATAAATATATATTTTTTTACATAAAAAGTTAATATATCTGATCCGAGGATCTGAAAAAGTTTATTCACAAAACAGAGTTTTCCTTATTTTATCTTAATGTAAACTAAATTAGTGTTTTCATTACACCAATTGGATAATTAGATCAAAGTAAAATGGTCAGACGATCACGCCATCCGATTCTTTGCTAACGATTGGTTTAAAAATACAAAGAGTTTATAAATTTAAAACAGATAACCTATGACACGGCTGTCAAATATTGAATGATTAAACGACCAGATTAAGGTATTAAAAAAGTTATAAATTCGAATATAAAATATACGACACGGTCTCCTAATTTAACTAAATTGTGCGTTCTTTTTTTAAAGCAGATCTAGTACATCTGAGCTCTTTGCCTTTGAATGTTCTCTTTTTAAATGTCATAACATGATAAGTATTAAAAAAGACGGATCGGATATTTAATAAAAATATTTTAGATGGAAAATCATCCAATCATCATTTTCATTTTTTCATTTTCCCCTCACAAAAAGGGGAAAATCATCAAACTGCTGCTCCGTTCCGGGGTCGCGGATATGATTGCGTTTGCGCATTGCTCATCTTCGGCTGATCCCTATTTCGTAAATAAGTTTTTAAATTTTATTATTTCATTGTAATTGTTAAACAGTTAAACGCTTTTTAGTAGTCAACTATAAACACAGGAGGACCTTTTGCAGAAATATTATTCGTATAAATACGTGCGTCAAAGCTCTTAATAGATTGCAATATTATATTCTAGGCTGCCCTTTAAATTAAACATTTAAACTTTTCTGACGTACTCCTCATTCTATTAATGCTAATTATAACTGGCCAGATGGACTGACGGTGACGAATCTAATGAAACTATATTTAAATGTCCGGTGATTTCCAGCCAGCCAGTGTTTCAGTCTATTAGATATAATTGCAGCTGATGACTCAATAAAGTATACAAAAAACCGTAGTAAAACAACGCTTACCCTGTCTTTCGTCGTGTGACCTCAACCTAACAGGGACCCGATCTCAGTACCCTAATATTCAAATTCCAAATTCTTAAAAGGTAAAAATGTTGCAAGTGTATTAATGAATACACTTGCAACAATTCTGTCAAGTGTTGCGTGTGTTCATGAGGGCGGCCAATAACTTAACATCAGGTGTGCAGCATGTAGACTATAGACTCCAAAATCACACTACATATTATGGCACCCAGTATTTATAACACATTATATTATATATACTAACATTATTGTTATAAGACGGTTATTTAAATAGGAAGACTACTACTGAAGAAAGGAATCTCTTTAGAGGAGGATTTGTAATAAACCCATCATACAGAAGGTGACATAGGAACTGCAATTACATTCTTAAAACACACACAAAGGCAAATTAAATTTGTTTAGGTATTAAGGAACCACCATAAGACTGCGATAACCAATAACGAAGTATTGGTAAAACGCTAATGTTAGATATTATACATTTACTTTCTTACTCAGTTGACTCAGCGACCTAAAGATTTCTTGGCCCAAAATCTCGCATTGGGACACGAGAAGTTTGCCAGTTATTTATTTATTTCAAAATTACTACACCCATTTTCTACCTATCTGTCTATCTATGTGATTCATATTTTACGTGTTTATAATTCGTATACTGTACATCATTCGTAGCCATCGACGATTTATCATAGTCAGAAACTTCCTACATAGCACAGACAAACATTTGTGTAAACAACTTTTATACGCCTAACCTACTGTAGACTAAAACTATATTATATTTACTTTTGTTATCAATGTCATTATCACTTCACCAGATATAAAGTTTTGAGTAATAAACGTCGCCATTAATGTCGTACTTTAGTGGAATCATGATTTTAGATAGATAAGATGGACAATTTTCATTATTTTTCAAGAAAATCGACTACGTTCTCTGGTAATTTAGACTTCGAAATAAGTCTCCATCCAAACATTAATGTTCTGAAATATCATAAGAAATGTTTATTATAAGCATTCTTCATAAATAAAACTGTTTTGCCCGATGTCTTGTTAGCAAAATTGCTTTTTCAATACAATTATCACATTACCCAGGTTTCCCATTACGAATTTCAACTTTAATTTTGCTTCTAAAATCGTATTAATTTTTAATTTCTATGAAACAACTTTTAGCGACGCTGTGCTGGGATTAATTCAGCCGAAGGGACTGCAATTCACCTAGAATGTCTTTTTTATGTTTTTCTATGCTTAGTATTAATGTGATTCATTCAGCTGCGGAGTAAGCGAACCGCATTCTAAATTAAAACTGCAGAATTTTCTAGACTAATAACCCGTGAACTTATCTTACTGTCGTCGGTGCAACACTGGTTCTAATCTCGATGTAAAACTATATGGAGCTTTATTGGTACCTACCGTTAAATATTTCTGCAGTGAAATCATCCGAGGCTTAAAAGGAGTCCTTGTTTTTACAATATGTAGGTACAGTGATAGATTACGATTATATTTTTCAATTTGCAATGAAGCAATGAAGTTTGTTAAAATAAATTCTCAGTATTTCTCGTACAGTTCAATTACAGCGATAACTGTTGGGATCAAGTAACTGTTGTACCTAAATGACCTACCTACAATTAACGTATATTAAGTGTCATTAGCAGACGAGAAAGTTCTAGAAGTTAGCAAACTGCTCAACGTTGATATTAAAATGTGAATCGTATCCGTCGCTCGTCAACTTTATGAAAATGTAACGCGTATAACAGCTACCGTGAATATCACACAGGTGGTGAGATAACAGAACTCATACGTCCATGTGAAATACCTACTTGCAACAATGTTATATGAGTAAGCGAAATAAAAACACAACAAGCGCTGACTACTTCACAATATGAGGTTAATGATGAATCAAAACAAATAGACTGACTACGTCATCATGTCAAGGCAACAATGACTTCCTATGGCATCGGAGCAATTCAATCAGGCTGCTGTGTTATACTATACTTCTTAAATTGCTCAACGATTATACTTCGATTGAGTGAGAGCGTATGGTATAATATGTACACGACACGCACACATGCGAAAACATCGTACGATATGAGCCAGCCAATGACAGAGAGCGGCGTGGTGGGCTCGGCTCCCCACTATACCATCGGAATGCATAGTGCTAAGAACGGCACTGTTAAAAATAACTACCTGTTTGACAGGATACGCACGATGTCAAATGACGTTCGAGGCCATTGCCAATTTGTGAAGGGACTAGCATCCTAAATTTCCTCCCAAATTAATAAAAACTCAATTTATACGAATGACCTTCTCAATCCACAGCATTTACTAGAATAAATACTCTTGCATTTATTGACCGAATCTATTGTGATAAATCATGGAAATGACCTACAGTAAGGGACAACGCAAACAAAGTATGAGTTCTTTGAAATTTTCCGATCCAATCACATATGAGTAAACAGCTGATTGCGTGGACGCCACGTGAAACACGATCGGGCGTGGGTGACGCGGGCATGCGCACAAATAGTACTAGATAACAACACTTTCTAACGCAACAGGACAGATGAATAGGGTAAACATGCCAGCTATGAAACAAAATTGTAAACAACAAAAAACAAATCGTATGAAGTTTACAGACGATTCAATATTATACAGAAGTAGCCAAAAATATGTGCAGTGTCGTCTGCCAAAATGTGCCTTCTTTATTTTTAGCTTCTTCCGCCTTAACGAAACATATTCGTTCATTGTTTTTGGGAATATGCATAGTATTGGAGATCGAAAATACGTTCTTGTATTTATTGGACTAACAATCTGAAATAGAAATGTAGTCGAATTTGACGTTTTGAATAAAATCATGGAAGCAACGTTCGACGAAGATAGATGAGATTTTGAAGACGATTTGGCCATTCGTTTTAGTATTCAGCAGCCGTCTCTCACTGTGTAATAGAACCATCGTTCATCACTGGTTTCCAATAGGTGGGCTATCATTTATCAGTAGTTCGACAAAGTAATACTGAACAGCTGTTCAAGAATAGAATGGTTAAATTAAATTTCAATTTATCTTCTAAAAGTGAATGTTGGAAATAGTTTCTGCACAAATATTTCAATTAGGAATATTTTCCTGGCTATATCATTAGAAATAGATTTTTAAATTTCTCATTTTCCGTGGCCTTATGATGTGGCTTCAGAAATGCTTTAACTTTTATTGAATATTTATAATATTTAATAACTTTCATTCATTTCCATATAATCAATTTATAACGAAATTAAATTATTAATTGGTTTATTAAGCCAATTAATTATGTTGTGTACATGTATGGATGTCAGCAGTACAAATTCAGACGTCAGAGCAGCAGTTTGTTAAACTATGTAAATTCATTAAATGTTTACTCGATATAAGCGGAATGCGTAATTAGTATTCTTGGTTCCCTGAAAACAAAAGGGAGTAACGCTCAAGATTTACTTACGACCTAATTTTCTTATATTAGTGAATGCATGTAGTATGTATTATCACGTCCCCCGGAGACACGGTAGAAACTATTCCCTTAACTTTTATAAAAACACTCGTCAATGAATTGAATTTTCAATTTGCCTTTTTATAATTTTAATAGGTACGTTTAGTCTTAACCCATTGAAAGCGCCACCTTATCGTCTTTATTCTCGATTAATGCATACAGCTATTTAAACAAAATTTCGTAAGGAACATAACAATAACGTTTTTTGAATTTTCCTGTAGCAATAGAATTTCCTTAATTAACCAACCAATTACGTAATTCTTTGTTCTGAGTTTTGTAATTGTACGCTTCCTCGGGTCCCTCTTAAAGATATCTGCCCTATTAGAAATCCCGCTGTAGACACCGAATTATAAGTTTCTAGACTTCAAAGAGACTTTAGGGAGAGTTAATTTAAAGTTTTCATTTCACTAAATAGCTAAACACAAGCAACACTGAAATATTCTTATATAAAGATGTTAGTTCACTTGAACCCGGCCACTTTAGAAGGGTCAGAAACTCGGAAAGATTAAAACTTCTCCCTAAATTTGAATTCAGGGAATTATTAATGTTAAATATTTTTAATAAATGATTTTACTACTGTAAGATTTCGTGTTTGATATACTTACTTAATAATCCTTTGACAAACTTTCGAAATTAATTTTCTTTTTAGAGTAATGAAATGTCAGATGAACGATTGTTGTAATTTATTTTGTTTGTCGACATTTAACTTCGGCACTTGTCCAAACACTGCAAAGTTTGCTGTTGATATTTGATTTTTCATTTTTTTACCAGCAGGTGCACTCAAAGGCCACTGCAACCGAGAAGAGGATCTGCTCCAAAGGTGTTCTATGGCACTGCCAGTGCTAAGTTCACCAGAAATATCGTTCGCGCTCACACGTGAAGAATTGGACAAAAGTTGCGTGTAAGTAATTTTATATCTGACCTTTCTATTCAATATATTATTGTAAATTGATGATGTTACTTAAAATTATATAATGCATAAATTATGCAAACATGGTTGTGGAAGTATTTCAATCAATAATATAATTCGTACTAAGCAAGGTCCCAGTAACGCTGATCGAAATATTATTGTTATTCAATAGACAAATCAATGCGTTGTGTACGGAAAAATTCAACAATTCTCCTTGACCTGGTTCACTTGCATTCTTTTTACAATTTTTTTTTTTTATTTTTATTCCATATTATTAAATGTGAAGTTTTAATATATTTTCCTTATTAATATCATATAAATTATATAAGAATTTACCCAAAGCCAATGACGAACATCCCATCAATCAAAGCGAAACCAAAACACTAGAAACCATAAAAAGTAAAAAAACAAACCTGACATCTAAAGTCAACCCTTTCCCAACAGTCAAAGTTGATAGGAAAATATCCTGTAACGGCAACCCTTCAATTTCCAATTAACAAACTGCCGGAAGAATGGCCGCTCATCTTTCTCACTTGAGCGATATCATAGCCAAACGATCTCACTCATTTACGCTCTACCGACAACTTTTAGTTAAGTTCCGCTAAAGAGTTAGCTGCGTCAGAGAGCAACTTCTAGTGGCGGAATGGCGCGGTCGGCGTGCAGAAGCTCATCTTAATTTAGTACTCTTGTTTGTGGTAAATAGCAATTTGAAACTAGTTGTCCGACTTCACTCAGCGCTTCAGAGCTGAATAGCCAATGAAGCACTTTATTGCGGTCGGGTCGGCAAACATTGAAATTACGTGATATTAACGTTCCTAATGCGGCAGGTACTTCATATTTGTGTGTCGTTGTATTCAGCTTTGGCTGTGGCCCAGATGTATTCTTGGGCCTACGATACGTTGTTTATTGTAATGTCTTCATAGCAATCGATTATGACATACAGGTTTTTGCACTTATCTTCACTTGAATTAGCTGAATTAAAAGCCCTATCTAACATCCACATTTCTACCGTCTCATGCGTCTCTGTGCCAAAATGTTGACCGCAGTGATACCACGGCCCCGCAGAAAACCGGTGAGAAACAACTATAGCATCGTTGTGTTTCGAATTCGAAATACCCGAAATCCTTTTGCCCAAAAAGGGCGGCAACGTGCTCCTTTGGTGCTGCGGGTGTCCATGAGCGGCGCTGAAAGCTTATCGGGTAATCCGACTGCTCATTTGCCGACATATGACATGGAAAAAAAATGTAGGCTGAAATGTTAAGTGTCTATTTCATGTATGAAAGTATAATTAATCAATAAAATAATTAAAGTTGAAATAATAGGTATAGTATTCGTTAGGATATATGCTGCAATCAATTGTATGAATTGACTAATTATTACATAATTTATTGTTTCCGTGATTATAACTATATCAGTTTCAACAAAAACTCCAATGGTCCAATCAATGAGCAGTGGATTGGAGTGAAATAATGTATATATGGGTTTTCCTCAAAATCGGTCTTACGTATATGGTTATTTGGTAATTGTATAACATGATTTTATAATTATATTTTTTATCGAAATGTATTAGTAATGTCTGCGGTCCTCCTTTTATTGATTGATAAGCTTGTGTTTGTCTCGTTTTACCAAACATAAAACTATTTATAATTTACAATTTACAATAAAGTCTAATACATAATAAAAAGGGGCGTCTACATATATTATGAAGGTGAGTTTGGGTAGAGTACACATATTTACTTATAAAAATAATAAAGGTGTTCAATATTTTTTGTTATTGAAAAAATGACAATGAATTATTATGATTTTTTTATGGTATATAAATGATTGTACTAGTCTTTTCATACTACACATCATACGACTCGGAAGTTGGAATAATGATAACAGCATGTTTTAATGCAGGGGTGATTAAAATATGTCTTTATTACGCAGTATAGCTCTAGTAAGAAATAATACGTTTGCCTATATGTTATGTACACACATTATATATTTTTAATAAGTTACAGCTAGACACGAATGCATATTAAAATTATAAATTACTTTAATGATAGGACTCTCTTGACTGCAAAATTATTAATGAGAAATCGGCTTCTAACAATATATTATTATGTAGTTGCACTATATTATTATCAATAAACTGCCGATAGTGTCCGATTAGTAGGTACTCATCTGGCATCTAGGATTACTTACATGTTGCGTAGTCAAAAAATATTAGATAACAAGATTATCTGATCAGGTCTCAGATAAAAGAAATAAAATTCATTTCTACCAATTACACTAGCTTTATATTTTTCTGGAAACGCCGAATCAATCACTCCACAAAGCAAATATTAGATCTAGATATGTTGATCCAGCCTGAGTCTAGACATTTTTTATTAGGAAAAAAATATGTAAACGCCACAACAATGGTAGAGATTCCTGGTATAAGAGATTTGGAAATAGAAAAAAGGTATTATCCATAATACATAAGACGGCGTTTGCGGGTGAAATACCCAGTGGTCCCACAGGTGGATTATAATGGCCGACCGTGGATGATAAATGTGTATAGTCATGCCCTTTCCTCTTTTTAAGGGATTAACCTACATAACACAGCTAATACGAGCAGGAACAATCTCTGATTGGAAATGATAGGTTGCTTACCGAGTTTCGACAAAGCAAGCGCCATTTTTTTTTTTTTGTAATAAATGTTTGCTTTTATACTTTCATAAAACAATAATAACCAATGCAGAATGTACATTTTGAAGTTGGTTAATAACTTTCGGGAAGAGATTTTAATTTAGGGGTTCCAATAAATAAGTTTAATTGTGTGGTTCCAGTATTACTGATTTATACGCGGAAGCAAATTACGAAATGAGGTTTTTATGTGGTTGTGCAATCAAGTTACTGAATTGGTTTTGATTTACTTATTACTTTTTATCTCGGACAATACACACCGCAAAAACCGCAGAACTGCTAAAATGTTCCTCTGTTAAACATTTCATAAAATTACAATATCTTGAATTGAAGTCAACTAAAAGACTCCCAACGGGCAAATGTGAGAGGTTTCCACAAGGCAGCGTTCTCGGTCCAAGCCATATTATCATAAATATTTTTTTGTTGCAGTGAACTTCGGATGGGAATAAAATGCATAGATAACTACACGAATGTCTGCATGGAAAAGCATGAGCAAGTTGTATTCCGTCGTATCTACGCTGGTATTACAGATGTGGTTCAAGAATTATGTACTAGGGGACCTTACCAAGATGAATACTTAAAGCATGCTGATTGTGTGAAGACCGTCCGTTCCGATTATGAAACGTGCAGCAAGAATTATGAGGTGACGCTGATGACGTTAGGTAGTCATCAGCAAGGAGATCAGTATCAGACAGATCAAGCCGGACTTGTGACCAGCCACGAGGATCATCTTAGGACAGTTTGTTGGTGAGTAAAATGTGATTAAACTAAAATACATAACAAAAAAGACACTTAGTAGATCTATAAAAATAAAATATCTTCATTGAAAAAGAAAGATAATGGTTAAGATGGTCTCGTAAAGTTGCCACTTACACAGTACGCTTTCCACCTTAAAATACGAAATATAAATGTACGTACGTTATTTTGAAGATGGACCTTTTTATAGCGAACTATCCGCCATAAAAATCCCATTCACGTAATTACTAGAAACGTTTGGCAGTAGAATTGGCGTTCGTAGTGTGATGTCGTTCCCGAAACTGCCCAATGTTATCTTTGTTGATACTTTGTTATGTGGATGATGATTCGAATTTTGAATTTAAGAATTTTCTTTATTTTTTTTCGTTTTTTAATGTCTTTCGTTGTCACGTTGGCCATAATAACGATTGTCGAAAAAAAGGTTTTGTATTAGAGTTTGAGCACGATGCTATGGATACATTGAATGTCTTCATAGTTATGCCCAAATTTTTGGGGACTAAAATGTTATGTCCATAAACATTTTGAACTTAATATTTAAATATCAGAATTTAAAAGAAATGCGCTCTGATTGGTTATTTACCATCAGAACAATATTATGGCAAATTTCACTCAATATTTTTATAGGTGATTAATATTTTCATTTATTTTTGTCGTTCTGGTTGAATTCTGCGAACTTATAAAAGCGAACCTTGTTCAATGAATGAGTGCTGGAATATGCAAAACGAGATAAACTGATTTCGGGTGCGCGCTGCTCATATTGCATCGGTACCAAGAACTTACAAACACGAATGAAACAAATAATTTTTATTCACTTTTCTCTGTGCATTTTGTTATTATGTCCAATAAATCTCGTATGCCTTCAATATAATAAATGTTAATTCAGAATTCATTTTAATTTCTCACCGAAAATTATTGTCTGTAGGTTATAGAACCAATTCCAATGTCTGCATGGCTTCTTTAATAGTCTCAACCACTACAGTATTTATTTCAGTTGAAGCATTTCCTTTAAAATTCATACTGATAAATGTAAGTTCTTCTCTAAATGCTCAAAGTGCGCCATTCGACTTACCAGAGACAACACAGTCTGCAAATTGTTTTGCTCAAAAACTTTCTCATTCGTAGGACTTGCGGAAGATTTAAATCTTGTTGACTTAATTATTCCAGTAATGCATCACAAGATCGGATAATGTAATGACGTCATTATATGCTTTCTGATGTTTGTAATTATTTTGATGATTACTATGCGATTTGTACCCGTTATTATTACATAACTATATTATGATATAAGTAAATTACAATGTTATTGTTATCAAATTACTAATGTACATAAACGGATAGTCGCGTGTTTTCAGAGAATCATGCATTACTTGCGGAAATAACAAAGATACACTGACGGAAAACATTAATATGTATTAAAAAATCTCGTGTTGATCCATCCATCCACTTTGTTACGGAACGCGTAGGACAAACTCGTTTATAGCGAGTGTATGCCGCACGCTCGTCGGTTCGGCGATTAGGTATTTTGTTTTTTGGCAACCGACAAGGCCGATATCTATTGAGAATCAACACAGTTTCATACATAAATACATCTTTATTTTTATATTAAGAAACCAGATATGAATTGTTCGATTAGTCTGTTATACTGTATTCACTGTTCACTTGAACAACGTCACTCAATTTGAAGTTCCGCAAATTAAACTGTCATGGAAGTTATCAAGAGAAGTCCTAGAGAGTCGGTACTTCAAAGAGTCGGGAGGAGCCCTGAATATTGAATAGTCCGCGTTAGTAAAATATTCAACAAATCGAACAGAACCCCCAGCCTCACGAACTAATTACTTGTCTGAAGCGTGATTTCCACTGATAATAATACTTATCTGTACCAATTTACATGTAAATTAACAACGCTCGCCCATGGTTCGGGTCCTGTCGACTTTGTAATATAATTTTTCTGGTTTAGATTTTGCGCCAGTCTTTTTGTAAGATCGCTGTGAATAAAACTCAAATATTCCATTAAATTAAGTGCGCTTCATGTTTACGATCAACGCCAGTATTTCTTTATTTTTCTAACACGAGTCATCTAAATGAGTTTGCGTTCATTAATTTTATCGGGTTTACGTAAATTCGAAGTATTTCCCGGATAAGCTGATGTTAGGAGGATGTTAGGAAGACATTTTGCGCCCCTCTTCTCACCATTAAACCCTGATTAAGATTCAGTTCGGATTAAGTGGTATACTTAAGAGTTTTTCCGGTGTGTTAATGATTCCGTTATCCCCGCCATTCCATGCAATTGAATCTACAATTTGTCGGACATTTGTTGATTTGGGAAAAGTAAGCCTGTATTTTTTTCTTCGTTTAATTGCCGAATTTTTATGCTAACGATGGCTGTATTAAGTTCGCTATAGTAATATTTTTGTGTACAGAATAACAATTTGCATTGGAATGTTGTGAGTTTGGTCAGTTTTTTCTAGTTAAAATATTCGTACACTATCAGAGGATTTATACATCGCTGGCCATGCACTGACACAATGGAAAGATGAACAAAAACACTGCTATTTCCACACTGAAAAAAGCAACTGTGCGAACTGTGCCGACTGTGACTCTAGCTGAATTAAACCATGCATTTTATTTCAAAGCTAATGTTTACATTATTTTAGCGGAACACAATGAAAGAAATTCTAAAAGAGGATTTAACGCTTTTCGACAGTCGTGCGAATATTTTGGTACGTTTGAATGTTTCGAATTTTCGAACGCAGAATTGTTGTATTTCGAATCGAGTCGAATGAAGTCTTTTAGGTCAGTTGCATACGTACACCTGCGTGTATATTTAATAGTAATTCTGGCATACTAAAGAGCCAAAGGAAATAAAACATTTTTAATTTCATTTAGCACGGACCGTTTCTCTAGATGCGTAATGGGAATAATGTATGCCTATGGCGTTTTGATGTCATCATCATTATCAGGAGCCGTAAGACGTCCACTGCCGTACAATAACCCTCCACTTGGTGCTCAATGTTGAACGATACGTCGCCATCCTGACGACACCGTCAGTCCACCTATAGGGAGGTCTGACTGCGCTTCGTCTTTTTGGTTTCTATGGCGCTTATGTTGAATTCTGAGAAAGCTAATTGCTATGATTGCTAATTTTGTACTCATAACAATTGTACATATGGCCGCAATTTAATAATGAAATGTAACAATTTACAAACCTAAGAATACTTTTACTTCAGTTTTCTATAGTAATCATCATCATCATCAGCCTATAAGTGCCCACTGCTGAGCAAAGACATCTTCTCATACAGAGAAGGTTAGAGCATTAATCACCACGCTTGCTTAGTGCGGGTTGGCGATTTTAAACTTATAATTAGAAATTTTAAGTCCAGGTTTTCTCACGATGTTTACCTTCGCCGTATGTCAGTGGTGTCTAAATAATCATAGAAAGTACATATAACTCAGAAAAAGTCACATTGGTAGGTACTTGCCAGGTTTCGAACCTACACCCTTATGCATGAGAAGCGGGATCCTTACCCTTCGGGCCACCACGACAATCATATAGTAACGAATTCAACAAAAATAAAACATAAACATAAAATCATAATGGACCATCAAAGCAGTTTAAGTGGCTCATAATTGAAGATGTCAATTGGTTCCAATAGCGACGATTGACACGGACAATTATGTATCTGCAATAAATACGGACAAAATAATGAATGGTAATGATGTGCAGGCCTATCTCGGTTTTTATAACGACGTGGGCACCAACCGAACATCATTATATAGAGTACGGAATTTATAATTAACATTGTGTTTTATGAATTCAAGTGTTTTTTTTTTTTGGGGGGTTATATCATCAAATTAATTCTCTCGCCTTTTGTGGGTCGAATAGTGTCGGTCTCTTACTGACTAAAAACTATCCGTTCTTTTTCACCAGGGAAGAGCTAGAACATTACTGCGCCTGCTTAATTTCCGATAGGATAGACGTACACACAATTATTAGCTAGTTACGTTGTTATTATTAGTCTGATTGCACAAGCAAAAAGCTTATTACCATGTTTCGCTTACGGTTCTGTTGAAGATAAAATTCTTGTTATATGTACTTTCCCTATGAAATCGAGACTTTTGAAGTCGCCTATCTGGACAATCTAAACTAATATTATAAATGCTAAAGTAACTCTGTCTGTCTGTCCTTTCTTCACGCCTAAACTACTGAACCGATTTCTGTGAAATTTTGTACAGACATAGTTTGGAACTCGAGAAAGGACACAGGATAGCTTTTACACCAAAAATCTTCACTATTCCACCCGAACGGAGTCCCGGGCAAAAGCTAGTGTTTAATATTTCATATATTATCATTAAAGTATTAACTGTATGAAATCGCCAAATCGCATTCATAAATCTTCCCTTTAATACTGCGGTCGGCAATTGTTTCGACCTTAAGTCTCCATTCCGTAGCGAGCCTTTGACCTATCATGATTGTTAATTTTGGCTGTAACCATCTACGGAACAGCTGGGTTTGGTTTGATGGATTTATTAACTTGCCCTACTATTCGTATTTGGTTTGTCATGTTGGCAATTCCCTTCGATCATGTGATGATCTAAAATTCGTTCGAATTTAACGAATTATTTCGTTCTTAATTAAGACGGAAAAGGTCAACATATTAATCGTTTGTGTTAGTTGTTCGATGTGACCTTTTTGCAAGGTTTGTGAAATTGCTTGTTTCTCAGAATGTACTATGTATATCATGTAGCATGTTAGCATTAATTTCATGTTACTTGACCTTAAGGAAAATTCTATTTATTTGCAAATTGGGCTCAGGGTAATACTAGGTATTGCCTTTTACCTTCGCTAGGATCTTATCTAAACTGGTATAATCAAACCTAATTATGTGAGAGTTTTAACGTAGGTACCCCTAAAATGAAACACTTTAATTATTATTGTAGCAGCCTCTGATCTGAAAATTCATTAGGCTCCTTCTATGCAAATTGATTAATATTAAAATTAAAAGCGTTCTTCAATTTCGAACCTTCTGTCTGGGGTGTTAAAGTTTTTTTTCTTTTATTTGGATGTTTAATAAAGTTGTGTTCATTTCAGTTCATTCCAAGAATACCTGATGTGCTCAGAACAGACGGTGCAGAGGTCCTGTGGCGACGAAGCAGCGTTGTTCACCAGCGCTTTTCTCAAGCGAATGGCGTCTAACATTATTAAGGTAATAAAATCAAATAATAATTGATTTTTTTGAGCGGGATGAAAATTTTCGCTAAATTGAAAAAGAAAAAGGCTGTGAAGTCTCAAACCTCTTAAGGATTGCTTGTGTTAGACACTAACTATGCTAATTACGTCTCAGATCTTTCTGACTAAGTTTTTCATGTGTAAAAATCTGTCAAGGAAAAATAACTTCGTTGTAACGGTCTTGGGGAAACTTTTATATATCTTCATCAGGATGTTTCTTACAACGCGTATGAACTGCGCTGCTCTTACACTTCAGAAAGAACTAGCTTTTGAAATTTCACGAACTTTACAATTTCTTTTTACAAAATTACAAGTTTCTTAGAGCCAAACCGAAGACAGTGTCCCTGTCGTGACGGGAAACTCTTCAGATTTCGTTCGTGACTCCAAAACTGCGGAGGGTATTGAAAGTTCTGTTTACAGGTCTGGATTTTAGCTTTACTAGAATTTTCCCCAGCCATAGCCCCTTCTTCAGATATAAAATAATATAAAACTGTCAAATAAACGCATTTTTTTTTCGTCGTAATGAAGGATTTACTGGAAGGATTATTTGTTTTCGTAAAAAAATAACATTGGACCTTTTTTTTTACAGAATTTCTGCTTTGAATACAACAGACAAGAGTGTGGACTACCGGATAAGGGATCACACATCTCCCATAGTGTTCTATTACTCAGTGTTGCGAGCCTAACGCACTTAGCATTTTATGCCTCTGGCAATTTAGTTCCAACGTAAGTTTTTCAAATGTGGAACAATGCAGAATTTGAATTTAGTACGCTGTGCGGTGTGCAATTGCCAGTAACGGACAGACTGATGCAATGTGTAATGAACTGTAAGAAATGAATGCGGGTGAATGTTGCAGTTCCTCGGTTAAAAACCTGATAGATAATATTTATTGTAGGCATAGACTATAATCTCATTGTTTTACGCCTCTTTCGTCGTCCATTTGTAAATTGTTTGTGTAGTTAATTAATGAGCACTGAGTGTTTTGTGTAAATAATTCCTGCGTTGTTGCCAAATAATTGTAGTCAATAATATGCGTATATTTAAAGTTACTTTTACATTGTTACCCGGTCTATGTTTCTTTGTAAGTAAGTTTAGGTACTTATTTGTACTTATTTTATTCAATGATTATCAACTGGCGGTTTTTAAAAACATAAGTTTGTGTACTGTGTAGTCGGGTAACGACTTGTGTAGATAATATATGTACCATATTTTTTTTTATTTTGCCTATTCAAATGAATTTCAGAAAAAAATTGCTCAATCAAAAAGTGAAGGCATTCTCTCTTGAAATTATCACATTGAATCGATAATTCAATAACATAATGAAATTATTAAATGTTAATATGTTATATTGAATGATAAATAATATGATTATTATTGTATTTTACTGTGTATACTTTAAGTAATACTTGCGTATGTATAAATATAGTTTAGGTAAAATATTTTATAAGGATGTCAGTCTTTATATTAAGCTCAGAACATCCTGTGATAGAGTTATAAGTAGTTGCATTATATAAAGTGCATTGTGGCAACACATAGGTAGTATGAAATTAAGAAGTACAATCAACGACAAAAGTGGTAAACGAGCAAAAGTATAACGTACTTATGAAATTAGACCTAGCAAGCGACTGAATAGGTATCTAATGAGTAACTTAAATTACGAATAGAAGAACCATTTTGTTTTTCACTTTCGTCGTTGATTGTACCTAGAATGTTATTTGAAATTCGTGTTTTCGATTATTGCGTGAAATTTATTACACTGTTATTATTTTTGTAGTGTCATTATTGTTATTGGTAATTATTTAGTCATTCCTCGTTAAATTTTAAAAGTTTTTTGTTTAGTGGAAAGTATAGATGGAAGTACGTACCTACATCATGTAACCCTTTTGGTCATACTTGGCTATTAAGATAAGTATATTACGACTAAACTTGCCCATTTACCAATTCTGAGAAATTCCTTCCCTGTCTTTTGTGATCGCTCAGACCCTTTTTCGATGTATCTGCACATCTCTTTTGGAAGTCTACTTTCCTCTACATTCCTTAAAAGTAAAAAAAGATTTTTCTTATGAGTGTAAACTCAGTTAAAATTTAATAATCCCCAAAATTCTCGTCATAATATTTATTCAAATAATTTTAAATTTTACACAGATTCGTAAAACAATGGAGTGCTAACTTTGAACATAAGAAAAATAAATCCACGTAATACGTATGACGTAAGAGTGACGCCATGTTTTCTTGCTGTACACTGGTTGACGTATTTCAGTTCTTATGTTGATGTCTTAAAGTTGAGGGTCGGTTGACCTGTGACAAGTTTGACAAGTGACAGCTGTGATGACGACGTTTGAAGTCTTTGAAGGCGTCAATTCGCAGTGACGTTTGAATTAAAGGTTGAAAACACAATTGTTCTGCAGACGTAGGTACTCTAGTGTTGCTACATTAAGAAAAATAATTAGCACGCTTATATTAATTTAAGTCAGCTAATCTGTAAATACTTTTCATCTAAACTGACCACGACATATATAATTATTGAAAATTGTTCCAAAATAAAATATACAATTAAAAATTGTTCGTTTAAGTTTTAATTTTGCTTATCAATGATATTTTAATAGTGCACTATAAATATAGTAGTAGGTTATGTATTAATGTATTTGTTACATATTCAAATTGTTGCGAGGTTTCGGTTACAAGAAAGATTATTATTTATTTATATTGTAAAATATATACTTACCACAGCTAGGGTATATTTGTATGTAGTGACGTATTATATCTAAACAATGGCAGGTATACTGAAATAGAAATAATAATAATATATCAACATATCATGATTTTTCTAGAAACGTCATAAAATAGAAAATAATCTTTAATACTAAAAGAAAGAAATGTTGGATTATATGTTCGTTTATTCCTCGTGACCATTACCCATTGTCGTAAAAAAATGTGGAGAAAGGTAATTTGGAGAGTCATTGTGACACGGCCACAAACTACAAACTACTTTTTTCCACACGCATACAGGTAAATGGTCTCCCGAAATATCACACTATGAGCCTGTCTCAAATTAAGCATCCATTTGTTATGTAATCCGTAACATTGCAAGTCGAAAAAAATTGGAATTGTGTGTATTTTATATTTTATTAAATTGATATTTCTTATAGTTTTTTTTTCAAATGTTTATTCTGCTGTTTCACTCATCTTTAAATAGTAATTTGATTTTAATATTAAATTAGTTTTATTTAGTATTTTTTATTTTACAATATTAGCATAATTTCTTCTTTTTTGACTTGCAATATTTACTAGGCCAATGTTTATGGAAATGAACTCAATCTGTCGAGAATTACTGTTAATGATTATGCGTATGTTACTACACAGTGTATTTGTATCCAATACCGAAGCAGTGGATGTAAAAGACATAGTCTTTTAGAGATTATTCATCTAAAATGAAAATAAATGAGTTGAAAGTTGGACTTTTCTCCTTATTTTTCTATAATATAACTTGTGTTAAGAAAAACAACATTGCCCCACTCTAGGATTTTCTCCTGGTGCGTGGGTACGTTTACATACAATACACATCACACCCAAATCGAAAACAATAATTTGTGGATCACACCAAATTATTAATATAATTTGTGTAATCACTCGACAGTGAAAAGTAATACCTACAACATGGAAAGGAAAAAAGTACTTAATTATATGGATTTAAACATTAACTTTACAACTGTCCAAACACTAAACCAATTCCGAGTGCATTCTGGTGTTAAACCTGCAAAAGTCTGTATAAAACAGTTCCGAGTAATACTTAATGAAAAGGTTCTTAGCTAAGAGCGGCGCTCCACTGCACCGTACAGCGGCGCAATATTCCGTGAAAAAACTAAGAAGAAAACAACACTGACGACAAAATGTGCATCGGATGCTGGTGAAAACGAAAAAGTCGGCCAGATCTGACCAAAAAGTTTCTACTTTAGAGTCTATTTACAAATAAAAAAGTGAAAAGCTCGTGGTGTATTTTTGTGTCTTTGTCCGCTGACCTTTTGTGGATCAAACTTTGATACAACACAAAGTTCCATTAGGGAAAGCGCTCGGGACTCCGCTGTACGAGCATGCGAGTTGGATATGATCCCACAAAGATCTTTTGAAGTCAAAGTACAAGGTTTAATGTTATCAAAAAGCTGATTCAGTAAGTACCTTTTCTTGCGATTTCTACAAGGATTTTTAAAAGAAATTTCCGCTACGTGTTGTCGGTTCCTATTTTACGTCAGTAGTTAATGGATTATTGTTGGTATCTATTGGACTAGACGTCGTTTCTAGGTATCGTTATTAGAAACGAGGCTTTTAAATTTTAATTAGATACTTTGAAGATAATGTTGGTTAAGGGGTTGGACAGTGTCCGGATAGTCACAATGTTCCAGATACATTTTAATTTAAAACATTATTAAAGTATTATCCCGACAACAAATATGAAGATGGTGAACAGTCGCGAAAAATAGTTGCAATGAAAACATTTGCTATTCGCTTTTGAATAGGCGTCACACATAAATTATTTAATTGTTACAGCCCTAACTACCACTATACGGATTTCTAAGTTATAATTCATTGAGATAGGTAAAAAGTTTGTTTCTTTTTGTTTCATATATGCAGCAGAACTGCTCATTTTCCGACGATAGCTATTGTTACCTACTTTTAGTAAAGCGGACGAGGGAATCATTGTGATGGAAAACAGCGGAGATTGGCAACTAGTTGACTTGCATTGCTTAGTATAGGTATTGATAAATAGAAACATTGGTATTGGTTGGAGAATGAGCATGTAGTTATATAATGAGTGATTAAAACAATAATTATTATAAACGAACAAATAGAATTTTCTTCTTCAATACAGTACAGCGTACCAAAAATGTACACATTTGCATACCTAATTATCTGAGGGTTTTAAAAAATATGCTAACTCTAGAGTATATTTTTCACCCGAGCGTACGGCGCGTAGCGTTCCATGCGACCTTCAATGACCCAATAGATCATCACACGGGTCCCTGTAGGGCTGATGTTCAGCCGGGGCTGCGGGGTAAGCGCAATGAGGCACTGCGACCTCGGCCCAGAGCATGAGAAGGAACATTGGGTTTTTAGTCACTAACAGTCTGACACTCCCTCCCGCCCGGCTCTGGGCGGGAGAAGTCATTTGATGATTTCCCTCACAAAAAAAATGAGCCAATAGATCATCACAGACGGGGCCCTGCAGGGCTAATGTTCAACTAGGGTTACGTGGTAAGCGCAATTAGGCACAGCGGCCTCGGCCTAAAGCAGGTGAAGGAACGGGGGCTTTTTGTCAGTAAGAGTCTGACACTCCCTCTTGCTCGACCTGGGCGAGAGAAGTCATATTAGATGACTTTCCCCTGACAACAAAGGAGTATTTTGTTCACCATCATTTTATTTTGTAAAGTTATAAAATGACTTCTTTTACTCTAGATGGGGATTCTCTAATGTGTGTGTAGGAAGGCTTTTACTGGCCGGATTTTTTTCTTAATATGTATTACACATCATTTAGCGTCGATCCTTAAGAGTGTAGCTTGTAGCAATAAAACTGCGACTTCGTTGCGATATACAATGTAAGTATAAAAATCGGTGTTATATCGATAATTTGAACGACGTGTGGGGTCCAGTTAAAACATTACATTCCAGGTGTGATAAAAATCCTCCCACCCCAACCTATATCCTTAAATCTTCTATCCGTAAATCCCTATCAACCCACAAGACGCCCGCAACGTGCAATGCACTTCTAGTAACTCAGTTGGTAGTACGAATGCCCATGGGCGGCGCCAATTGCTTACGATCAATTAACACATAAAAAACTTTTATTTAAAAATTCGACATCACTTTCCAAAAGTCAAAAGTCAGAAAAACATTAACGTCAAACATTTCGATGTATCTTATAGAGAAAAAAGTGTTCGTTCAAGTTTGCTTGCAAAGCGAAACTGGAAACCGCGTTTTAAATCTCCTTCGATCCCGTAAGCCGCGAGTTGATCACTTCCTCAGAGAAATCAGTAGCGACTTCTAATGAAAGCCGATTATTCTTTATTTGATCGTACCCTAGAACCGGGATGCAGTGCATTGAAAGACTGAAGTTGTCCGACCGAGAAATCGTTTGAAACTTTATACGAACGAACGTTTTATTTTGTGCAACATTTTACTGCAAACTGCGGAGGTATCTAGAGGATTATTAAATGAATGTTTATATTAAATTTATTGTTTACAACACTGAAAATCATAACGAATGAAGTTCATAGCAAAAATAAAATATCATAAACATTTCGAACGAGGAACTAAACATACATATATTTTTTAACAAAAATATCGTTAAAAATTGATGCATTGATATTATTTTACCAAAATTTATTTGCTTTATTGGTTGTTTTATGAACTACCAACTAGTTTCTGCCAGGGGCTCCAGAACGAAGTACCTACCAGGTTGAAAAGTTACCTATGTATTCTACGCACATACATAAATGTTTATGATTATTTTCATTTCTATCCGTTCAGTAATTATTACGTGAAATAGTAACAAACATACATCTATACTTACTGACTTTAGAGTTTTTATAAAAATTTAAGCTAATAGACATTCTTTTTTGCTTCCTTTATATAGGTATGTAGGTACCTACTTGGTTTATTTTAGGGGAAAAAATATTTTATACTCATAGGTAACTATTTGCAGTTAGTACCTAACATCCATATGAGTAGTTTAGAGGGTGAAAAATCTTCAAATGACTCCGCTGGTGCAAAGTGAGACTTGAGGAAGTGTCAGATTTTACTGAACCCCACCTCCCCTCCTTCCTTGCGAGCATCATTGCTTCGCAGAAAGAAGAGACGGCTTCCTAGTTCCTCTCGCACCACACAATGGCTTCGCTAAGTCGGACGCGAGAGGTCGCCTCCGCCGATCACTTCCCTGAAACACGGCGGTACGCGGAGCTTAGCCTAAGAATATCGTGATGCTCCACCGTGGCTAGGAAACTGCTCTAGTGGCGATCACGGACCGAAATATAGAATGCACAGGCTTCTCGCTAGATGCTACACTGCAACTGCCAGAGTCGTGGGAAGACGTTGATGACAGTAGTGAGCTGTCATTCGTTCCGGAGGGCTAAAGGCGCGGTTACGACATTTACGACAAGGCGAGGTAACGGGCGGTTAGTCCTGCTTTTCGTTGTACATTGCCGATGCAAACCGCGTGATCGTCCACGCAAACCTTAACATATGAACATTATGAGCAATGTATGACTGTATGGAGACGCGCCGCGCTCTCTATGAATAAGCCCTAAAGGCCTTTGTCCAGTAGTGGATATCTTCCAGTTGATAATATTTATAATCACTGTAATGGAAGACCTCAGTCAGACCATTGTTTGTTTAGTATGGTTTTTAGTAAATAAAAATAAAAAACTGTAGCCCAAAACCTATTCATCTTGTTTTCTTTTGCAATAAATGTATTATAAAAATTGTTTTGGTCAGGTAGAAGGTTTATTTTTAAAGTAGTCTGTCTACTAGGTTTTGTTTCGCCCCTAGAGCTAGATATAAATTTTCGATCATAATAAAATGTTGTGTAGACAAAAAAATAACGTGTTGTGTTTACAATGTGATATTATTGCAAAGAAAATGAAAGGAAAATATTTGAACTAGAATTATATGAAACTCCGTTGTAACGTGGGAGATGACTCTATAACAATCTATGTAAAAAGACTTTTTTTCTAGAGAATGCCTCACGTTATAATCTCGGAAAGGGTAATAAATAACTCGTAAGTAATATTTTTGAACTGAGGGTGGGCCAGCTCAACTGGAGTGATACCACGGCCTTGCAAAAAACCGATGTAAACGAACGCTTGCCTCATATATGAAAGAGGCTACCAGAGGCCCAATCTCTCATTTACTCCTATCTGCAAATCTCCCCTCCTAATCCTCAAATCCCTAAACCCCGAATAGCCTATAACGCACTTGAAACTCCTGCATGTTGCAGGTGTACATGGTCGCCGTCGAATGCTTGCCACCATATGAGTCGAAATGCTCGTTTCTTGGCCTAAAGAAGGGTAAAAATAAACCTATAAAAGGTAAGGACAAAACCCGACCCAAGCATATCGGACTCAAATACAATCGAGACGAACTCGATTAAAGACGTTGTAATGAAATTATAAAAATAATAAACTGCCAGTACTTACACACTAAGAACTATCCTTGTCCTGAATCGAATACGTACCATTAACCCTTTACTAGCCATAGCAACCGATCATAACATACTGAACAACATGATACCGAAACCCTATACCGAATATCCTTAACTAGTAGAGAAGCTAAAGAGAGGTAGAAACCACAACGTGGATACTAGTACAGTGCCTGGCGATAAACACAGCCCATCCATTTTTTGGCAAAAGACAATTTGTGTGCGAATAAGTTCTTTTTTTGAAATAAAAATTCTTTCAATTTTTTATGATTCGAATTGAATTCTCTACTAATTTTAGTTCATAATCATAAGCAGAGTAAGTCAACGATATCGAGTTTAGCTTTCTGATTAGTTGGTCTTCTTGGAGAGCAGGCGAACCAAAGCTTGGAAGGTATTTTTTGAGTTATATTTCGGCAAACGAGTTCACGGATTACCTGATGCTAACCAATCAGCGCCGCCCATACACATTCGTGTACCAAAGAAGTTACTACAAGTGAGTTGACGGCCTCATGTGGGTTATTAGGAATTTAAGGATTCGGGATTTGGGGATTGAGGATGGGGTGGGGGAAGAATTGACTCACTCACACGGCGAAACACAACGTGTTGCTGCACGCCCGTTTTCTGTGAGGCCGTGATATCACTCCGGTCAAGCCATAGCATGGTTCTCCCACACTTAACGTCATAAACATGTCGATCGCCTTCACGTAAAACAAACTTGCTTGGCACTCTGATCACCTTGTACGAGTTTACGGCACTCTGATTGGTCTGATCCAAGTTAACCAGCCAATCAGAGTGCTAACGTGATAACGTTTCAGTCGCGTAAACGTAAAGCAAACTCACACTAAACACTAAGTATACGCGGTGACTTGGTTGATTGTCTCATTCTAAAGGTCGGTGTGCAATATTTATTGGCGGATATTGTACCTAGTTACCTGTACCGTAAGGCTATTAATAGAACCGATCGCTTGAAAGTAGCCGGCAATTAATGGGTTAGGTTGCACCGAGGTCCCTTTTGCTAATCAATTACGGAGCTGAACATTTCTATCTTACAGGAAAGGTTTCGCTGTAGAGTTTATGTGGAACATTTGTTCGTGGTGACGGTGTTGAAGTGAGACTAGGGTTTTTTTTCTATTCGATGCTGTAGGTATGTTTTTATTTATTGCTTTAAAATAGTTTCGTGGGTTCGCGATTCTATGTGTTACGTAATTCATTCCCGCTTTTAGATTTTGATTAAGTATTTGTAAAGAATAAAGAAAATAAATTTATTTGGCACCAGAAATAGCGCGCAAAGCATTAAATGTAACTAAGTAAAAATATCAAATAGCAAAAAGGTTATTTCTTTCTCTCCTTAAATCTCCCAAACCCAAAAGCCGAAATCTTACTAAACTTGTAACTGCTCTGGTGTTGTGAGTGTCCATCCATCGAGGCAGAAGGAGGTAAAGAGCTCTTCCTCGTAGGGACTAAAAACAAGCCTTCTTCATGTGATAGGTCGCCAAACGAGCAGACGAATTATCTGATGGTAAGCAATCAGCGCCGCCCATGGACCCCCGCAACAACAAGCAGTAACGAGTGCGTTGCCGACCTTTTGGGGATTGGGGGAGCTATGAAACAAAAGGTTTCGTGTAAATCTGTGTATTAGTTCTGAAGATTAGGGTGTGCATGCGCAATTCTATCTATTGAATGACTAATTAATATACATGTTTTTCACTCCTTTTTTTTTAAAGTAGTTAATGTACACGCACTTTTTCAATGTTGCGTTATCTTTTACATTGCTGTATTTTTAACAATATTACAACGTCTTTAATATAAGTATCTATTCAATAAATAAATCTAATGTCCAACGATTTAGCTGGAAGCAATTTCTTGTTGATAAGACTTGCTATGTTGTTCTATTTACCTTCAAGTTTTACCTCTTCCAGTCAAGCTCTTAAGAATTGTAAGGTGCATAAATCTTGAGAATGCATTACGTAGCTTGTTAGTAGCTTCTCTATAACTTTATGAATATGTATTTTACTAAGGCCGTAAAATGACATTTATCTAAATAAAAAAATGTTTTCCTGCATTTTTTATCAGGGAGAATATTTATAATCTCTTATAAATGAAACGTACATAATAGCTATTCTTTAGTCTCGCTAATCCTCGAGAACGGCAAAACCAATTTGAATAATTTTAATCTTGGAATGAAAACCACTACTAAAATACTAAACACGTCAATTTTCAATTTTCTTTTCAAAACTTTTCAATACAAATCGATCTCTGAGTATGAATTACATAAGAAATAAAAAAATGTCAAGGAATAAAATTTTCATTACTTCTATCAGCATATTTTAAAGGGGTACCGGAGTTCGCCCGGCCAGCTAGTTAAGAAAATGATAAGCTGTATTAAAATACCTACAGATCATGAATTGAAATATCTCCACTGGAATTATTTCTAACATCTGATAATACCTAGAGCCAACCATATTTAACGGGACTTTAAGTATAAATTTTAGAAAAAACTTAATTTACTTCTATGAAAAGTATGCAGTTATTGAGGTAGTAGGGACAATTAATATTCAGGTAGGTACTGAAATATAAACTCTAGTGTGGTTTATTTAAGTGATGAGTTTTCTGTGAACATTCAGCCATGGGGCACATGTGAACAATATATTCTGAACAAGAACTAACCTTTCAAACTAAAATAGATCCTCTATTCGGAATACTGTTTTCTGTCACAGCATGGACATAAAAGTTTTTTTTTATTTGGCGCGTTAGCACACAGATAAAAAATGCAACCCTATGCAGGTTGACATTCGGGTGATGGTATATAAAAGAAAAACTATATATACTATTATTGCGTTGAATATAATATGTTTTTTTTTTTGAAATGGGAAAAATCATTATTGCGTTGAATATAATATTGTAATAGCACAGGGGTTTTTTTTAAATAACAAGTTACCCCTCCCACCCTGGGTGAATCTACACAACAAGCGCATTACGCTAGCACCCGCAATTCTGGGACCTTTACTTAATTTGGTCATGGCCAATTTTTTTGTCAAACTTTAACGGTTTCACTTTATTTTGTAGAAGGAGCTAAGGAGCCTTGATCTCACAAAACGGAGAATTCACACACCCAAACAAACTGCATATTTTTTTACACTTATTTCTTTTTAAATTATATTCAAATTTAGAAATACTTCGTCATTAAAGTACCTAATAAAATATTTATCTAGTACATTCATTATCACGCTGAGATCGAGCCCCTGTCTTATTTTTATATTACAGTGCTTAGTAAAAAGCGAATACATACTTGCCATTATTACGTGTGCGTTATCTTTATAAGTATAATTGCACAGTATCTCCATAGAAAGGTTGGTTTCCCAGTTTCCGACAACTTATAGTACATTCCCAATCTCGAACTTGCGTGAGTTAAGCCGCAGAAACTTAATTACTTCCCGACTGTATATAGTTGAGGGTAGTGACGCTTTTTACTTCCATTGCCTTCTCAGAAGGGCTATTTAGGTCCATTGAATAAGTCCTTTAAACGAATTAACAGACTAAAAGGTGAGGTGTAATGAAATTAACAATTAGTACTTTATACCTACTAAAAATATTCACTGAATTGTTTCTGCCTGCGGCTTCGCCTGCAAGTCCAGGATAAAAAGCAGCCCATGTGTGCCAGTGGCTTCGGATACAAGCCATTTTTTATCTTGGTATTGCAAACCTACGTATATACCATACTATACCAAATTTTCAGACGGGGCCCTATAAGGCTTATGTTCAGCCCGGGTTGCGGGGTAAGCGCAATGAGGCACCGCGACCTCGGCCCAGAGCAGGAGAAGGAACAGGGGGGGTTTTTGGTCAGTAAAAGTCTGACACTACCTCCCGCCCGGCCCTGGGCGGGAGAAGTCATTTGATGATTTTCCCATCACAAAAAAAAAACTATACCAAATTTTATTCAGATCCGTTTAGTAGTTTTGTGCCAAAGAGTAACAAGTATCTATCTATCCATATTTACAAAATTTTACGTTTATAAAACATGTAATATAAGTAGAAAGTAGTTGTTATTCATAGATCAATTTCCCTCCAGCTATAAGTAAGTCACAAGTTCCGTCAAAACAGAAAAACAAAACTATAAAATATGGTAACTATAGAATAGAATAAAAAAACCCGAAAACTCACTTCGAATAATTTCCAACGAGCACATAACACGAGAGTCTCTGAAAAACGAACCGCATAAAGTTTCGAAGTCATTGTACCTACTTTCGCGGGATATAATGATGAACAGCGTAATATACATAGATGAAAAAGTATAACTTGCCGCAGTAAGGCGTTGAATTAGCCCAGTGGCTTGTGAAAGTTAACTCATTTCCTTGAAAAACTCCTTTTGTTGCGTGCACTCCGTCGGCACGTACCGAGTTATCCGGAAACTTTCAGAATATTACCTACATTTCCTCTCTGTAATTAGGTTTACAAATATTTTTGTTTGCACACCTTAATATATCTTTCATGCCTGTCTTGTTGACCCACGTTACGTGTGTCGTTTGTTCCTATTTATCGGTAAACTTAAGGAATTACTTCTGTGAAATTAAGATTAGGGTACAAAGGAGTGTAAGATGAATGTGAAGAAAAAACTGCTGAAAGATATATTACTTGTGTTGTTTTTACAAACTTTTTCGTGGTACATATTGCTTACGAAACAAGAAATAAGGTCACGTGAATAAAGAGAGCTAAATGCAGTTGTTATAACTCGTCAATAACAATGCCTTTTTTGAAATTACGAAAATGATAATAATGCGGGAAATGGCCAGTTTTAATGTCGAGTGTGAAAAATACGAGAAATAAGTATAATATTAAGTCAATGAACGAAAGTATAATTAGTTTAAATTTATAAAGCTTTCTTAACCGTATTATCACAATAATTATATTTCATGCATGTATCTTGAATAGTTATACCTACATTAATATTTCTCTTTGTTTCTGTTTATTTACTAAATAGGTATATATTCTCTACTTGACCTAAAGGTTAACTGATAGAGAATGCAACATGGCAATTAATTCGCTATATATACCATGGCCTCACAGGAAACCGGCGTGAAACAACCACAGCGTTGTGTTTCGCCGTGTGAGTGAGGTTACCGGAGGCCAAATCCTTCTCCTCCACCAATCCCTCCTCAATCCCTAATCTCCAAATCCCCAATCTCTAAAAGGTCGGCAACACACTCCTCCGTTGCCGGTGTCCATGGGCGGCGCTGATTGCTTACCATCAGCGAATCCGTCTGCTCGTTTGCCGACCTATTACATTTTTTTTTTTGTACATTGAAGCTGAAATAAATAATTAAAGCATGTTTAAGTATGTTTTGAAAAATACACATGGCTTATTTTTATAGAAGAAACTGCCCAATTTGGAAATAAAGAAATCCAATAATATTTTGTGTATTGCATTCCCATGATTTGAATGAGCAACATTTTTGATGTCCTAGTGACATGTACAATGTAACGATACGTCGTACGATGACAATAGCCTCTAACTCCTCCCGTGAGAATATCTTCATAAATACATTTACGTAACAAAGAAACTTTGGACAACCAATTAATATTAAACTCACTTTACAGATTAAAAGAGTCTTGTTTTGCACTATCGTAAAACTTTTCATAATATGCACACTAAACTTTGACACTTGAGGCTAAGTTAATTTTAAATATAAATTCCCCCTTGACTTGTTCAAGTGAAGTAGCTTCGAAATTTTTAATAAGAAATTCTTTTAGAAGCTTCACATTTTTATCGTGTTTTTGACGAAATTTAATAAAATATTTATCAAATTTATGGACAAGTTGTTCCAATACATTTGCTTGGTAACAAATTGAAACAATCGTTTTTATCATTCGACCGTTATTTGGAGCAGTCATGTCTTCAAATCGGCCATCTAACAATGTCCAGATTACAAATACGGCGTAATGATGCGACAAATGTTCGTCTGCGACAATGCCAATAACAAAACGGAGGAAAAAAAACAAACGAAAACGCCACTTGAAGCGAGCGGAGTTTTGTGGAATTAAAATCTTTTCTCTTTGCATTTTGGTTCAGAATTGGAGCACGGCGTAATAATTGATTGGATTATACCTTTCATCGGGCCAGTGGTACGTGAGCCCTGTACATGATGTGTGTATGGGAGAGAATTTATTTACTAACTGTGACAATAAAACGCGTTATCTACGTCATGCAAATTCATTGGTTTCGAACAGTGGACATTGTGACATGAATAAAATATTATTTAGCTTAAAGTTTACCGTTTGAAACTGAAAACTGTTCTGTTATTACGAGTCGCGTGGTTTGATGCAGGTTATTGGTATTCGTGGGAGAAATTTCGCTTGTAATATAGCGTACAGGCGTTTTTCGCTCTCGGTTTAGGGAACTGGGAACTCGGAATGATTTGCATGCAGAGCGTGACAAACAATAAATAATATCGGGATAAATATATTACGATAAAATGTTATGTAATATGTACACCGTAATCTATGCTTCTGTGTAGTTGTTGCGCATTTTATTACAAGAACCTATTTAGTTTCTAGTACCCAAATATTAGAATAAACTCAACTTTAATGTTAACAAAATACACAAAAATCTAATACTAAAGCAAAGTAAAGCATTTATATCCCAGACTAAGATGTTCAGTGAAAAATGTACCACGTATATCAACGTCGGCCAAAGAGTCAATTCGCTCAGTTCGAGAACGCGTCTTATTTGGAGAAGGGTATGAACCTAAGTACGGGCTAATGTTAGCAAGATATTGCCAGTAAACAGGGACTGACGGGGGTTAACAGTAGTGTAAGCAAAGTATTACAAATTTACGTTAAAGGAATGTAAGTTTTATCAAACGAAATGGGCTGCAAGAGAAGGGTTTCATTTTGGTTTAAAAATAACAATAGTTTTTTGTATTGATGGATGTGTTTTGTATTTTGGTATAGTAATAGAAATACGGAATAATAATAATTATAGCAAAATAAATATAATTTAAGTGGAGAGCCAAGGTTCGTCGCGAATGGATCGGCTCGACCGAAGTGATACCACGGCCTCACAGAAAACCGGCGTGACATAGTGTTGTGTTTCGCGGTGTGAGTCAGGTTACCGGAGGTCCAATCCCTCCCCATCCCCCATCCTTTCACAATCCTTAAATATCCTATACCTTTATCCCTAAAAGGCCGGCAACGCACTCGAAAACAACTCCATTGATGTTGTGGGTGTCCATGGGCGGCGCTGATTGCTTACCATCAGGTAATCCGTCTGCTCATTTGCCGACCTACACCATAAAAAAAATAGGGTATTCTTTTATATAATACATAAGTTTAACAGCTTTCTTAAGGAACTTGACTAGTTACGATAGAGGCTCATACTAGTTAGGTATAAGCATTGCGCATTGCTCGACGCGACAAACGACACACCGCATCTCGTTCTGTTTATCGTGCAATATTTCTTAGAAAAGTTATATAAGTACCTATAATATAAAAATATTTGCTGACTGCTTTGACCGAGTCTTGAGTTTTTCCAGTTGAGCTATAATCTTTAGTAATAGCATTGATTTTCACTGTAACGAACGTTTGAAATGGATTATTTCCGAGTGGCTTTACATTTTCGGGGTTACTGGTGTATGTTGTGTTTCTCGCATCTTTAGGCTAATGTGCGAGATGGGATAGATGTCTAAGTAACTGTACCTAATATGGATAACTGATTAAAGTTATTAGTGTTAATAATATGTCTTTTAGTAATTCTCAGTAGAGTGTGTAGCAAAGCACATAAGTACTATGTAGGAGAAATTCCGCTTTATGATACCAAAAATTTAAAATTTTGTTCTTATTTCAACTGTTATTAAAAGGATATCCTATATGCCTCATGTTGCAGAAATACTAGAGATGTTTTTAGTAAAAAAGAGTTTAAAATCCCTAGTATTAAGAGGATTTTCAACCTCAACTTAAAAAATAATCTTACAATTTTCTGATTGCAACGTAGCTTGCAGGGAAATGAACACTATAGTAGTGGTTTTAACTGTACTATCAAACTTTAATATTTTAATGTACGTATTAAATTTACAATGTATGTATATAAGAGAAATATGTCCGCATGTTAGTTTCGAAGGTATTAAGTTATTACGAAGTCCTGACGGGTTGTTGAGGAGCCCCGATAAATTAATGTCTCTGGGGCATTATTAAATTCTGGAAACTATGATTCCTCTTAGGGATTAATACAATGGATCATAGTATATATGTATTGTGTTTCTAATCTGACTTGTTGAACTATTAATATTATATTATTTTAGAACAACACCGTTAGATTTAATGGATTTGATTTTGAATTTTGTATGATGTTTCGCATATAGAATTTTGAAATTCGCAATCGAAAAGTAAGGCAGACTTCCTTGGATTCTCTTAACTGCTTTTTTTTTAAGTTACACAATTATTAACCGCCTAGTTTAATGTGTAGCCTACTTTGTTTTTGTACTTTATCAAAAAAAGACATATACGTATATACCTACCAACTGAATAAATAGCTATATAATGTACATATATGAATAAATTCTAATTATTAAGTATATTCAATCCAAAATGATATTAGAAAATACTTAATCAAACTTTCATTTATTCATTTTGTTTTTCTATTAAAGTACATATCCCAGTGCAGCCAGCAAGTCAGCAAAAATATGGCGTCACAAAATTCACAATCAATGTCGAGTTTAACAATGCGACAAAAGTATTGAATGATACTATATAGTTGTCGATATACAAATTTTTAATATACTTTATTTTTGACGTCACTGAAATCATTGTTAGCAAAAACTATTTACATAAACGGGGAATCTAACCCAATAGATGTTAGATAAAGGCAGCATATTCATCAAGCTAGGGTAATAAAGTTTGAGGGAGGTTTGTGAAAAGCATTTTTCAACCTCTTTTGAAACCATTTTATCTTTTTGTTACTCGATAGGCTGCAAATTTGGCCAATGGAGCGTGCAGCCTGCTTCGTGACATTTTATTGAACTCAACCTATAACGCAATGCTGCTGGCTAGAAATATTTTTTCTATTTTTTTATTGTTTCTTGTTTTACTTACATCACCAGCAATTTAAAAGTTCTCCAAACTGGAGTTCCTTAATTAATGATATATGCTCATATAATAATTTTCATTATACGGATATAAAACATATTATAAATAAATTAATGAAACTATTTATAGCCTAATGCAAGTGACAACAATGGCACACAAAACATTGGCAATTCATTGTCTCGAAAAAAAATAATTAAAAGAATGCTTAACGAAAACATACTTTGAAAATTTAAATACAAATTCAACAAATAATATAGTAGTGATTTCGTTGAAGATAGTGCGGGTTCGATTCCCGAAACGGAATGTAGCGGCACTATCACGTCGCTACATTACTTAGATACGATAGAGATAAGACATACATGTTAATTGTTGCACGTTTGTTAGGATAGCTAAATCTGAAAATCTCACGCATCTTCTTAGTATATAAGCACCAGCAATTAAAGTAATAAACAGACCTTAACCATCTACAGTCTCATTATTTACCTTGCCACGAAGTCTGGCAAATTGGTGACCCGACGAAGAACAATCAACATGACTCATTCACCCTGCAAATCAAGCAGCAGCCAACAAGAAGCCTTGGAGATATCAGCCGGAACCGGAATTTTGGAGGGACCAACCCAGATTATGGTTTAAGCAACTAGAAGCCATAGTAGCACCACAGAAGCAAGGAGACGATTACAAGTACTATACGGTCATTGCAAAACTGCCAAAAGAAGAAATAATACAGGTTAGTGACCTCATTACTTGCCCACCGCCAATAGAAAAGTACAAGGCTATCAAAGAACGCCTAATCAGTTGCTATGAGGAATCAGACCAACGTCAGCTCCAAAAATTATTGTCTGAAATGGATCTCGGCGACCAGAAACCATCACATCTTCTGCGCAAGATGCGGACCCTGAGTAACGGAAATATCAGCGACGAAACCATCAAACTTCTATGGTTGAGGCTTCTGCCACCATCAGTGACTTCGGTTCTAGCAGTCACAGAAGACATAGATGTGAACAAGATGAGCCAGATCGCGGACAAGATATTAATAAATTCAACACGTACAGAGGTGTCAGCTGTAAACGGCAACAAATCTGGCGACGATACAATGTCATGCATACTAGCACAGTTAGCAGAAATGCAATTGGAACTAAATGCAATTCAGCAAGGTCAAAAAAACTATCGACGCAGCACTCAAAGTTATTCCAATCGTCGGCATTTCCTACCACAGTCAAGTTCAAGAGAAAGAAGGCACTTTTGTTTTTACCATGGAAGATTTAAAAAATATGCACAAAAGTGTGTTCAACCTTGTGATTGGAAACAGGATCTCAACTCAAGGAAACAGGGAAACTAATTGAAGCACGGACAACGGCGGAACTCTGTGCTATTCACCCGTCCAACCGCCTCACTATTACCGACCGAAAAAGTGGTATGAGATTTTTGATTGACACGGGAGCAAATATTTCAGTTATTAGCAAGCCACAGAGACATTCACTAATACAAGATGAACAATGTATACTTTATGCCGCCAATGGTACAAAAATTAAGACATATGGTGAAAAAACACTCTCTTTAAACTTCGGGCTACGAAGAAACTTTGTATGGAACTTTGTCATCGCCGATGTAACACAACCGATTATTGGAGCAGATTTTTTAGAGCATTATAAGCTATTAGTCGATATAGCTGGTCGAAAACTCATAGATAGGGTAACTGAGCTGACAACGCCCGCAACCCTGATCAAATCGACGCAGCAAACAATCTCCCTCATGCCGCTGAATATCAAACTATCTTAAACAACTACCTGCACGACTCTAAAAAGAATGATAATTCTCCAATTTCTTGGACAACAGAGGCCGAAAAAGCTTTTGATAAATGCAAGGAAAATATAATGAACGCAGTATTAACAGTTCACCCCTCTCGCACCGCCCCTTTGGCACTTATGACGGACGCCAGTTCGACCTGTGTTGGCGCAGTTCTGCAGCAGAAGTCAGGACGTAATTGGGAACCATTAGGATTCTTTTCAAAGAAATTAAGTGATACTCAACAAAAATACTCGACATTCGACAGAGAGTTGCTCGGAATATATATGGCAGTCAAACATTTTCAAAGGTTAGTCGAAGGAAGAGAATTTACTATCTTTACAGATCATCGACCTTTGACTTACGCATTTTCCCAAAAACCGTCATCTAATGATACGCCACGGCGAATACGACAACTGGATTTTATTTCACAATATTGTACCAACATTCAACATATAGAAGGACGTGACAATATTGTAGCAGACGCATTGTCACGGATAGAACAAATTGATGTGCCATCACCGATTAATTATGCTGATTTAGCAAGATGGCATGAATAATGCATGGCATGAACAAAGGCAACAGTTTTTATTTCCTTCGAATTAGCAACAATGACATTACATTACGCATAGGATGTAATTTATCAGCAAGGTTAAGTTATTATATAATTAGGTACATACTAATTTTTTTCAATTTATATGTTAATTATTTTTAAAAGGGGGGAGTATATGTAGCGGCACTATCACGTCGCTACATTACTTAGATACGATAGAGATAAGACATACATGTTAATTGTTGCACGTTTGTTAGGATAGCTAAATCTGAAAATCTCACGCATCTTCTTAGTATATAAGCACCAGCAATTAAAGTAATAAACAGACCTTAACCATCTACAGTCTCATTATTTACCTTGCCACGAAGTCTGGCAAACGGAACAACTCTTTGTGTGATCCACAAATTGTTGTTCCGTTATATAGATAGACTACGCCGTAGTTAATGTCTACGAATCGTAGCCGTAGCATATGCGTAACAAATAGACAAGCTAGTTCTTAACGTGAACAGGAGCATTTTGTGGAATTACAATACGTAAATGATTTTTTTTCCACAAACCATATTTCTAAGTAGACATACGGCACCCACGTCTTTGGAGCAGGAAAAGCCTTGTGACAGGTAACTTTTGATATTTAACCATTTTCTTTTTAGCAACATTATGTAGGCATTAAAACAAAAATTCCATTTAGGAATATAATGTTTGTCTCACACGTTTCTTAAGTCTTCTTGTGACTTATATAGCTATAATCGATTTAGCAAATATAAAGATTAAACGTAACCCAACAAATCAATGAGCTGCTACTCGAAATTAAACCTTATCACTTCATCCCAAACTACATTTTAAGTCTGGCGTAGCATTAAGAGTTCAACAATCTGAAGTAGGTAATACTTTCAACTTTGCTACAATGAATGCTTCAAGAAGTATGTACATTATATAAAAGGTACAGAGCAGCATGTATGTGGATACCGACACTTTATTTACAGAGCGAAGATACGAGACTCTTTGCTCGGATTTTTGGTGAGGTTTTATACACATGTGCCATTGACTCTTTCTGTACTTTTTGAGACATCTCGTACTGTTTTACTAATAACTAAAACTATTTACTTACTTACTTTTCGAAAATAAATGTATAATATATAAATCGTTAAAGGCCGTTTACATGGCACACTAGAGCTCAAAAATATAAAATTAATCAGCCACGGATTTTAATAAAAGATTTTTAAGCATTAGACTTATGTTCATTTTTACAATAAATAACTGAAAAAATATGCAGGAAGTCACTATTCCACGCGAACGGAGTCGCGGGAGAAACTAGTTTAGTTATAAATAATGACATAATTATCAGTATTTAACTGACCCAGAAATTGGATCAGAACTCACTTTGTATTACTTTAGGAACTCCTAGCAGTATCAGATGGTTAATGATTACAAATTGATTTAATTGACAAATGACTTTAGAATCTACGTAATATATTTTAGGGTGGTTATTAATCTAGCAACTTAAGCCGTGTCGGTGAGTTCTAAGTTATAAATGATGGTATTTTATTAAGCCCGGCTTAGGTTTCTGTCTAGAATTAGGTTCTCGAAGCCTCGTTTATAAAGATCGTGTCAAAATCTTTATTAAATTGAATGTAATTGCTTCTTTGACATAATAAATGTTGTTAAATTTTATGAAGATTTAATTACTATTTACTAGAGACAGATTTTATTATTATTTCGTTTAGACTAAGTGTGGAAGAGCCATGCTCGACACAAATGGGTCGGCCCAACTGAGGCCGTCACCCACCACATCACAGCGCTGCGTTTCACGAGGTTTCGAGGTCCAATCCCTTCCCTCCCCAAATCCCAATCGTTAAATTACCAACACCCTAATCCACACCGTAACGAAATGTAACTGCTCCGTTGTTGTGGGTGTCCATGGGCGGCCCTGACAGCATCAGGTGATCCGACTGCTCACTTGCGAAAAATCTGCGGTAATAAGGTTTTTTATGAGATCTGAGAGAGATTTGGCGTCGCGTTGCGACTTTGGGGGTCAGCAATTTAAGGATTGGTGACATGGGGAGCGGACAGATCATACTACACTGTTTTTTGTTGGTTTTCTTTGAATCCGTGGTATCACACTCATCAAAGCATCCCATTCGTGGCGAAACATAGCTCTCTTACACTTAAAAGTACGGGGCTAAATAACTTAAAGTGGAATAACAAACAAACAATGTAAGGAATATTATAACTGTGTGAATAATAAAGGTATATAAAACATACTCGTATAACTGACTGGAAGTAGGCGTTTAACTACACCTACATGTTTTCTTTACAGAATTATAAGTGTGTTGCTATGTCACCTTTGTAATGTTCCACTGCAAGACCTTCTCTTCATAAAAGGTTATGTATGCCATAACTGTTCGCTTGATAGTTTATCTTTGCTTGTGTAAGTTCGCAGTTTTAAAAATTGTCAACACTCAAATCGTTTAATTCAAATAGACTACTTACTACAAGCAATTTTTAACGTCAAACAAAAAACAAACATCGTAAAGTTTGTGTCTATCGATATGTCCTCTAGTGAACCGATTTGCTCGTTCCAATGGAGAAGAACGAGCAAGATACTCCATGGTTACTCTTTCAACAATCAATTTCACAATTCATTTTTGTTACACCAACATCAACGTTTGTTACATCAGTGTCCCTGTCGAATGTCTTTCAGATGGTTTTATAACTTCTATTGACGGAGTATTGTATAGTAGTCCGAAGTCAGAGAAAGAACGGGGAGATTTTAAGTCTCTAAGAGTCTGACATCCCTCATCCATCCTCTCCCTTTATTATTTAATCACTTCTCGCTGTCCCTCTGGCATACGGGGACAGCGGGTCATGATTAAATTTATTTCCCGTTCTCCCATAACGTATATTCGGCTTACGAGGACAACGGGAAGTAAACTTTTCACGAGTTGTTGTTGTATTATGTTGTTAGATTAGCTAAGAAAAGGGGAATAAAACAACACTTGCCTAAAAATAATGATGATAGTAAAAAGCTACATTGGAAATAATAAACAATTGCCGTCCCATTCAGGGCGTGAGAAAATATTAGATTAGGTACATATTATTTACTTTTCTCAAAAAAAAAACTTACTGAGAGAGGGATAATGGCAAATTGTACCTTTTCTATTCTGCTATCACCACACGGCTCTCAACTTTATACTTACTTTTATTACCGATACCTAATATAATTTTAAAGAAATAAATCGAATTTAAAGTCTAATATCGATATAACTTTCCAGGTCACTTGTATCTACAACGTAATCCAATACAGCTAATTTTAAGTGCAAACTTCACAACTCGATATGAGAACCTCGTAATAGCAGATCACTTTATGTTGGTAGAACGTACACTTTAGCTTCAACAGCTTAACAGAGCTATAATAGCTTGGAACTCGATATCCAATGAAGTTTGACTCAAGCTAATAGCCAAGGCGCACTTAATAGCAAACGACGTCTCCCAATGAACGTATAGGAGACTAAGAAATTAATTGAATTTAATATTTTTTGGAACCTAGTTTTCATTAATAGTTTTCTTGACATTGACATTGTTTTAAAAACAAGATGTTAACTAGATTTTTTTTTAAACTTTGTTCCATACTATGTTTTTCTCCCATATCTTGAGCGCGTTTACTAACATACAAATTAACATGTGAATTTCGGAACAATTATTTTCTCACAATTTTGTAGTTTCGTACGGAAATCGTAACCCCGATACGTTGCACAGCAGCCAGTTACCCAACTACTGCCAAACAAGCAGTCATAAAACAATTGCCTAAGAAAAATGTGTCACCTCCTTCTTAAAGCTCACTAGATGGCGTTGTTTTACTTTTGAATACTCATAAGAAGTAATAATAATATGCCAGAATAAGTGACAAAAAAACATTAAAACTAAAAAGAAGAAAAGCTACATTAGGTTGATATATGTATAATGTTGACAACATTTTCTCTAAAATGCAATAGTATTTAGTTCAACGAAATAATGGACATAAAAAGTCGGCGGCTGCACTATAAATGTACATTCCAACACAATTTTTGTTAACGCTCACATTCAATGTTCGTTCACAAAAAACATATAAAAGAAACACACGAAAAATTCTTAAGCACAAAAATTGCGCGACAAAATCCCGTTACTACATAACTGAAGTACGCTTTTACAATTCAAAATCTTGTTATTTTATTTGAAAATGCAATCAGATTTCTTGAAAATTCATTATCCTACTTATATCAAAAATGTGAAAATACAGTTTTTCAAAACTCAGTTTTTATTTTAAATTTGGTAAGTAGATAGGGGATATCCTGGATTAACACCAGGCTTTTTATCAACATACCAGGCGGGCGAATTTGGTCATTATCCCTAATTCAGATTCCGTGCTTTAAGAATCGTTAAAATTTAAAAATCGAAAACACTCTATTTACTCCTTCCTACCCGGGAATCAAAACTGAGATCTCTAGGTCAACTGTCAGTCTATCGATCACTTTACTATTGGGGCTATGGAAACTGTTCAAGTACAATTTTATGTCCCAAAGTTATATTAACTGTGTGAGGCGATTTCTTGATATCGTATATTCTAACAATGTATCCGAACGATCTCACGTGTTGAATTCAAGTACAGTCTCTTATTAGAGGACATTGTAGTACCAGGGAAACTCGTAATCGGCTCCAACAGAATGAAACTACTGGTTGCAACTATTACCTACTTCTGAGAACGGAACAAGTATTAAGCAGATGTTCTAAGAGCGATAAAATTGTTACAATGTGTTTGTTATGTAACCGAACCTTAGACTGAGACTTGGGTAAGTTCTAAGTTGATAGATTCATAATTAAAATGTGCATGGACCCGATGTTCCAATTTTAAATTTCAAAATGCACATGTTCCAAATTACGTTCAAGGCAGTTTCAACTCTTCTGTTGTATGTGTGTGTCCTAGTGTAATGGGCGGGGCTGATTGCTTACCATTGGTTAAGAAGGATCTAACCTATAAACATGAAATGGCTATTGTTCGAAGTTTTAGTCAAGTTGACGATGTACAACATCCAGAATAAAATAGGTATAGTATTTATCTATATAAACTTTAGAGAACACTATAAAAAACATAGGACCAACTTAAAACTTAGTGATGCTACCTACTGACGGATTGTTAGATAAAGAATCGTAGTTTCTGTCTCGTAAATGTTTATTTACGAACCCAGTCAGTCACAAAAATCTTTACTGGAATACCAATACGCGATTCCTAAATAAACGGCATCGGAAAAATTTCCCTAGCAAAGAATCCGACCAATAGCGAGGCGTCCTATCTTTATACCAGCAGTGATCCGAACGGCGAATTATGTTATTACTCTGTTTTCTTTATTCAGACATCTCGGCTTTATCGTGGTTTATGGTAATCGACTCCAATATTTGTGCCTCGGCTAACGGCCATCCCATAATGCACAGCTTAAATATTACTTGGATCTCTGCGAAGAATTTCGAGAAAATTTTCAACGTTGATTTGGAAAAAAGTATATATTTAAACTCATTGTTGATGTAAAAGAATAGACCATTTCGTGTTCTTTTTTTAAACTTTATATGGGATTAGGTAGTAAAATCAGAAAATGAATATTCGATTGGAAATTGACAAAGCGAAACTCCTTAGGTATTTAAAAACATGTCTTTAAAGAAGGATTCGGTCTATAAAAGTGCTATAATTTATTTATTTATTTATTTATCTAAAAAAGGTACACCAACAGCTTCTGTATACTTATAGCAAATTAAATAAAACAATGATAACATAGGTTTTGGCCTTATACAGTCGCCAATTACAGGTAACCAGCATTCTTAAAAGGTTTATAGATTATTCTTATCTTTTATACTAAGGATGTTTTCTGAGCTAAATCTTTTATTTTATTCTCGTTTGATATTTGTTTTCAATATGGTAGTTTTGTACATTTTTATTCTATTATTAAATTCATGCGTCATTCAACCATTAATGCCCGGTTTCTGAGGTACAGTTAACGGCAGTTTATCGATTCGATAGCGCTATTGGTTCGATAACTCTTACAAGTACGTTTCTGAGCATTGCATTGTTAGATAAACTCCGCTTAAACTAAAGCTATCTTAACTCGCCATTTGGTGCCGTTTATCAGTTCCATAACTTTATTTCACGTTTCGTATGTCAACCAATACAATTTTTGTGGTAAATTTCAAAACTATTTCAATAAGTAAAAGTTGCTTTAGTTGCTAATTAAGGAAGAGCAATGAATAGGAGCATATTAAATACAAGCAGTTCATCTGAGTCCGATATGGAAGTACTAGAGTTTATTTCTTGTATTTCTGTACCCAGAAACTTAAGACAAAGAAGAAATCCTTTAGAAATGTTTACTGATGAAAAATTTACTTTAAGATATCGTTTTCGTTTTTCAAAGCAACCGACAACAATGTCTGTTTGTCGTTTCTTTTTTTTCTAATTGACACTGAGACGGTGTTCAATACAACCAATGCTAAATAACAAATTATCATTATATGTTAAATGAAACAGTATTTGGTAACTTAAAACTTAAAAAAAAATTATTTACCTAATAAACATGTAATAAAGCTGAAATAGAATAAATAAAATCAAAATTTAGTTGTTATCCTTAAAAGACCCATCTATTGGCAAATTAAGGAACTTACTATCCTTAACATAGTTATTGAACGGCTCGTTGTGTATTCAGAAACGCAGTGACAGTTAACCGACGTTTATCTTATTGATAACTTTATTGAACCAACAACTATTTTAAACATAACCGACGCCTTCAGAAACCGGGCATAAATAATTTATCTGTTAGTATTATAAGAAAACAGTAAGTATGTAACTAGCGCCATCTGTTATTATTAATTTGTAAGGTTGATTTTTTATCCTCGAATCAAATCTATTGAAACATCACCGCGTATTGTATTTTAACTATCGCATTCAAAACTTTAGATCATCTTTTTCGACACTTTGTGAATCATTTTATATAGAATATACCCTTTCAACTTTTGATTAATCAACGCAATTCCGTCGGTATAGATTGAAAAAAAGTATTCAAAACTGAAATTGCTGCAACTTGTTGCTGCTTCGTTTAAATTCATGAAAAGAGAATCGAACGAGTTTCGTACGAAGATGAAATATCGGGCGATTCGGCACACAGTCAATTTTAATAGTAATTGAATACAGTACTAGCTCGTCTAGTTAGTGTTTTTTTTATATTTCGTAATATTACCTTGTAATTTTGGAAGAATTTTAGAAATTACAATTCAAATCATAACACCATTAAAAAAAATTAAAAAATACTATACTTACCTAATTCAAGAATGAGTTTAGATACTTCATAATCGAAATACCTAAAATCATGCCTAAAATAAGTACTTTCGATTTATCTACCAATGAGGTTGTGATTTGCGAAGTATTGGCACCAGTGACAAATAAATACCCAAAAAAAAAAAAAATATGTGGTAAATGGTTCATACAAATTACGTTCTATATTTAAATTTGTATAATAAACCAGACTTTGTGAACAGGCCCTGTAGTGCTCTTTTGATTTTAATTAAAACAGTTTATTTTATCAACAAGACTATCGCTTATGACTTGAACTTTTGTAGAGAGCGGCTTAACAATACTTGTATTGTAGTTGGAAACGACTTCAATTTCCATGGAGTGTATTGATAAAACTCTTGTTTCTAACAAATATTAATAATATTTAGAATACTAACAATATTACTTTTTTACAAGATTTTCTTTTCAAAAATTGTATTGTGTTTTGCCTCGTTAATGAGGTTTTGTTTATATTTAGTGATGGGTAGTGATAGCCGCTATCACGATTGATGGGTAGCGATGATGTGTCCCACGATGGGGCAAACCTGCCCATAAGTAACCTATTCGCTCGGGCCTTGAAAACATCCAGGTTAACCCTTCGTAGAACGCAGGCTTACCGGAGGCTTTGTCCTCCCAATCCTCCCTGCTCCCAAATCCTTAAATCCCTAATTATAAAGATTGGCGACGCCCTTATTAACTTATTTAGTGTTGAGGGTATAAATTGTCTGTATACCGCTTCTCACCGTTTGCCGCTCAATCCCATGAAATAATCTTTTAGACAGTGGTATCAATTGAACAAAGCGAATGCAATCTTTTTCCTTGTAGAAATGACACAATTAGTTATAGATGTGTACCTAATATTCTTTCTAATATCGTCCCCTGAATTTTCCAAAAAGCCAAGAAATTGCTGTCCATTTTTGCAATATTAGATTCTCTAGAAAACCTTTCTGCTTTAAGGAAATCCTCGACGGAAGTCGTCCAATAGTGTTGTCAAATAAAACTCGGCTACAGACTTCATTTTGAAAGTGATGTGCCATTTTTATTATGCAAAATATAGGGGTTTTATAAACTTAATCAAATGAAAGGAGAACAACTTTTCTTTAGTAACCGGAATATCACTGCAAATCTATAGTTTTGGGGATAAAAATGACTCTTTAGAGAGGCAGTATAACTAATAGCCAAATGATTAACCGATTTTAATCCAGAATATTTCAATAAAACTCCTTAGAGTTTATGTCCAAAATCGATCTTTACCCGCAGATTTTGCATCGAGATTGTTTATGGATTTCGGCCTTAAGTGTCCACTACAATTCAAATAAAATCATGTAAGAATATTGTATAGTATTAAATATTGAATTTTTTATGGCATACGAGCAGACTGGTACACGGAGAAGTGAGAAGAGTGTTGTGAACCTTTTAGGGTTAAGGATTTGAGGGTTGGCGGATTTGGGGATTAGGAATAAGAGGGGAAAAGTCTCCGGTAACCACGCAAACGTTGGTTCACGCTGGTATTCTGTGAGGTCGTAGTATCGCTCCGGTCTAGCCTGCCCATTCACACCGAAGCATGGCTGTCCTACACTTAAATAGATTAATAGGTTACATTATTGAACTTCTTAGAAAAAAGCTACCTTACATTTCAATAATAAGATGTCAGGATATTTTTAAATCACATTTTCAAGTTATTACGTTACTGACAGTCAGTTGTTATTAAGAATTCAGATCACGACTGTTACAGAATATAAAGTACGATACAAATTCGAATTATTCGAAGCGAATCGTTATTAAGAGAATGTTTTTGTCAGTCTCAAAATATTTTCATGTGTCTTTTTCCGACTTATAATATATTTATATACCTATAATTATGTTCTTTATAAGTATATTTAGATATCACTGATGTATGGCAAGGAAAATAAGGGTTGATGACATTGATGTCCGTATTCGATGAATAGTATCGTGAGTCATACTATTTTTTTGAAATAACAACTTTTTCATGTGATTTAACAGAGTTGGCTGCGCGACGTCGCCACGACACGCACGCTGCTCATGAATAAGAGTCCCGTTGTGACTTGAAACTAGTAGAGCTTTTCTTAGTTAATTCACGTGAATACCAAATTATTTTTATTTATGTATCAAACGTCAGATGGGAAGGTATTTATTCTTATCAAATGGAATCAAATACTTTAATGGACATTCTGATGATGATATGAAACTTCTCGATTTAGTACAATGTTACTGAGTGGTGATATACGAACCTCTCACTCCTAAACTACACGGCTTTGATTGCACAGTTGACGCCATGGCTGGTTCAATTCCCGTACGGAAAAACTCTTCGTGACTTCCATAAATTGTTGTTCCAGGTCTGGGAGCGACGAGTATCTGACATTGTATGTTTATAAACGTAAAAAAAAGTTGTGTGTCGTGTAGACACAGAAAAAAAAAGATATTGAGGGGCAATCTTTTTTTAAAAAGTCTTTATTCATGTTGTACTGTTGTGCACATAAGTACTGTTTTTTTTTGTACTAGAAAGCTTTTTGTTTTATATTATAAAAAATAAAACACTAACTGATGGGCATAATACATTTTTATTGATAAATTAATTGGTATTATTGCCATTTTTAATTGGAATGGAATTAATTTTATACTTAACATGCATTCCAACGTTCCGAACGTAGTTCAACATCAAGTATTGATTCAAACTTAATGTACGGTGTTAAAATCCTTATGACACGACTGTAATATATTTGTTCATTCAATTACCTACCTTATTTATAGAATGTCAAAGGTTGATATCCCTTCCAAAATTAATTTCAATTAGATTAAATTCCGGTTGAATATATTTTATGAGAATATCAATTTGGGAGAATTCAAATAAGGAATCTTTTGGTTTTAATTTAGTTGTTTATCTATGAAAACCAAATTAATTTTAGTTATTTATAGTTGAACGTTGATACTCTCTCTTTTTCGTTTCATTATCTTGTTGATTGAGTGATTCCAAATTCGAAGTTAAATATTACTTATGGACTATTTTTGAGTGTTATGGTACATAAATTTCTTGAAAGGAATAGATTGAGTTATTCGGTATTTGAATTTATTTAAGTTTTTGCACAACAGTAAGGAAAAGGAGGATTTAATGCTAAAGGAATTCTTTGCTGAAATGTGATGTGATAGATGATGGAGGAAAAAGCCAACGATAGATGCAAGAAGCCTCAAACAGCCAAAAGACCACGCTAGATGGGTCCCTACAGTGCATTTGTTCAGCCGGAGCTAGCGCGATACGGTACTGCGGCCTCGGCCGAGAGCAGGAGAAGGAACGAGGAGGGTTTTAGAGTCTGGCATTGCCTCTTGCCTCACCCCAGGGAACAGAAGTCATTTGATGGTCTTCCACTCACAAAAAGGTGCAAGAAACAAGCAAATCCTGAAAATCGAAACTTCATTACCAGTATACACATGACTCCGCTAATATCTTCAGCAGGAGCTTCCGAAGTAGTAGTGGAAGATAATCGGCTCACAGCTTGTTCTACAGGACCCTTATGGAATAAAAGCCGTATTGTTGTGATAAGTTGTATTTTACTTTGACTCCAGGTTTCATGGAAAACAGTTGAGTTGAACAGACATAGTGTGGTTGATTTTCTCCACTCTTTATTTGATATGGCGGCAAACGTGTAACCTATCAGCGGGATATGTACACCCTAAATAAGAGATGAATTAAGAGTGAGTTGTCAACCTTTTGGAAGACCGCGATTTGGGGATTGCAGGTTACAAGGGGGAGGATCGGTTCATCTCATTCACAGAGTGGAACACGACAATTTGAACAATTTACGAGACCGTGATCACTCCAGTCTCCTTCACATCAAAGATGGCTCTTCCACATTAGTATTTGGTCAAAAATACTGCAATAATTATAAATTATACTTTATTAACGACACGTCCCGGCTTCGAACGGGTGCAAAGCTGCTACTAAATTTCTTCACTATTAAATGGATGAAACCTTCCTCTTCAATCACCCTGTCTATAAACAATACCGCATCAAAAACCGTTGCCAAGTTTTAAAGATTTAAGCACACATAGGGACTGAGAGTCACTTTGTTTTATACTATATTGTGATTTACGAAAAAATACTCAATATGTACTTGAAACCGTTCACTAGTAGAACTCTCAACAAAAGTAAAATGTAATATGTACACTATATAGGCGAGGTAGGCTATAATGTAACAATTTATGGAAGCACTCACTTGACTCAGGCACTTCACCACTTGACATACGTTGTAACTTGGCATCATAACACTTGACGAGTACTTTCAAACGACGTGAAGCTCTATTAAGATTAAAGGTTCCCGATGATGGTTGTAGTCCTTTTGTATTTTCCATGTTCGGTGTTTTTATTTAGAGAGTGTGAGTGTGTATGTGTGTGTAAGTGTGTGTGTGTGGATAAGTGTTATTTCAAACACCTTTCACCACGTAAGCCTTTGTAGTAGAGTATTTAGCTTAGCAGTAGAGTATTATAAGATTACTAGCTACTCTCACGCGGTTTCACCCGCTGCACGGCTCCATTTGATCGTAGCGTGATGTTTTATAGCCTTTAGTACTTAGGAATATTGTATCTATCTATCAGTGAAAGAATTTTGACAATCCGACCAGCGGTTCCAAAGATTACCCCCTACACACAAACTTACAAACATACAAACTTAAAAATTTTACCTCTTTATAATATTAGTATAGATTAAGTATTCTGTTTTATTGTTATTTTGTGTTAGGTTTAGTACAGGGCTTTAGCCGCGGTTGCTGTGATGTAAAGCGGCTCGGTTTGGAGCAGGAGAGGAGATCCGGGAAACTAACTCATTGAATGACTTTCCAAACGTTTTTACGCTTTTAACAATGAAAAATGTTTTTTATAAATTGAGGCGACCTGGTAAGTTACAGCAGTACTTGTGTTTGGGCTACCTGGTTTCTTCCCTTACAAGTCTAACATTAACCGTCAAATCATGAACATTAAAATGTTTGTTAAGCTCGTTAAAATACTGAGCGTTCAATTATCTTTTAGTGTATTCTGCTATGCGAAATCCGTGAACAACATGTATATTATAATTGTTTACAAATATGAAACTTTAAGAGATCGAAACTTCCTACTAATCTAATACATTATTCATTATCAAATCTCAGTTACGTAATTAGAGTACTCGATTGAATTGAATGTTAGTCGTTTGACACTTTGACACATTTCGTTCATTCCTAATGAGGTTTCGTACAAGAGTTAAGCCATAATACACGCGTCGTATCACCGAAACGTGGAAGGCCCGAACAGACCGGAGTCGTATTTTAGGGAACTGAGTAAAGTTCTGTAAGATCCGAAAAGGAGGATTCTCTGTCCAGACAAGGTTTCAACCTTGATAGGCTACTGGCTAACAAATATAAGTTGGGATTTTCTATCCCTGTTTAATCGCTTTCAAACTTCACTTGCGTGATGCAGGATTTGTGACGTCGTCCATTGAATGTGCTCAATCTTCTATGTGCCTCGTCATTTCACTTTATCTCTTGCCCGTAAGTTGATCATTTTAAGGCTATTGTCGATGCTTGACATGAGCGGTGCCAGAGTCAGTATAGACTGTCGACACGTAACCTTTATGAAATAACTTTTATGAAATACGGCGAAGAAAAAAATGGTGAGGAAACCTGGACTTTGGACTGGACATTTTTGTATTTCACTGCATTTAGCTTGTTAAATAAATCTAGAAGATTAAAAGGAAGATTGGATAACATATATATTATTGGTACAATAACGTTCAAGAATGGATTATTATTAACTCAAGCGTTGCTACGCCGTAGCAAGGTGTAGCAGTAGGCGTAGCACGACCGACACTCGTAGCGTCCTGTGTGTTTCAGTAATTTAGAGATTGTCGTTTGGTTTATTCAATTTGTAACTAAGCTATGCATGGTAACGGTTTAGTAACTGGCATCATACAGTGAAGGGAAACATCGTGAGGATATTATGACTTATGACTTATACTTACGCCTTGAGCAAACGTGGTGATTAATGCTAAAACCTTCTCCGTGTGACAAGAGGCTTTGCTCAGCAGTGGGTAATAATAGGCCGATGATGTGATGATGTAAACGTAACGTAAACGTGCGAGTAGACGCAAACTTCCATACAATGTAACTCGGTGGCACGTGTACCTCTACGCATATGCAACTGACTGCTCGAGCCTTGAATCACTATCTTTTACACTATTGCAGTAAATCCATACAAAGCCTCGAATCAAAACATTGTGACGTATAGTTTGGAGAAGAAACGAAATGGAATGCACAAAAAATACATATCGGAAAATATAGCTCAAGGGATTTGTGGATTCAATTTTTTTTTTGTGTGGGGTATATTATTAGTCCACTTTTCCCGACCAAAGCCGGGCGGAAGGGAGTGTCAGACTCTTACTGACTAAAACCACCCGTTCCTTCTCCTGCTTTGGGCCGAGGCCGACGTGCATCATTGCGGTTACTCCACAACCGCGGATGGTTATTTCTTAACACGTTCACTGCGCCATCATTTTCAAAGAACTTTCAGCTGGTGCTTTGGAGACCTAAAAGATCTCGAAACTAATCTGCCCTTTAGTGCGTTTGAGACCTAATCAGTCTCCTAAAAATACAGTTTTGACAATAACTCATATCTTCCAGAAAACCAATGACATATATTTTAAAGTTTATGTGGGTGAAAGATAGCCTGTTGCTCTATATTTTGCTAGGTTCGCACGCAGTTATGACATTTGTATAAACTACAAATACCAAAAAAAAATAGGTATCGGTCGTATCTCATACCGCAACCGAAGATAGTTCAATATGAGTAGTAAGTAGTGATGGGAACAAAATAATATCTCAGTTGTCGATTTAAAAAATTATTAATACTAGGTACTTCTAGTTTACTATAACAACGTTTTTGTTATAATGACTGAAATTGTTATTGCTAATGTTACCAGAAACTTGCCAGAGAGATGTGAAACCGGGTTCCCCGCCGTGTAGTAATGCTTACATAATTGTAACACTATAACATTAGAGATAAGCAGCAAAGCCCACCAGGAATGCGACTAAGATAAGACAGTCACAGCAACAACCAAACATTTTCAGGCAATCAACAGAAGAAGTACATTAACACAAAAACTACGTTTAGTCCAAAAAAGCCAGGCACATGTACTAACATGTGCCTGCCAGTCGGCAATAATGCCTAAATTAATGTTATTTAAATTGTATCCAAGAAGACGTCTATTCAGTAAACTGGAATGATTGAAATGGTGCATAATAAGCTCGACTTCATGCGAACCGTGCTGCAGTTAGTTGACGATGCTTAGCATATGCGTTGTCTGGAACCATTACCTTAGTTTCTGGAGAGATTTTAACTACCTTTATGAGCATATGTTTCCTTCTAAAATCACTCATTGTTAATAAAAAGTAATCAACACGTACACGACGTATATACGCGAGTGTTATTTCCGTTTATCCACGTCGATGCTAGGACAACACTAACACGAGTCACGGAGCGCCCGCGCCGCCCTCCCTTTCTCTCTTGCGTCTACGAGGCCTATGATTCCACGAGTATCGACATATCTCGTAACGCAAGAAATAAAAATAATTATAGTACTGTGCGTTAGGGATCTAATCCATCTCTAATTTATTTTTTAATGTCTTTAAATTCAGTTTTAAGTAGAACGCAAATATGTATATGTGTCTTACTCATACATAAAGAACTTTACAAGTTAGATCCTCCCGCAAGGAGTGAAACAACACGATTTTATTCAACGCACAATAGAAAAGTTCTGCAAGAGATCTGATAGATCTCGTAATGCAGCGAACGTGTTAAGGTTCCATTTCAAGTAATTAAAAGGTAAATATTGATATAAGTTCCTCATAACTGTTTTTTTTTTGAGGGGACAAAGTCAACAAATTACTTCTACTGCCTTGGGGGAGGCGAAAGAGAGCTAGCCTTTTGGTTATAACAATGTACATATGTGTGACACAAAATACTCTTTTAGGAATTAAGTAGCCAACATTTGTTACCAATTATATGCAATTACTAAGTCAATTTGTTCACGTTTGTTTGCAGAACGCGCATCTGTTTTGGCTGCCGACAATCCGACATGGCCGGGCCGGCCATGGTTGGTTAAGAATCAGTTGCACTGAAATAAAGGAAGCCAGGGGTTTGGCTTTGCTAAACTAATTGTTAAAAGGCATACGTCATGCCAGAATACTATATGGTTTAAATAATATGTCAGGGATTTTAAATAAAAAAGGCTTTGAACACCACGAGTCTTTGTCTATGGAAATTAATATGTATATGGTACATGAACATCAACTACAATTGAAAACTATCTATGACAAAATACTTATTCATTAAAAACAAAATTTTATAGTAAAATATAATTTGTAACATTAAAAACTTTGTAACTCACAAATTCCTAGTCACTTAACTGAATAAAAATCGCATTTAAGCCCTCAGACTTGGCGTGAATACAAAAATGTTTTTCGCCCCTTCAAAACTCAATTGTGAAAAGATTTTATTTACAAATCGTCAAAATTCAGATTATGTTGCTCATCAGCGCTATCCTTTAAAAGGTTAGGGGGAGGGGTGGGGGCATTGGAGAGGCGCGTGAAACTGGCTAATGAAGTATTTGGCTCGTCTCTGTGAAGCGACGTGATTGGTGATGGAATACTAAGCAAGAACCGATGAATGGATTCACGTAATTCCTCCCGATTGTACGCCGAAAAATTTTCACATTTTTCCCTCTATTAAATTTTTACTGCGGAAGTTTTCTAGGCGGCTTGTTATTTAATGTATTTTTTTTCCGTGTTTCGACGTAATTGTGGCCTTTCATTTTAAGTAGCTTGTGGTAATTGAGCTTCATTATTCCTGTGCGGTTGGTTCACTATTATTTATTTTGGTATTTTGGTTTTATTGATTGGAGCTCTAGTGTACCGATACTTGAAGCTTTATGTGTGAATTATTATTATTGTTCCACTTTGTTTTCTAGGTCGTATACTCTGGTCTGAAACTATAACTCTCAAAAAATACTTCCTAAGAAAGATTCATAATATCAGCAAAATTTTTGTCATTCACAAGCTATTTAAACCTGGTTTATTGACGCCAAAATATTTCCTTATTACTCCGCAATTTACGCCTCAACATTTCGCTCACACTAACATCTTACATCTTGGAATATTCAAAATTTCCCAACTGCACTCAGAATTGAAACGAGCCACACCATTCACGAAAAATGTTCCGTATTTTATATACCTCCTTACATAGTTATTCGTGAATTTTTTACTCCGTTGAAAACCATCCGAGGATTTCAAGTAAGTAGCGAATAAATGCGAGCTCAGCAACTGCCATATCTGGTGCATAGTGCATAACATAGTTTGGAATTCTTATATGGTGAAGTTAACGTTCATGATTTCCCTCAGCAGGCGAAGTTTGCGCCTTCTACCAAGTTCTGCAGTAAATCAATTCTTTGTACGTATCATGATGCGTGTTACACAGGCGCTCGTTTTAAACGCTCCGCTGTTGCAGACTTTAAAATTTTGTATGTATAATTAAAGATTTATTTAGTTAGAGGCTGAATTTTTTTTTTATATGAAGTAAGAAAAGCATATTTAACAGTGTGACAAAAAATCAAAGGTTCCGTATTCCGTAGATGATAAACGAACTCGGTGGTCTCTTTTAGTCTCGACTATTTTTATATTCTTTGAGGAAAAAGCTATACCAAATTAGGAAGTATGTAAATAATTAATTTAAAAAAAATATGTAACTTAAATAAATAAATAAAGTAACATATTAAGACCCAAATGTATTTAAATATTCTTACATTTAAGTACTAATCTTTCATACCTAATTCTAAACAGTTTTGTAAATTAAGTCGGCTCGTAGTCTGTAATTTAGTTGAAAATCATGTCACTATATACACGACTGCAGCGTGATAAAGCAGTTTTTGCTTCAGTCCTAGTAGGCCCTCTAGTGCTACTAGTCTTACTAGTCCTACTAGTCCTTCTAGTCCTACTAGTCCTTCTGGTCCTACTAGTCTAGTACTAGTGTCTAGTAGTAGATAGTAGGACTAGTAGAACTAGAAGACCAGTATTAAAAAAGTCTTACTAGCATTATAAATGTAAAAGTTTGTGGAATTGTATGGGATGTATGGTTTGTAAATAGGTTACTGTTATCAACATACCACGCGGGTGAAGCAGCGGGCGTAAGCTAGTTTTAAATACTTTTCAAAAACGATTAGCAAATGTAAGTTGGTTTCACGGGTTGGTTTAGAATTATGTAAATTTATAAATAAGTTTATTAAGAGTTTACTAGTACTTAAGACTAACTATATAAAAGGTATTCACCGTCAATCGTGTTAGGAAAATTCAATTATTGTAGTCGTAAAAGCGTATGATTAAAGTGTCTCGGATTGATAAACGTGATGGTTAAGTGAAGTTTCTTTCGTAGGAGGTATACATTTATTAGACAAATACGGTTTATTCTTGCTGATTATGATGTATCTTGTTGGCCCGCATTAGGATTTCCTCCTGTGTCGTTGGTACGTTTACAAACATAAAATTTCACATGCACATCACACCCAGACCCGAAACAACAATTTGTGGATTACACAAACAGTTGTTCCGTACGGGAATCGAACCCGCGACACGTTGCGTGGCAGCCAGTTGCCCAGCCACCGCGCCAACCGTGCAGTCTTTGCTGTGATTTCATATTCGATCATCAATAGATGCCTATTTGAAATAATTATAAAGAAATTGATTTAAAAAGAGGTAACCTCCCCAATAAGGGTTTCTTTAGATAATGACTGAATAGGTCTAAAGGAGCCCCTTTGTACATGGCCAGGCCCCACAGGTATGTAAAGTTTTTAAGCGTGAGAAAGCTTTGCTTCGACATGATTAGGTCGACTCGACCAGAGTGATACCATGGCCTCTCAGAATACCGACGTCAAACAACCACAGCGTGATTCACTGTGTAAGTGAGGTTACTGGTGGCCCGGTGTATCCAAACCCTCCTCCCCAACAGGATGGAGACGCTCTAATAATATCCTCTAATATTGCGAGGGTTAAGAGCGGCGCCGATTGCTTACCATCAGGTAATTCGCATGAACGTTTACTGTCCTTTCACATAATAATAATTTTTAAGAAAAAATAAGAACTAATTGGATATAATTAATTAACTTACGCTGATGTTAAGAATAACAGAACTTAGGAGGTATACTGAAGTAGGCTTTTAGTGAAATCACTTTCATGTTTACTCGTGGAAAATATTCGTCTTGTAAAACCTGGGTAGGAGACCTTTTCTTAAATATGCCCTCGAGAATTCAGAGAGTTAATGTGATTACCGAGAGAGATAAATAATTAACGGTTTGCCTGAAGACTTTTAGAAAACAGAATTAAGAAACATTTATTTCTATGTTTGTATTTTTTGTGTGAAGAAATTTTGATTGAATTTTAAGGTCAGAGAGTACTTTTTTGATTACGTTGGTTGTTAGAATTTTCTGCTTATTGAAAAAGACATAATTTATTAGGTAAGTACCTACGAGTATATGTACATATATTAAATAATATGCAATTATTATGTGCGCTCACTTATCCACTCATGGTATTCTTTTTTCAATTTTTTATGTTCGAATTTCAAATCTGTAGAAGGCAACGAACAAGAACGAAAATTTAACAAAAAAAAAACGCTTGTCATCGATCGCCAATGTCTCGTCAAATCAACTTTCATCAAACACAAAACCCTCAAAGCTGAACTGAATACATTACAAACTGCAAGATAAAGCGAGCGATTACTCAGACGATCTAGTTTCTAAGTAATAAAACTTTCAAACACTAACTGGGGAACTGCACTAATTTCCTTAATTAAACTCGTGATAAGTTAAAAATGAACTGACGCCGTCACGTGTAATTGAAAATACAAGGATATTTGTGCTAAATTTATTGTACTTTCTGCAAACATACGAACGTGTTAAGCTTCACAACTAGGCTATAAATATCGGCGAGCTCTGAGTTATAGCTTTAGTTCAACGCACAGATTTGTTCTGTTTCAACCACAATACACCTATTTGAGTTTTGGTGCCATTTATCGTATAAAAGCACTCGGCACGCCGCTGCCGTTTGTTCTGATAAAAAATATCATTCGTGCTAATCTGGGGTTTTGCTAGCTGTTTTGAAAATTCGTCTATATCAGTCTTTATCTTAGATAGCCTAAGTGAGATGCTTTGCCAATAGAGGTTTCATATTGGTTACATTCATAACTGCAAATGAGCCTTTCCTACTCAACTTATCTATATACCTATATTGCAAACTACCTTCCCACGCGGCTTGGCCCGCGTAGTATGTTGATAAAAAGTAGCCCCTTTTTCCGAAGTGTATCCTATGTCTGTGCCAAATTTCATCCGTCCAGATCCGTCCAGCCGTTTTGGCGTGATTGAGTTACAAATACTCAAACATCTCAAACATCGTAACTTTTGCATTTATAATATTAGCAAGAACGACTTATCACGCGGCCAAACACGAAACGGCTGTCTCAGTGTGAGTCAACCGATTTTAAACTTTAAACTTAGAAATTAAAAAGTCTAAGTTTCATAACACTATTGTTTCTCCGTATGGTGTTTAATAATCTTAGAAAGCACATACATATAACTCGGCAAAAGTCACTCTTGTCAGGTTCAACAGAAGCAGGAGCCTTGAGCCCCGAGCCACGTTAACAAAATACAAATCTACTACAAGTTCCAACATACAAGTCCATAAGACACTACGAAAGTCACCACTGGTTTGTTAGTTACTCTTTTAGTGTTCGGAAGAAGTTACAGGTTGTTTGAAAGTAAGTGACACTACCTAACGTCCGTACATACTTGTATTCGAAGGTTTACCAAAGAGAAAATAAAGGGAACAAACTTAGGAACGAAGAAAATTTAAAATTCGTTTTTTATTTTAAAATACTTAGCTTACACTTTTGGCTATGCATTTTCCTTCATTATAATTTATACATTAAAACGTAGCATTTGTAATATTTAGCCATTTATAAAGAAGGGATAAAAAGAAGGCAGTAGCGTCCGCAATTTTATTATTATCTTACAAATTTTTCGCTAGTAAATAATGCTCACGTCATTAGGGCTTATTTCTGACAATTCCAGTTGTATAACTAAAAATTATTTTTGAAAATAGAACAAGAGCATTTACCAAATAAATATAAAAAACAAACAATATCAATTGGTACGTGGATCATTTCACCAGTCTAACTGTCTTAGTTAGTTGTTTTTGTTCTTTACAAGAAAAAAAAAAACAATGACAATTTGTAAGAATAAATAACATTTTATAATCAAACGGTACGCCATTCCTGATTTATCGAAAGCAAATGAAATAAAAATTCGTTGTTAAATTATATCAATAGCCCGGCTGTTCGAAATTCAATTTGAAACAAAGATTGAGTGCAAATAGACTGATGAACGTCAGTGATCAAAAATATACTTTTATAGAATGAATACATAGACAATGGACGCGGGATCATCTAACGAATGAATGAATATTGATTGTTATTGGCACAACCTAATGGTAAATGCTATTTTTAATTTTAGAATAGTTGTAAAATTATTGGTTTGTTACATAGTCTGTAATTTTGATCTTAATTTACATAATAGTGAATGAAATGAAATGAAATCTTTATTTGTGGTACATAGGTATATTTGGTTCATTATTTTTGAATTAAAGAGCGCTATGTTCAGCCTATTTTAGGCATAAAAATAAATCGTTTGAGTTTTTTTTTATTATAATCAAGTAACTAGTTAGGCTTGTAAATATGAATTGTACATGTCAATATTGTTCATCAAAAAGTCAGATGAGGAAGACTACATAAAGTCATAATAAATTGATGTCAATGAGTAGGTAATTAATGAATATTAGTAGTCAATACGTTAAAGCTACAAGTTAACTAATAAATTAAATGAAAATTTATCCTTTAAAAAATCTGAGACACTGTAATAACATGTTTGAAAAAGTAAATGTTTTAAAGATTTTTTAAAAATATGAATATTAGCTTGTCTTAGCTCCTTTGGTAATTTATTATAGATAGATGGATTTTTGTTTATAATTACTTACGTATCATGCATAAGCTGCTTTGTGCACAAAGCACAAATATAAAAACACAAAGCCTTTATATGTATAACATGTTTGTAAAACACACGTAATTTGGTTATGATCAAGAAAATATCATCTATACATATAATAAAATCGTAGGAAAGTCAAAACTGTACATTGAATATATTTTTGAAATAATACTTGGGGCGTGATGTACAATAGATACTGAAGCCAAAAATATGGTTTTTAGAATTTTCGTCTGTTTGTCTGTTTGTCTGTATGTTTGTTACGGATAAACTCAAAAAGTACTGCATGGATTAAATTGAAATTTTGCATGAACATAACTGACAGGTCGGTTCATCACATAGGCTAGATATTATCACGCTATCACCTACGGGGGATGAGTAATGAACTTTTATATCTGTAAACCTCACTGAAGCAGCATGTAGTGTTACCTCATACACATTTAAATTACGTTTGTAAGCAGGTTGTTTGACAGGACGTGCTATCACAAACCTAGACACAAAAAAAATGAAATATAAAATAAAACATAGACTTATATTGGTAAAATTGTTGCTTCGGAATTCATACAATATTTTTGTGTATAAACATAGGTGTGATGAAGAACTAGCATTTTTTTTTATTCATATGCGGTTACGTTTTTTTCACCTTGAAAACGTATTCAGTCGTAATTGAGAAATTATTATTGTTTACCATATAAAAATGTTTCCATTTTCCTAACTAGATGGTGTTGGCGTCAAATTAGATAGATATGAGTACCGATGTCGCCGCTTCAACCTATAGAAACGGGGGTTACCTGCGTTGTTTATAAGTTATCGAGATTCTCAAATTATTCTGTTTACTTCGTGTTAATTTGTCTTTTAGTAGTAAAAATGCCCAGAAAGCGGTCTAATCTATCACAATCGTCATACCATTCGCGAAAAAGAAGGTTAGCTCGATCCCTTGAAACCGCTGACGAGCGTGGGGCCAGGTTGACTGCTGTTCGTGAACAAATTGCAGAGACTCGAAGAGGAGAATGTAGTACGGCGCGCCAGTCGCGATTAGATACCATGCGCACTCAAAATGCATTGTCGCGGTCTCAGGAAAGTGCAGAAGCACATGAGATGCGGCTGTCAATTGACCGAGAGCGCCATGCTAAGTCACGCGGGCAAAATGGGACATGCCATGTTCAAAATTCCCATCGACTTAGAGAGCACCGAAACTCCTGTTTGTGGTGTGTCACGCAACAGTGACAAGGGACACGTGCTAAAGGATTGCTCTCTGGTCGTATGGGATGAGTGCACGATGGCGAATAGGAAGGCAGTTGAGGCCGTGGATAGAACCCTGCAGGACATCCGCAGGAACGAACACTTGATGGGCGGTGTTACAGTTCTGTTTAGTGGTGATTTCCGACAAACGCTTCCCGTGGTAACGCGGGGATCTAGGGCTGACGAGGTGAATGCTTCGTTGAAACGATCTGCGTTATGGTCACGCGTTCATACGCTGCGCTTGACCATCAATATGAGAGCTCAGCTCGGCGGCAATGCACGCGCTCAAGAATTCTCTGATGTTCTTCTAAGTCTCGGCGACGGTACTCTACCAGAGGAGAGGGGCGGACAGGTGGTGCATCCAGAACCTCTCGGTAGAGTGGTATCCACCTTAGATGAACTCATTCGCTGCGTGTACGGGGATATCAGTCAAATACCGCACCAGCCGAATTCTTGGGCATGCGAGCGGGCCATTTTGACGCCTAAAAATGATCAAGCTGTAGCAATCAACGAAAGCATTCTCTCGGAAATTGAGGGGAATGAAGTGGTGTACACCTCCATAAACACCGTAGTCGAGCAAGATGACGCCACACACTATCCGGTGGAATTTCCCAACTCCCTCACAGCAAGTGGACTTCTAGCACATAACATCAAGCTGAAGGTTGGCGTCCCGATCATGCTTCTTCGGAACCTGTCTCCTCCGAAGTTGTGTAACGGGACCCGCCTTAAAATCATCTCACTGCATAGAAATATTATCGAGGCGGAAATTTTGACGGGTTGTGGCGTCGGCGAGGCAGTGTTTATACCACGCATTCCCCTCATACCTCATAACTACCCCTTCCAGTTCAAGCGCGTGCAGTTCCCTGCGAGTGTTTGCTTCGCGATGACTATCAATAAGTCACAGGAACAGACACTGAAGGCTGCGGGTGTCGACCTAAGGACGAGCTGCTTCTGACACGGACAACTGTACGTCGCTTGCTCCCGCGTCACCAGTCCTGACTCTCTATACATTTTGGCTACTGAGAGCAAAACTACAAATGTAGTTTATAGAGAAATTTTATAATTGTGTTTCTTTAAATTCTGTTTGAATTAAACCATATTCAAAATTCACCTGCGCTATGAGAGGTACTCATGACGTGAAGTTATACTGCAGCGCCAACTGCAAGGGAATGTGATCTTAAAAGTTGCTCACTAAAAAACTACACTTAAAATGACGCAGGCATAGTGTTTTTGGTGCTTCACGGCGTCCGCGCGGACGAAGTCGCGGGCAACAGCTAGTTTTTAATAATGTTGCAATAATAGCTTCTATTAGAGATTCTCAACGGAAAATTGGTCTTAAATCTTCGTAATATCGTCTCTTTCAGTAGGCAGAGTTGTTTGTAGTGTTCACACTACAAACAACTCTGCTTGCTGCTGCTCTCTCTCTGAAAGTGTGAGCTTACTGGTCGAGTAGTGCAAAAGGGTTACCGCATCTAATACAGCTCCAATTTTTTTGAAGAGGGAAGTAAAATCTTTCTGTGTGCGGGGAGGGAAACAGAGAGAGAGAGAGAGAGAGAGAGAGAGGAGAGAGAGAGAGAGAGAGAGAGTCTGACTCTGTGGCAAATTATTGGTTTTTTACCCGCAACCCCGGCTGAACATTAAACGCTGAACTGAGGTTTTATACTATTAAATATTGATTTTAAATCAATTATATCTAGAAGTTAAGATTTTGCAATAATATATTATGAATAAAACAACTCTTGACACAAGTGCCTATCCTCAATCATGGGAACTTATTTTTTGAGGGTTTGATAGTTGTCATAGGTAGTCGAAGAGTTGAATTGGCATTGCAAATTACACTTTTGAAATGTGTCATGAAGCTTTGCACAGTTGGAAATGTGCTTCGTTGCAAAATGCAATTTATATCATTGTGATAATATTAATAAAAACACATACACGTATAAATATTACATAACCCCTGACTTAACCTTTTAGGGGTAAAAAGTGTACTTAACACTACTGTTCGCCCATAATTATTGTGGAATTGCACCAAGCTTTTACGATACTTTTATCATAAATACTAGACAGACAGTGAGAATACCAGCTGTTCTACCCCGATACGCATTAACATAATGAACATTTGGCCCATAATTCTCGGGGTTTCTGTAAAAATCATCTCGCTACGAGAAAAGTTGGAAGGCCAAGTTTTTAAGAAATCACTCTCACCCCCAAAAGTTAACACGTAAAGTTGTCCATCAGGCGACTGGATTCGTTTTATTCATTTACAGGGAATTTTTATTTTTAGCCATAAAAACGGGCTTTAAAAATTCCAGATGATAACAATAGGGAAGTTCTTTAGATTGTGTCGACGATGGTACTTGTAATTTCCTGTTCGTCGTTTCCCGGGGTTTTCGCTAACACTCGTTGCCTTTTCTCCCTACCGTGTTATAGCACCTACTTACGAATGAGATTGTTAATTAATGTTACTACTGATGTTAAATTTTAACCAGTTAAAATTTAGTTAAAGTAACATTGCATAGATAGCTGAGTACAGTTACAATACGGTAGTTTCTAACCATTCAATTTGAATACTTTTATCCAAATGTCAAAAACGATACTTTTCTGTGAAATTAGTAAGAAACGCCATATTATGACGTCATAGTATTTAAGCGTCAAATAGTTAAAACACTACTACACTTATTTCTTAAAAATTAGTTATTGATGTCTAAAAGTGTAGTTATTTCTCAATATTTTATTGTATTGAAACGTCGAATTCATTTGTTTTTGTCCTAGGAAAATACACAATTATAAAAAAATAGGCAAATAGGGCAAATAAAAAGGTATTTCTTTACAACAAATCGAACCAGATTTGAATTGAAAGATTCACTACCGCTGAATCTAAGTTCGTTCAATTTACTTAATAATCATTGTACTTAACACAATTATGGAAATTGGATAAATATTCTAATAACAGCATATTTTCATAACAGGTAGAACACACAATGTGAAACTCTAGGACAAGTTAAATACCACAAAGGAAACTTAGTTGGTCAAGATTTTACTTTGCAATTTTCTTTGGCAAAGCTATGAAAGGGAAAACTTCTCTTTTTGTTGGTTTTTCATCTTACTAAGGTCAGCAGTAAAGTTTTAAAGGCAAACTGATTTATTATGTAGGCTTTAAAATTATCTTATTATAATAAAACTGTTATTTTTGAGAGAATTATACATAGATACAACGTTATAGTGAACGCATAGTGAAGCAACTACAGCGTCTTGTTTCGTCTTGTGAGTGAGGTTACCGAAGGCCCAATCCTTCCCCTCCCCCAATCCCTCCTCAATCCCTAATTCTCCAAATTCCTAATCCCTAAAAGGTCGGCAACGCACTCGTAACTCCTCCGTCGCGGGTGTGCATGGGCCGCGCTGATTGCTTACCATCAGGTAATCTGTATGCTCGTTTGCCGACCTACTAAATAAAAACGTAGAAGATTACAGTACCAATATTAGATAGCCTTCAAAGCTATACTAATACATATTATAAAGCTGTAGAGTTTGTTTGTTTCAACGCGTTAATCTCCGGAACTGCTGGTTCGAATTGAACAATTATTTTTGTGTTTGTTAGTCCCTTTATCGAGGAAGGCTATATGTTATAAAACGTCTCGCTACGATATGTAGGAACTGAGCAGCGGGTGAAACTGCGGGACGGTAGCTAGTCATATAAAAAAATCTACTAATATAAAATATGGGAATGTTTTTAATTGTGGATATTTGTTGATAATGGATGAATGTTGGCTACACTTTTACGTAATAAATAGACTAAATAGACTTCTTTTTACTCTGGCAAAGTACCCAGGAGTCCACAAGCAGGAGCTAGTTAAAAAAAATATTAACGACTTTTTTATTTAACTAGCGCCTTGCCCCTGCTTCGCACGGATCTTCAAATATTTTCACTCCAACGACTCTCTCACGACTTTCAATTCTCTCCCTCTCCCCCTTACTTTCTTAAATTTTCTTTCATTTATAACCTTTTCCTGACAATAACAAACATTTGGCACTGGCAACTGGCAAAATTGATCTAGGCTATATTGAGTTATGCGCTTACCAACAGATTTTTAATTGCGAAAGTTACTTTTTTTGTCTGTCTGTCTTTTCTTGACGCCTAAACTACTGAACCTAATTTGTGCAGGAAGTCACTACACCACGCGAATAAAGTCTCGGGCAAAAGCTAGCTTTTTATATAAATAGATATTTATAACCATCAATATTCTAGTTCCTTATTACATATAACATGTAGTCCAAAAATGTAAAAGCAAGTCGGATGTATTGTACGAAATAATCCTTATTTTGCAAAGAACTTCTTCGATCCATCTTTAGCCACCAAAGAATAGAAGTTTCTCCATCGGATTTCTACACGAGATTGTGAAACTGAATTCGCGCTGTCGCTATGTATTTTGCTTTACGGAAAATTTATTACTTATTTAATTTAGGGCTGATTTTTCAATAGTCAGATAAATGTTATATAAAGAATAAAATTGTTGCTGTCACTGTCTTACACAAACATTCTGACGCGACACCATCACAATTATTCCTCAGATAACTTTTTCCTAACCTAACCTAACCATTGAAAATTCAGCCCTAAATCATGTATTCTTTCGTAAATTGTTAATGTGTATGTTAACGGAAATGTATGTAATCCGTCATTGTTTACAATTCCTAGGAAATTTATATAATTCCTAAATTTGCTCGGAAATGTGTGAAATAAATTTTATAACACACATTTCCTAGTAAATCTATACATTTCCTAAATAGCTAACGGTAATGTATTACTTTAAAGATGTCCATTCGTATGCGTTGCGCATGCGTATTACTGTTTAATTGACAGACTGATTAGTTACCAAATGATATAATAAGAAAATATAAGTAGTTTTTGTGCTAGATGGGCCTTAAAATTTAGTAAATAGTTTTGTTTTTGTAGCTTAGTTAGTAAGCCGGAAGAAGATATTATATTTTACGTTGTGATTGTTACCTAATTGTTTCAACCGGAGTCTTAATAATAAATCTGTTTATAAGTTTAACAATGTGTTTTATTAATTTTATTCATAGAAAGCATGGTTTTATACATTTCCTAATACGATATAGGAATTTTATACAATTTCTAGGAAATGTATACATTTCCCAGGATATGTGTGTATTAAATAATGTTTGGAACAATATTTCACACATTTCCTATATAGCTTCGGAATTGTATACATTTCCTAGTAATTGTATATAATTCCTAGGTTTCATACATTTCCGGTAACATGTATAAAAGTAAGTACGTTAGTTAGTTGAAAAATATTGTTTTTAATACCTAAATTACAAAACAGTATTAACCTTTCAATCGCGGAAATTTGAGACAAAAAGTAAGATACAAGGTGCCTTCGTTTGGCGTTTGATGAATTAAGTAGGTTATGCTAAAGAAAAATTCACTTTTTAAGACTTATCAAAAGATACCTCGATCGACTTCAAGACCAGAGATGGAAAAGATGAGTAACGTCGTGGATCGGCTCCCTGGGCAAGCGCTGAAGAGGACAGCCGCTTACAAGATGGCAAGACGAGATTGTCAGGACGGCTGGCCATGACTGGATATAGAAAGCCCTGAATAGGGAGCAATAGAAATCGTTGGAGGAGGCCTTCGGAGGTTCTGGAAAACAAACCAGATATTGAACAAAACTTTTAAAACTACAAATGTATTTTAAGTTTAGTAAAAAAAGGTTAAATATTTAGGTGTTTCTTTTTTTAAATGAGATATAAGGCTTTCTATTTTTAATTTTATTTTAAAAGATATTAATAATTACAAATATTGTTTATGTACAACTACAAAACAATTTATAACTCTACCATATTTTTCATAGAAAAGGTCATGTTGTCATGAAACGAGAACCGTTCTTAGAATTTTACGATCGTCCCTATACCGGTCATGAATACTGGCACTTCGCAATAAAATAACTGGAATTTTGTAATTGAACTATTATTTTACACTTTGAAGTTAGGTAAATCTATTTTCAAATGTACATTTATTCAAAAATGTATTAATTCTAGAATATGTTTGGATGCCCCAATTAAGGTAAACAATCATTGAAATTTTATTATGAGTTAGTTTATTTTATTTTTATTTATTAAATTCAAATATAAGAGATTCTTAGGTTGTCCTACATGTATACAATGTGTCTGTTCGTTTACAATTATCTCAAGCTCAAAATAAATTCAATATTTTCACTACGTTGTTCGTCTTAGAAAATAATGTCTGATTAAATATAAAAATAAACTAATTTTGACTTATGTAATGATTGGATTAAATTCCCTAAAATAATAGGCATAGCGTTGAAAGTTTAATGCTTCAGTATGTATTACTGACATTGCTTACTTCTGTATAACCCGTTAAATTAAGGCAAATAACCACATTATCCTATTTAAGTACCGCATATAACTATTAAATGCTGTGTAAATTGAAATACATTGTGTCATTAATACAGAATGCCTCGCTAGTCAAATGCAGGAGTTGTACAACCAAGCATTGGGACTGGTTTACGGTTTTCAGTCTGATAAAAGGTATAGCGTTTTTCTATTGCACACTCTTTAAATTTGCAAAGAGTTTGGTATAGGCCTCCTATTCTAAAAGACTCCTAGTATTACAAGCTGTGGCAAAAGTCTCGCACCCTTTTAAGTCGAACTCTTAACGTAGCGGGGGCTGCGGGGTTACCGAAATCAGGCACCGTGGCCTCGGCTTAGAGCAGGAGAAGGAACCGGGGGATTTAAGTAAGTAAAAGTCTGACACTATTTCCGTACCCACCCTGGGTGGGAGAAGCCATTTGATTATTTTCATCTCACAAAAATACGTAGCAAAGCGTCCCATCTGATTTGAATCCTCGTAACCCACTACGTAGGAGTTATTATAGTGGACAAGTGAGTACGCCAGTCCAGGTATTTTCTAAATATATGTCACACCAAAACGAAAGGAGAGTATTCGGCGTGCTGATCTAATAAAACACCATCGAATTTCCTGACTCTGAGATTACAATAGACTTTTTAATTATAAAAATTCATGTCCACTTTTTGCCAACACGAAATCGCAGAATGTGAAACAGCAGATGGTCACATCGCCAGTGCCAACTGTGGAACTTAACATAAAATATCTTTTTTTATTTCAAATAAAATGTAAGTATTATTCATTTATTTAATTACTACCTTATTTTTTGTTTTTTCATTGGATTATACCAATTTATACGGAGACAAAAACATTTTTTTGTGTTTATTTCATTTCTGTGTGTTTTTTTTGCTATCTAATTTGGAATATTGTTAATGTATTGTTTATTTATTTCGTTTCTATAAATATTTTTGTACATCCTGAAATTATATTTATACTTTTTTCATACAAGAACTGAAATATATACGTCCAAATGGTTAAAAAGCCGTTTAATCAATCAGATAGACCTTTGATCGTAGTACAATTAGAGTAGCTGTTTTTTTGCGATGGCGAATCATTTTTTGTGCAGATCACAGTTTTAACCGAACCTAAACTACCATTATGTTAGTAACTCGGTTTTCATGGCAATCCCTTCAACTTCTGCAAGTTGAAGGTAAAAAAAAAGGCAAAAAAAATCTGAATTTTTTTTTGTCAGGGGAAAATCATCAAATGACAACTCCCCCACCCAGGGTAAGGCGAGAGTGTGTGTCAGACTCTTACTGACTAAACCCCCCCCCCCCCGTTCTTTCTCCTGTTTTGGGCCGAGGCGGCGGTGCCACATTGCGCTTACCCCGCAACCCTGGCTGTCAACTTGCAGCTTAAATGAGAAATTCAATCAAGAACGACTAGTTTCAAACCTTTGGTTGGAGATGACTAATTCAACTATTTGGATTCGACATATTTTATACACATCTACAAAGAAAATTTGTTTTGTTATATTGTTGAAATACAGAGTTACATTTCTACTAATTATAATTAGGCACAGGATTGCCTTTCCACACATCTTGTGCACTCGAAGCCGCAATTTAGTCGTGGTTTACCTCTGACATCGCACCGTTTGCTGTCTAAATGTCAGAACTAAAATGCGAGCTAATTATAATGGATATTTTAGAGCGTTTTTTTTTTTGTTTTTATTCTATCCTTTATACGTTTTAAGCTCGCTTCGCATATATTTAGTGTTAGCTCAAAAAAGCTGTATTTTATTGCATTTAAAAAGATATTTGTTGTTATTTTGGATGAAAAATAACGTTAATGCTTACAATATCGATATGCGTTTCAATCTTTGAATTATGTCCGAAGGGAGGAGATTATTGCAAACTCTGATTGACTCTGACTGATTTGTCCTAAAAGGTTGATGGTGATATTGATGATGATGCTATTCAGAAATATTAATTTCATTCGTTAATAAACCGTTTTTTCGTACATTGCAAAAGCTTTATTATAATTTATTTTAGATAGTTAGTTTAACGAGTCGACTTATTTCCCGATGGTAAGCAATCTGTGTCGCCCGAGGACACTCGTAATACCAAAGGGTTTTGAAGAGTTAGAGGTACGTATTAGGGAGTTGGAGTTAGAGGATTTAGGATTGAGGATGGGTAAGTGAAGGATTGAGCATTCGACACAATGTAAGTGTTGTTTTATTCTGTGAGGCCGTGGTATCACTTCGGTTGGTTGTTGGCCCATTCGTGTCGAAGCTCCCACACTTACACATGTGTAAATTGAAAAAGTACCTTTACCTAGCATCTTAAGATTTGCAACTTTTCAATCGAAATAATTCGAGACGCAATAAAAAACAATAGGTACATGAACGCCGGCGTTCGCTTAGGGTTTGATGAATTAATGGTAAAAGTCGACATACGAGCAGACGGATGACCTGATGGTAAGTTATCGTAGTCACTCACAAGACAAGAGGAAAGTTTTAAGCACGATAAGCCTTTGGAGGTGAGTAATTTGATTTGAGGGATTTGGGTCCTTCGGTAACTCAATTACAAGGAGGAACACAACGCAAATGTCTTTTAAACAACAATATCTCTACAAACGTATCTACATATTTATATCGCATCGGGTCGGTAACAAGGGTAGTAGTACTTCAATGCTCATTCCATACCCTATAACTTTGTGATAATAACCTGCAAATTGACTATTAAAATGTGATAGTACTTGCATGAGAAACTATTCTGTTAACTGTAGCTGTTAGTCAAAATCAATATTGAACGGATAGCAGTTCCTCGATGTAGAATGTGTTCGAAGTAAGTTTTTGTTATTGTTGTAGTTAATTCAGAATTTTGTGTCGATCTATTCATTTAAAAGTTATGTTAATTGGCAAAAAATATCACTACTACAATATTGTATATAATAAGGTAAAATTTGTAATTTTGTAATTTTTAGAACCGCTCGCTGGTAGGATTTCCAAAATTCTTTTACTGATAGATAGCTAGAATGTTTCTGAGTGCTATATTTTGGGTATAATTTACACTTGATTTGGGTATTTTTGTCGAGTTTAGCGCTTTAAACGCAGCTTTTTTTTTAAATCCGGGAATAAATTAATTTAATACGCGTGCGAAGCCGCGGCAGGAAGCTAGTATTTGATAATATGATCTTAATGGTTGAGCAAAAGGTCATATAAGTTTACTTCGACCTTTAATAAGAGTCCCATTGTGACTTGAAACTAGTAGGGCTATTCTCAATCAGTTCACTTGAGTAAGCCGCCTTCTCCTTCTTGATGACTCCTCTAACCATACAGAATATCCAAAAGATGTCATATGAGGACAGTATGTTGTCAGTCGACCAGTACCTATTAAAAGTTACTGAGAAAAAAGTATTTAAAATTTTTACAACTTCATCTATCTATCTCTTTCATGCCCGTTTGTCGGCCTATCTGTCATCAGGTAAGGTGAAGTCATTTGATGATTGACCCTTGGAAAAATTAACTATAATAAAATAGTGCTCCCATAGAAAAAATGTGATTTTGTCGCGGAAACCTTCTTGCGTAAGTTCAACTCGCTGTTGTTGCATTTATTTCTTCCCAGCTCAGTGAAACAATTTGGATTTACGTTCCCTGTGTAACAATCCCAATCCGTATTTGGATTTTCATCCTTGTTATTGTGCGTAGGATAATGTAACCTTACAAATTAATCCTAAGTTTCATCTTCCAAAACCAAACTAGAGGTTACTACAGCCGGGGGACCACACCGCCAATATCCATGTTTAAAATAATTACATAAATTCTAAAACGCCTCTTTAAAGGATTCTGTTAAGGGGTGCTAATGAATTATGCGATCAAGATAAATTAGTTTTGATGTAATACGAATCTTAGTAGGTATACCAAGAAAGGGTTTTAATTAAATATGATAATAGGCTTCGTTCCCGGTCTCTGTGCACGTTCCGACAAATTCCTATGCGTAGCAAATTCGATGAACATTTTTGAAGCGAATTTAGTTTTCATTGTCCTTTACGTAATGTTGTGTCATTTATTTCGTATTCTTTTGTTTCTGTTAGATAGATATTTGGGATCGAGAAAGAGTTTGAATAGGTAATAGATGCCGTTCCGAAGGTTCTCAAGTACGCAATAAAGATTAAGTGGAAGCGTTTCTAGGAATATCTGGGAAACAGTTTCTGAGTAGTGAGTGTCACGTTTTAAGCATATTTATATCGTAATGTAGCTATATGTAACTTATGAATATCGTTCTAAGTGCATACATTAACGATTTAACTTTTCGTCTGATATTATTAGAGATTATGTCTGACTTGACCCTTCGTAATTAAGAAGAAAATAAATCCTTTTTTTATTTCGGGTCGGAAAACGAGCATTTGATTACATCAAGCAACATCAGAAGAGTTACGAGTGTGTTGCCAGCCTTTTGGGGATTAGGATTTTGGAGATTGAGGGATCAAGGAGGGATTAGGATAGGGGAATAATTGGGCCTCCGGTAACCTCACTCACACTAAATGTAAGAAAATAATTTCAATCTTATCTATGAGCTTCGACACCAAAAACACTTGTAGTACATTTTTCCGTCTAAAAGTCACACTTAAAAGCTAACGATCTATATGAACTACTGAAACAAAATTGAAAGGCCCCCTCTAAAACTAGAAGACGAAACACTGAACACAGTTGTAAATATCGTGAGTTTAATTAAGCTAACAAACGTCTGCGCTAGTATGGAGGGAAACCGCGAACTTTCCTCTTTAGCCGCTCACTTATGTCCCAAAAGACCGAGTGCTGCCATTATCTTCACTTTATGCAACTTGCACGCAAATTCAGGCCGACGTTTAATCGTCCAAGTTTGAAGAGCTCCTAAAGGGTAGCGGGTAACGGCCATAAGGCCGATACAAGGATTCGACCTTTATGGAACTTTCTGGAAGCAAAATAATAAGACAGACGAGAGTACGTTACACTTGTTTACGTGTAGCGTAAAAATATATTCATGTTATTTAAACATATTATTTGTTATAAACAAAAATGTTTTTTAAAAAGCAAGTTTACGGTTAAAATGTTTTATATACTAATAAAAAAATGTTACTTAATCAAAAGTGTAGTTTAGTTTAGTTGAGTAAGTACTTTTGTTTCTTCTGACTGATACTGGATAACGGCAACTAGCTAATAAATACATATATCTATTACTTCATTTGAAATATCAAAGTTAATTTGTTACAAACGAATTTTTGTTAGGTCCTTGCTTTTTTGCGTCAATTGCACATAAAAACTTAGTTTAAAATTAAATCGATTAACGACAGAATCGTTATTTATAGAAAGACACTTTAATACATTTATAAATGGAAACCATTAGGAAGTTAAAACATTCGTGGGACATAATTTAAATAATTATTATGTTCAACGACTTACTCAGGTACTTAATTGTTTGTTGAAGAACTTAAAGTTGAAGTCACACTATAAGCTAATTATAATTCATCAATATAAGCTAATTATAATTCATCAGCAGCGTTACTTGAAATCAGTTAGCTGCGCAATGTTAGCCGCATTGTGTGTTATTTATTACTAGCTACTCTCGCGCTTTCACCCGCTGCTTAGCTCTATTTGAGTGTAGCGTGATGTTTTATAGCCTATAGCACTCAGAAACATTGTAGCTATATATCAGTGAAAGAGTTTTGGCAATCCGACCAGCGGTTCCAAAGATTACCCCCCCCCCCCCCCTCGCATACAAACTTTCAAATTTTACCTCTTTATAATATTTGTATAGATAGTATAGATAATAAAGTAGGCTCATAACGTGTTTTGGGCAATGCGAAGCTATAAACCCCAAGCGTGGCTTGAAAATAGTCAGAGTTCCTCGTCAAACAGTGTCGTAAGAAGCCTATTATTTTTGACGGAGTCATCATCACTATTCTTCATTGCTCTGAAGGTTTTGAAGGCCACAAAAATTATTTTAAGTAAATAAACAAACTAAGTGCCCGATTTTCCAAATTCCTTTGTGAAGATCAGGAAGTATTCATTACATAAAACAATACTGAATTAATGATTAAGTTCCTTGTATTTTGTTACTTTGTTTTATAGTTAAGTGATGAGGAGTCGTTTAATTAATACCATTTATTTTAAAGCCTAAGCCTTTAGTCAGGCAAAATTCTTGACTAATGATTTTCCTTTATAATGTTTATTCTGAAGCTTTCTTTTATGCGATAAGTAATTCGGCAAATGAGCATACGGATTAGGTAGCTGACGGTAAGCACTCGGCGCCACCCATGGACACCTTTGGGGGCCTTTTTGGGGTTAAAGATTGGGAAGGGATAGGGGAGCGGGGTGAATTTCCCGGGCACAAAATTTACGTGGCATCAATGAAATCGGTACTATAAGACATAGTTATAATTTTATAATATTTTTTTCTGGTTAGGTGAAATAGTGAGCTATGTGTAGCATTCAATATTAATGAAATGGCATTAATAGAGGCTTCAAAAAAAATATTTAAACCTCGAAATCTTTCATTGCCGTGTTTGTCCACATATCACCTTGATGTTTATTAGACGCCATTGATAAAAATCTATTAGCTTTTAATAATAAAATCTAGGTTTATTAGATACGTGAATAGTTAAAGAATTGCTACGGAATACATTTATTCATATATTTAAACAATACAACGAATGGTTAATAAAAATGCACTTGTCCTAGAACTACCTTTAATCGCCGTGTCCTAAATATATTTAAGAATATTGTTTTATCTAAGCACTTTCGCCGCCCACTTTTGTGTGCTAAACATCGCATAAGTGTGTCGCTTTGTGCTCGACGTTAACGGACGTGCGTACGCGCCTGCGTTTTCGCGCAAAAAATGTAAGTATTCGATTTTTTTATAACTGGACATTTTTCTTGTCATTGCCGTGGATAGGTCTAACTTCTATTCGAATAAATTTGTTATCTTGATTAAGGGTTTGATAGAAAGCCATTTACTATATGTTTATTTGTGACGTCTTAATTACTTTGAATTATTAATAGATTTTTGTTTATTTGGTGTTTTTGCCTTGATTTTAATAGCCGTGTTTTCATTGCCGTGGTTTCAGTGGCCAAAATTTGCTATGGAAATGAAAAAAAGACATGGCGATGAAACAAAATTTCATTTCCATGCCTTTTATAACAATTCAGTTTCATTGCCATGGCCAGTTGTTTCATTTCCGTGACTTACTTATGTTTTCATCGCCACGGCATGATCAAGAAAAAAAACTCGAACTGTTCAGACAACTACAAAATAATATGCATAATAATGGATTTTTAATTTTTAGAAAACCAAGTAGCCTAAGCCTAAAGTTTCGGAAGAGGAAAGAAAAGAAAGATAAAGATTAGCTGAACAAAAGCGGCGTGATAAATTAAGAAGTGACCCTGTTTTATGAGAAGAGTATTTAAGAAAAGAAAGAGAAAGATATGTCAAAAAGAAGGCTGCAGGAGTAGTTGTTCCTCGAAGTCCAATGACTTCGCAAAAGCTTCGGGCACTTCGAAAGAAAAACTTGGTGAGAAAAATTCTGTGTTTAGAGTAATGCATATTACTTGCTACAGTTTACAATGTTGAATGTTGCTGATTTTCCTGTTAACAGACTTTTATTGTTGGTGTTAATTAGATGTTAGTAAAAAAGATTTTTTACTGAGAAATGCTGCATTTACCAAGTTATAATAAATGTATACCTATAATAGTACATTTTAAGAACAAACCAAAGACAAAGTGTTTAAACTTGTCGAGTCCATTACTGTAAGACTGTTATACAAGATTTCATAAATCAATATTTAATATTTAATCTTTACAATATTAATTGAAAAAATATATTATGTTGATAATAAGGCTGTGATAAGGTAAGCCCTATGCTTTGTCTAGTTTTTTTATAAAGTTTCTTATTGTTGATGTGCAAATTGTAAAATAATATTGTGTTAAGTATATAATTGTTAGCAATAGGTATTGCAAATTATTTTAAGAAAAGTATCCTTTTATTTGTTAATTTTAATTATGCTAATTTATGTTTGAAAGAACTTAAATTTAAATATATGATTTTATTACTTTGATTCTATTAACTTTTGGTTTAATTTTACTCCGACGAGTGAAGGTTATTGAGACAAGGGTAAAAAGAGTGTATGTGTGTGCCTTTCCCTCTCAGAGATAGAGATGTATATATTTCAGGTAAGTATGTAATATAAAAATGTCATGTGTTATTGGATCTTTCATTCCCGTGGATTGATTCCATCATTCCCGTGTCACAGTTCTTTCATTGCCGTGGAAGCCTGTTTCATTGCCGTGCACGCAAGTTTAATCGCCGTGGCACGAAATTTTTAATCATGTATATCTCGTTATATTTTTAAGATATTTGCTAGATATTAAGCAAGAATACATATAGTATCAAAAACTTGAGAAAACACTATTTTTTCTTGTTTTAAAGTTGAAGAATAAAAAATCCATGGAAATGAGGATTTTTTTGGACCTGTTGAAATTCACCCAGCGGATGGATTTGGGCCTCCGGTAACCTCACTCACATGGCGAAGCACAACGCAGCTGTAGTAATAAAATTATTTAGTGTGTACTGAGTTTTGGATAACGGATTGGGATAAATTCAATCATCTCAAATTGATTTTTGAGCGTATTACGCGACATTGTATTCTAACAGAAGCCAGTAAGGTTTATTTTTATAACGTGACACTACAATTGTGGATCATATTAAGAGTTTTTGAACACGGGACAACAACCGTAGATATAATGGTAAAGTTGCTACAACCTTCAAATGTACTTTATAACTACTTAAAAATTCACTTCATACATTATTCTAACAAAGCTTGAGATAAAATTTACTACATTAAACACATACAATACATAGTACATCTGAAGTGAATACGTAATTGTGTATACAAATGTCAGTCGCCCAGCGCCTTCATTGCGCTGCTTCAAATTAATTTCAAGGAAAACTTTTTAATTCGAATTACTCGTAACTTCTTGACGCTTGACAGGCTCATTAAATTTTACACTGTGACTTGAAACTCTGCTCGGGAATGTTATATCATACTCAGTGACAATTTGGATTATACAGACAGTAAACGTCTAACTTCGTTCTGTCTACTTTGGCCGTAGTTTTGTTTTACAAACAATAATTTTATTTTGTTATTGTGTGATGGATTCCTTATTTGAAAATTATATCTGGTGCCAAAAAAATAAGTTTCATTTATGGCCATGCTTTTTTTTTTTTGAGGGGAAACATAATCCAGACTTCTCCTGCCCTGGGTGTGGCGGGACAAGTGTCTTGCATCTTGGGGCTCAACAGGTCCGTCGTTTAGCTTAGTTTTTGGTTGTGGGGCAAGCACATTGCGGTACCGAGGCATCGGCTTAGAAGAGGACAAGGAACGGGAGGGAGAGAGTCTAGAACCCGTCTGCCACTCCGTCTCGCTTCATCCAGCCACCACCACCACCCACAATGACATTTATTCTAAAAAAGTATAGAAATATGAATTTGAAGGATTCAAGTCTGCACTACTTCTAATTTTCCAACAAAGCCCGTCCTTCAACCCACACGCATGCCAACAGACCAATAAGGGTTGATACACAAACGCTGTTCTCATTTCACAAACACTGCAAACATTCGCCTGTTACTCTAGTCTATTGTTATTGAACGTACACATAATTTCAGATACAATCAACTAGTTGAAGCCTGAGGGTGATAAGAGCTTGCCTAAAGATCCTAGGAGCAGATATGACGTAGCGCATCTAAGTAGACGAGCGTATAGCACCGCTTTTGTTCTGCTAATAGGTGATTAAGCCCTTTAATGATTGTGTGTGTGGGCGTCGAGGGTTAAATATGGAATAGTTTTGAATTTAAATATGGAACTGAATTCGAATTCTTTTTTTTAAGTCGTTTGCAGATTTTACATGTTCCACTCTAGTACTAGAAGGAACGGGGTGTTTTTAGTCAATTAGAGTCCCACATCGAGAGTAGTCATCACCTCATAAATAAAGAAAAATATTGTAGTTTTTAGTTTAATGTTATACCTACTAAAGATTCGCCATCTTAACAAGAATCATATTACCTACGCAGTTGCTAAAAAACGTATAAAATTACCTATTAATTTATTAAAGTATGAGTGAGGTTACCGGAGGTCCAATCCTTCCCCTCCCCTTATCCTTCCCCAATCCCTAAATCTCCAAAACCCTAATCTCTAAAATTTCGGAAACGCACTCGTAACTCCTCCGTTGCGGTCGTCCATGGGCGGCGCTGATTGCTTACTATCAGGTAATCCGCTTGCTCGTTTGCCGACCTAATACATAAAAAAAAATGTTTATTAATCTACAAAATGATACACACACATTATTTTTTTGTAGCTAGGTTATCGGGCAATACACAAACACGAAAAATGTTGACACTAGTTCTAACCAAAAGCATTTTCATTTTTCAAGTAAAATATTACTAAACATTACTCGTAAAAATAGCAATAATTTAAACTATCCAAATTAGTACAATATGTATACAATTGTGACATCAATTTAAATAGCACACAATTTTGCAGCTGTATCTGGTATCTGCGTTAAACATATACTTCCATAATATGTTGTTACGTCAGGAATTTAATAATTATGGAATAATATAAATTTTAATTAACGCCAAACCTCAATTTGTCCTCTCTACAGCCATACTTTACCACATTTATTGTAACTAAATTAATAACTAATGATAATATGCTGCGAATAATAAAGCGTAAAATTAATTTCTAAAATAATTATGTGACCGTTATCCTTTACTAAAATAATTTTGCTAAACGTTACGCATACAAATATACTCAAAAACTAGCTAGGTACCGATTTTATTGATTATATTAATTAAAAGCTTCTGCCCACGCCTTTTGCCGCTCGTTACCGTGGTTGACCAGGGTAAACCAAGGCCTATGATGCGTCATTCTAGACTAAATCTCTCAGACTTCTGTGTCGAATTTCCTTCATGGATTCGTTCAAGAGTTTTGTCGTGAAATACTAAGAAATATCTATCCATCCAATTATTCTAAAAAACTTCAGCGTTTAACTTAAGAAGTATATAATATCCTTGCACGTTTATGGAAAGGTCAATGACTATCTCAATCGAGAGCTGAGCGTTTTGTTATGTTAGCGGTGAGACATCTCTTTGAGAAGTTCTTAGATAGATGTTACCGCGTTCTAACCTTCCGCCTTACATAGAAAGTAAGGAGGCGGAACGTGATAGGGATCCTATCCTCCACATGCCCCAACCGCCACTGATCGCACGACGATCTTCGGCTTCCTTAAGCACGGGTTTGCGGACGAACAAGGGTTAAATCGCCGCTCGGCCAGAACCAGACCCGAGCGCACAGAGGTGAGAGGAAAAATCATTCAATGATTTTCTAAATGGGGCGAGACTGAGTGTTAAACTCTTGCTGACTAAAAATCAACCCTTTTCTTCTGATATCAATGACAGAGTTCGTTTCAATTCGGTAGACCTTTACATTTATCAATATAGCAGTTACACAATATCATTACCACAAACCTATCTGGTTTACTTATTGTACGACTAAACCTTGACTCCGTAGAAACATACCTACTACTTATATTATTTCACGAGAATTATGTTACCAAAACTTTTATTATTCAGCTCTTCCGAGAAACATGACACCCATATTACCTATAATAAAGTTAGTATTTCCATACAGCAGCCTGACAGATGCCATTTTAGAATAACTATTATTCTTCGAAGGGTTATGCAAACGTATAATTTACCCAATTTTCGTCTCAAGTTTACTTAACAAAATTACTTACATTTAATTTATTTAACAAAGATACAAGAACCTTATAAAACATCTTTCCTTACACAAAATGTACACCAATTCAATTACTTTTAGAATATAACAATGCATTATTAAAATCCACCGCTTTCATTCTACTTTTTGTTCGAAACAGGAAACTAGTCGCTCTTTAAAAGCTATAGAAACTTGTTCAGAACTTGTTTCAGCTTCGGAAATAACCATTAAATATATTTCGACAACTCTTGACTGTGAAGTTTTTGCACTATAACATTGTATAACTTTTTAAATTGAAGATATTTTAATGGCACGCCAGCAAAATACTTTTTAAATTTGTATAGAATGCAAAGATGGTTTGCAACTGTAAAGAGACGTTTTCTTTATAATGTGCACTTGCTTAAAAATTTAAAATGTTAAACTTATTTGGCTACCTACGCTATTATAAGTTAAGAAGTGAACAAACATAAAAAATGTAAGCAAAAACATAGGTTTCAAGATGTCTTCAAGAAACTTTTTATGTCGAAATATTTATTTCCATGTAGTTACTTTCCCTTGTTCTAGAACTCATTGTTTCACTGATCGAAAGAAAATGAGAGTCCGATACAAAGCGCCATCTGGATTTTATTCGGAATTGGAACTGTGCCAAAACATTCGATTTTTTAAATGAGGAAACGATTTTCTTCTCGACTTTTTGTTATTCATCTTCCGTTATCTGAATTATTCTATGGTATACCTACGACTGTAGGATATTAATATAATTTATGTTATTCGATTGCTTTTTTAGATACCAAAAACATTTTTCGATAGGGATCTTACAAACTCTAGCTCTCTCTTCACCAACAGAATACAGCCATGGGCAGGCGATTTATCATGTATTCTAATACAGTAAGTTACTAAGTTGTACGTTTGTATGTAGGGGGTAATGTTTGGAACAGCTCTGGTTGGACTGACTAAATTATTTCACTTATAGGTAGTGTACTGTGCAATAAATTTTATATGAGTTGCGTTTACTAGTCTTCGCTAGTTTAGGCTTCGTCTAGTTTTTTTACATATAATTTGACGAGTAAAAGTGCCGTTTTATGGCCTATTTGCAAAAATAAATTCTTTGTTTCATTGTTTCAGTCGAGCTAGCACGTAACAGCGTTTAATACTGGTGTTTTTTAAATCTTCTTTTATAGGCGTGCGAAGCCGCAAGCGGAAGCTAGTATACCAATAAAAATCAAAATATAAGCAACAAATAAGTCGCAGTGCCAAAAAATATGTTGCTTTGTTAATGAAACTTACCGAAATTTGCTAGCTTACCAAAATCTGCGAATACACGAATAGATTAATCAACAAAATCTCTTAAACATTTCAATCATTAGTCGTCTTTCAACAAGAAACCCTAATTTCCAACCATTCGGTGAGTCCAATTAAATTTTTGTCAGATTTATAACAGCTATTTAATCCTCGGGCGTTAACAGGCCAATGAAATATAATTAGGGCAAAAGTATAATGGAAATATTTTCTCGTCAACTAAGGGCGCTTTCTTAGTTGCGACAAAATTAAATTTAGAATTTTAGTTTACAAATACATTGTTTAATTGATATTCATGTTAAAGTTATAGGTTTATAAAATAAAATAAAATATATATGAAAGGAAAAGTAAGTGGTTTTCGTAAGCCTTGAAAAGTTAAGACTCACTCGGGAAATTATGCATTGATTATATTAAAATATTTATATGTAGGTCATATGTTTCGTTTCGTATTAAACATTAGAAAAACCCAAGTCAAGAATTACCTGTAAGGAAAACAGTCCGATTTTTTTATGGTTATAAATTTTATAAGTAACGTGGGTCGAATGTGACCATGTTTTATGGTGACTGTATGGCAAAGCCCTAATACAGTAACAAATGTACTTATGGCAATAAAAACATAATTTAAAGTTGCCCGGGACTCCATAAACGGTTGACATGGGAGAAGTACATTCATTAGATTATTAATTCGTCGACACTTTTGCCTTAGCTTTCATATTTTTTAGGAGTTTAAGTAGAATTTGATTGAGAACTTGAGTTTACTTGTTAGTTTTAGGATTTTTCTAATAAAAACACGGGTGATATTGTAGAGTTCTAGCGGCTTTGCCCGCGTGGATGACGGTTTTACTCTATTTCATGATTTTTTTAATTTTCTTAAGGTTCCAACCTTTCCTGGACTTCCACGAACAATTCAAAACCAAAATTAGACAAATCGGTAAAGGCATTGTTGAGTTATAACCCCGAAAGTGATAGGTTGTTCTATTGTTCCACTGCCAACCCCGTCGTCTACGTTTGCCTAGACTTAGGTAGCCGGCAGTGATTCGATGAGAAGAGCTGAACACCGAGCTCAGTAGCGTGCAATGGGGAGGCCCATGTCCTACAGTGGACGACATCAGGCTGATAATGATGATAACGATGATGATGATGATACTATTGGTGTAGGATAGTAGACTGATCACCTGATAGTAAACAATCAGCCTTAACCACGGACACTTACAATATCAGACTAGTTATAAGTGCGTTGCTGGCCTTTTGAAGCCGTGAGTAATTGGGTTTTAGGATGGAAACGATAGGAGAAGATTGGGTTCCACGCCGGTTTCCTGTAAGGCCGTGGTATAACTTGGCCTAGTCGCGACGAAGCATCGATCATCGATACTAAACTTACCCACAGCTCATACGCGTCACCATACTCATAATTTAGCGATTTTTAAAATGTCTCTGAGTACGTCAACTAGACACTATTTTATACTTCTATTAATTAACATTTTGAAAATAATACCACAACAGAAGTCACAGAGCGACGGAAACAGAAAACTGCGTACATTAGAGTTTCCTACGAATCTGTTTGAATAACAAAATACTTTTCTACCATTTACTCCTGAACTGTATTATTCAAAGTGACTGAGGTTTCCGGCTACTAACTGGGTTTTGGTAGGGAGTGTGTTTAGACATGTTTTCTCAAATATTATTTATGAACCGTTTCAGTGTTGAATGAAAAGTTTCGTACTTAATACTCAGTGGTTTCTATTTGCAACTTTTGTGTATTGTGATAGAGTTAGTTTTCTATTGTAGTTCTGAATGAGAATCGGCTCAAAGTCATAACTCAATTTTGTATAAAGCACTTAAAGCCTTATGAACTTAAATATGGACTGCTAATATAAGCCGATGAGCGTTTTCAGAATAAAATCTATTTCTTTGTACACAGATATGATAACCTCCCGAGACTACAACCTCAATAGACAAGTCTTTATCTTATAAAGAAAACACTGAAACATAGACGTCGTATTGTGAATTAAACAAAATAAAGCTATGAAGCAGTATATGTAAACTAAAAAGTTTTATGGTCTATCTTAATATGACTATATTATATATGTATATGTCGCAGACCAAAGAGGCATGTCGATAGTTTAGGGTAGCTCTTCCAAACCAAACTTACCGCGTTTCTGATCATCTCATTTACGATTTCGATTTCGATTTTGTTATTACATCATTTCGGACCGTGACTCAAAATGGCAATTTACCCGAAATGGGTGAACTGACCTCCTTATATATAAAAGTTTTCTAAAAATTGTATGTAAAAATATGTATACAATCAGGTAGGTCTAACCTAAATCGATGTTATTCAATAAACTAGATTTTAATTATTTTGTATGCATATTGCACGACCTCTTTAACATAACAATACCAAGTGTGGGAGAGCCATGCTTCGGCGCGAATGGAGTGATACCACGGCCTCACAGAAAACCGGCGTGAAATAATCACTGCGTTGTGTTTCGCCGTGTGAGTGAGTTTACCGGAGGCCCAATCCTTCCCCTTCCCCAATTCCTCCTCAATCCCTAAATCTCCAAATCCCTAATCCCTAAAAGGTCGGCAACGCACTCGTAACTCCTCCGTTGCGAGTGTCCATGGACGGCGCTGATTGCTTACCATCAGGTAATCCGTCTGCTCGTTTGCCGACCTATTACATAAAAAAAAAATACCAAATTTTACCTTTAGTTAACCACCTAATCTGATAGACCATAAATATTTTGCAATAACTAAGTATGGGAGAGCCATGCTTCGGCGTGAATGGGTCGGCTCGACCGGATTGATACGACGGCCTTACAGAAAATCAGGGTGAAACAACCACAGCGTTGTGTTTCGACGTGTGAATGAGTTTACCGGAGGCCCAATCTTTCCCCTCCCCAATCTCCAAAACCCTAATCTTCAAAAGGTCAACAACGCACTCGTAACTCCTCCGTTGTTGCGGTTATCCATAGGCGGCGCTGATTGCTTACCCTGAAGTAAGTCCTATGCTAGTTTGCCGTCCTATCAATAAAAAAAAAATAAACACTAGTCTTAGACAAGTTGCAAACACTAAGACACTAAGATTCACGTTCAGACGCACATATGTTTATCAAATTGCGTAGGACAGTTGCAATATCTGTTTGCGGTGCGGTTATAAATTAGTCTAAATTGAGACGGTACCTAGTGCCCAGGTGACATAATTCAATTAGATTGCTAACCATTTGTTAGACTGCCCGCCAACGTCCTGAGTTATGGACTGCCCCCTCAGGCCGTTTACACACGAATTGCATTGCACTGAATTTTGACTACGAAATGGCGAATTTTGTGACTGCATTCTCTGTTGTTTTGTTTGCTACTAGTGTGCTACGGGCCTAATTAGATTTTAATTGCTGCTTTGTTTTTTTTATTGTTCTGTTATAAAGTTTTGTGCAGTGTCGATTTTTTTCGTCTTTCATCTCATCATTCGTCGATCATTATGATCATCATCATCTAACTTTAAGTGTTAATTACAAAACAATAATCTGTTCTCACTCACAGAAGATTCGAACATAAATCGTCCTCATTGTTAAAGGCAGAGTGTACTACAAAAAGTTGACAAACTTTCAAAAATTCCTTTTTTAAAATCGCAATATAGTTTAGGTATAATATCAATACATAAATCAGTGTAAAATATCGTTAGCCAGGTCCAAAATATATATTTTTTATGACTGGATGATTTATTGATTATGATTGGTTTGAGCATTATATAACCCTTAACAAAAACAGAAGTGTATCATTTTACTCACTTATCATATTCTATACTAATCAAGCTAACTGATATAAAAATAACTATTTAAAAAAAAAAATCTTTATTATTTTTGTATACTTTTTGGTTAATTGTAAAAGTAAATATAGTAGAATTGCTAAAACAAGAAGTCAAATGCCCGAAAGTCTAACAACAGGCTTAAACAAGAATGTCGAGTCGCCACAAGTGTATTGGTGGCGGGATGAGGGTAACTAGCACTACTTGTACGTGGAGTACTAACATTCAGTCGAATCTTCCCCAATATTCTGAGAAAAATGATATTTTAGCATTCGGCAGTGTTATCGCGATACCACAATACCGCATATAACCGTAACATGTCTTGGCGTAAAGAAAGAAAAAATAGAAAGAAAGAGAAACAGTCATTGGACACGCTAAGAACAAGAAACAAGGTTACTCGTAGTTAGTCATGGTCACAGCTTGGGACCATGATGCTAACTGAACTTATTTGACTGTACTAGTCTTACAGGTGGTGACTCTTCTTGTCTCTCTTAAAACAGTAATCTATAAGAAGTAACATAGTCACATTGGTGGTATAAAACAGAACAACTGAGTAGAAGAAAACATTTTATAATTTTTTCGATGTGAGAAAAACTTAAATAATGAAAATTAAACGGCTTACCTACTTGACCTAACTGACAAAATAAGTAAGAATAAAGAAATCAAAGGGAATAACAGTCCCATCGTGACTTGAAATATGTAGTAGATTAGGTCTAGTTAAAACACATGACAGAGTCGTTGTTTTTAAATGTTTAAAAAGTTTTATTTTTATTTTATTCATTTTAAGAAGGCTTGCAGACTAATAACAGAATAGGTATATAATTAAGTTGCTAATGACAAGCCTCCACAGATATATAGTACCTATATAATTATATAATAATATCTACCATTAAGTAATGCCAGAATGTTGAAGTTATGTTTTTTTATTATTATTATTTAATTTTATTTTGCTACACGTGCATTTGAGTTCCACCAGCCAGTGCTTTATTCGCAAAGAATGTTTTTTTTATGTAATTGGTCGGCAAACGAGCAGACGGATTAGATGGTAAGCAATCAACGCCGCCCATGGACACCCGTAACGGAGGAGTTACGAGTGCGTTGCCGACCTTTTAGGGATTAGGGTTTTGGAGATTTAGGGATTGAGGAGGGATTGGGGGTGGGGAAGGATTGGGCCTCCGGTAACCTCACTCACATGGCGAAACACAACGCTATGGTTCTTTCACGCCGGTCTTCTGTGAGGCCGTGGTATCACTCCGGTCGAGCCGACCCATTCGTGCCGAAGCATGGCTCTCCGACACTTGGTTAGTTTGTGATTTGGTTTTGTTGCTGTACTGCGTGGCTTTATAATATTATCATATTTTTGATCTATCTGAATACAAAATCGTTTATGTTGTTATATTATTTTATTCAAACAATAAATGAATCCGATGTCAGAAGAATTTGTAATTTGCATAAATAATGGTGTTTAAATCATTTAAGTTGTAGTCAAACGAAAAATGTGGTTCGCCATGAACTGCCATGAAACATTACAATATTTTCGAAATAGCACATTATTCGTCTTTATTGTAGGTGTCACAATAGAGCCATTAATAAAGGGATATGAATTATTACTCATTTATTTATTACTTTGTTTATATACTTACTATGAAATATTTTCTACTAGCTATCGCCCTCGGCTTCGCCCGCATGTTATGATGATAAAAACCAGCTTTTGCGTTAATCCAAGGTATCCTATCTACCATATCAAGTTTCGACCAAATCGGTGTAGCAGTTTTTGCGTTTAAAACATAACAACAAACATACATTCTCATAAACTTTCTTTCACATTTATAATATTTGTAAAAAGTAGGATAGATAAAATTTGTGAAAATTTATTATCTAGTACTGTGACTTTTGGAAAATGCAATAATACTTTTGTGTAGTTTCTGCCCAAATCGGTATGCTTCTCGTGTGATACGGACGACTTAGGATTCGGATGATGGTAAGCATTGACGCCAACCTTACACACCTGTAATATCAAAGGAGATATTAATGCGTTGCCAGGATTTTAGGAGTCAGGGATTAGAGTATCGTGGATTTGGGGATTGGGGGTTAGCGATGGATAATTTGGCTTGACCTTCGTTAACCTCATTATTATTTAACCGCCAATCCGGCAAATGTGTACTAGCTCATGGCTTTGCACTCTTACTCAGTCTCACCTATCGAATTCTTACTCCGGAGTTGAACTCTTGTGTCTTAACCAACTATATAGTGTATTATCGGTGTTTCCAATTTTGAAATTCTTAGCCAGTACAAAGTCAGGTATTGTAAAATGACACTAATATAACTACTGAAAAGAGATACGTTACAAAAGATATACATTTTGTCTGCTTTGGGAATTACCTTAGGGTATCATCACGTAGGTATTTATTGGTTTTGTTCACAGTTTTTGAGTAAAGTCCGGATGAGGTGAGCATTAATCGCCACACTTAGTCAAATGATTGATGATTTTAGACTTACAGAACGAGAGAGAGAGAGAGAGATAAATTGACATTATAATATAAGTGTGGGAAAACCATGCTTCGGCACGAATGGGTCGGCTCAAACGGAGTGATACCACGGCCATTCAGAAAACCAGCGTGAAACAACTACACAGTTGTGTTTTGCCGTGTGAGTCAGGTTACCGGAGGCCCAATATCCCTAAATCTCCAAATCTCTAATCTCCAAAGGGTCGGCAAAGCACTCGTTACTCCTCTGTCGTTGCGGGTGTCCATGTGTGGCGCTGATTGCTTACCGTCAGCTCGTTTGCCGACCGATCACATAAAACCTATGAATTTTTCACCTCTCTGTAATTAGGCTTTGTAGCTCTAAATCCAGAACAATTGGCTGCCAAAGCTTACAAGAGACTATACATCAGGTGTGGTCTGGTTTGCCTTGAAATATGAAGATCTATTACTGTCGTTATGTGGACGAAGGTTCAGACTAACAGCGTGTCTCGTGACATCTCCAGTGGAATGTGGAAGCTAGTTAAAGCAAATTTTTAAAATGCTTATAGCAACACGGAATAGAAAATACAGATATTATACAATCGATGTCTTTTCTTTAGGGTTACTTATTAAAAGTAAATAATGTGGGGTTAATCATGTGGTCCATTATGAGTCAAGCTTCTACTCTACAGCTTAGGAATCACAATCCTCATTCCAAGGATGCAATTATTTACCTAAACAAGTATCGTATTTAATTTACTATTATGGCCAATTCACACAAAACCTATAAAAATAGAAGAATCTAGAAAAAAAATAAAAAAGACTTAAAATTTCTTTACTGCTTTATTATTTGTTCATTTTTATGTAATAGGACGGAAAACGAGCCTACGGATTACCTGATGGTAAGCATTCAGCGCCGCCCATGGGCAACAACAGAGGAATTATGAGTGCGTCGCCGACCTTTTGGGGATTAGGAATTAGGAGATATTTTGGAGTCACTTGCACGACGAAACACAAAGCTGTGGTTGTTTCACGCCAATATTCTGCGAGGCCATAGTATCACTCCGGTCGAGCCGACCCATTCGTGCTGAAGCACGGCTCTCTCATACTTATATTATTGTAAAGCTTCTAATATTTAATTATTCACTAGGATTTGCTTGGATGGCCCACATATATATATATGTATATGCATACATATCGATGAACTCATGCAGTATTCTATATTAAATTTTGATACACATAGTTGAATAGACATAGGTATTGTATATAATATTCAATGCAGTGTATAAACTAACAACATGTTTCAACTAAAATGTTTCAATTTATTGAACGAAACTGACTCATGAATACTCAATTAAGTTTAACAATTAGAAAATAAACCGAAATACATTTAATTTAAACTTCAATTTACCTTGTTGATGTTATTTATAAATTAGATGTTCGTAATTTATTTTTTTATTGGAAACAAAAAGAATATTTTTATTCCATTCTTGAAATTGTAAGTTCGTTCGGAAATGAATTGGAGATCCAGAATACGTACCTATAGAACTACTAAGAAAGAAAGAAAGAAAGAAAGAAAAATAATTTAAGAAAAAGTCTTTTAACTGAAGCTTCATGATTTATGCTTATAATTTTAAAGGAAAACATTATTAGGTACCAGTTTTTTTTTTATTCATTGGTATTCACAAATTAGCTACGTAACAAACTATTAGCTACTGGGAAACTTTGTTATTGGTGACTTTTCACAGAAGGTATCTAATAGTTCCTCGGACTGATACGGCGGTGGTGAATATAAACTTTTGATTCCAGTTAACATACTATTGTTCAAACTAGTATATATGTACTGCCATAAATATGAATATTACCTAATTAAACCATTTCATTGTTTAACTTCGCTAAAAAGTCTTCGTTTCTAACAGTGCTATTAATTTAAAACAGGTTCTAGGAAATAGGTTTTAAGCATTATGTTTATTGATTCTGGTTAAAGTTTTTTTTTATGGAATAGAGCGGCAAATTTGTAGGCGGATCGTAAGCTATTTTCGTCGACCAAGGACATTCGTTTTTTTTTTTTGCAAAATCATTATATGACTTCTCGCTCATTGTAAGGTGAGAGAGAATGTCAAGCTCTTACCCTGTCCTTCTCTATACTAAAAATGATATATAGTATATTCAACAATACAAAATATAAATTTGTACCTAGTTTATACAATCCGTTCTAGTAACTACTAAAACAGTCCAGTTCCAAAAACTACTAAAAAACTTAGAATTTACATATATAGCATTTATACATACCTACATTACTGGTGGTAGTATTAACAAATATTAAAGTACCTATAGAAAAAAGATCCTAAACATTTGGCTGCGCGTTCACCATTTCACGTATTGCGCAATACTGCTTATGAACATGAGTAAGTAGTCGATAAATATGAGCAAGTCCGTCTGAATAAGCCGTTAAAAATAATAATAAAATTAGGATTCTGATTGTACTCAGAATAAAAATTCACATCACATTCATCCGCCATTACTGATAATAAAATGTTATTCTGAATGCATTAAGTTCGGTTAACAACATTATTCATGAGTTTGGCAGACGGCAGACGGCAACTGCGCTTTAAATTACTATTAATTGAAAATTTACAAATGTTTGCAAATGGACGAATAGTGCTAATCTATTTAATTTTATAGTCTGCCGTAATGTTTGTGTTTCCCATCAAATTTATTGTTATTCACGTTATGATTTGTATATTTGTTTTGCAGAAATGAATAAAAAGGATTAATGCGATGAACTTGATAAAAAAATTGATAACAAGCTCGATCCAGATGAATTTGATACACACGCTAACACAGTTGGGTTAAGCGCAATGACGTATGCAATAAATGGCGTGCTCTATTGTATTTCAGTAAGATTTTGACATGTTCTCTCACCGCACCCAGGGAAAAACAATTCCAATTGATGTTATTACTTCTCAAAAGAGACCATGAATTTATATTATTTTTATCCAAAAAAAATCATATTCCTTTGTATCCTTGACATTCAGTCAATTTAATATTTATAACCTAACTAAGTAGAAGAGACAATTTTAGTGCACGAATACCTAGGTACCTATATAATAGTGCATTATAATTATCTCGGTCTGAATCAAGTTTCCTATAACATAATTGAAATGAACAGCAATCAAAATGCAGATTCGTGAATGCTAAGTGATATTTCGAATAGCAATAAATAATTCAGGTGAAATCATAATTTCCAATAGCAAACAAACTTGATTCTCGACAATGGAGGTGCCGGATAAATGATCGGATTCCACCGACGCGATCCCATTTCAAGGCTTTGCATTTAAATCAGAGTCACCGTGGTTGCAGTTTCCATATTTTTCGGAAATATCGATGCGATTCTCTGACGTATATTACGTTTTGATGTCATACGACTTTCAGACATACTTGTATATACATAGAATTTGTTTTGGATTGAAAATCTTTTCAGCATTTGTATTATATTGCCAAATAATGAAATGAACATTCTATTGAGATTGAGAGTTGCTTCGGTTTTGATATGGTTTCTATAGACTGAAATCTGAAGCGAGTCTTAGTTGAAATGGCTAATTAATTCGAAACAAAAGGTATAAAGCAAACCTGAGGGATTGAAAATGTATACTCAAAATAATCTTTGTACGCCTTACAGTTAAATATAATCATCAATTTGTAATGCTTACCTAATTAATTATCAATTTTAAAATAAGATATTGTTCGAGCTTTCAAATTTTATACTTCGTAAGCGTGCACATTTTCTTATAAACATTCTTACTAGCCTCGATTTTTATGGTTTTTTCAACAATCATTAATATGTATAATATGTATCTGTATAAATATATGTTTCACCTCGATTTACTTCACCAATACATTAATAAGCAAAGTACATAAACCTATAAAGTATTGGCAAATCTTCATCCAAGTTTGTGTAGGAACAGTAACATGGCAAAACAAAGACAGGCAAGTAATGTCGTCGTCAGTGCTTAATGCGGTCCACATTTCAACGTGCTCAGGTGGTTTGTCCGTCGAGAAACCATCAACAACTCCCCACTTTTACGAGTACATCATAACTTTACTAAAATGTGTTACATTTCGGAAAGTACGAAACACATTGGCAGCACCCTTAGCTGTGTTTATCGGTCGATTGACGATATTAACCGTAAAATATCAGGCTTATTAGCTACAAGCGTGGTAAAATCGCGTGTTGTTTCAAGTTGTTTTAAGGTGTTCCATTAGTCAACACCCAATGATTGATAAGTTGTTTCTCATTACGGTAATCACTGGGCTGTAAAGTTTTGAGTAACTTCACAGGTTATCGATGTAGAAGAATTCTGTTAAACTCGTTTAAATTAATGTTTCTTTACGAAATGTTAGAGGGAAGTTTGTTCATTTGTTTCGCCTTGTTTATTGATCATATTAATTTGATGAACGTGCATGTTTTAACTTACGTGCGATTTTTTTTTTTTTTTTTTGTGAGGGGAAAATCATCAAATGACTTCTCCCGCCCAGGGCCGGGCAGGAGGGAGTGTCAGACTCTTACTGACTAAAAACACCCCTGTTCCTTCTCCTGCTCTGTGCCGAGGTCGCGGTACCTCATTGCGCTTACCCCGCAACCCCGGCTGAACATCAGCCCTTTAGGGCCCCGTCTGTGGTGGTCGAATGGCTCTTTGAGGCGCGCGCGGAACGCTACGCGCCGTACGCTCGGGCCTGGTTCTGGTCGGGCGGCGAGCTGCCCTTACTCGCCGACCGCAGGCCCGTACTTACGGTGGCCGGAGATCGTCCCTCGATCCCCGACGCCCGTAGTGTCGCCAGTTGCGGCTGCTGGGGCGTGAGGAGGAGGATTGCTCCCTCACGCGGGCCGCCTCTCTCTTTGCGAGCATGACTGCTTCACAAAAGGAGGAGACGGCGTCCCAGTTCCTCTCACTCCGCACCATGGCCTCGACTAAGGCCGGGCGCGAGAGGTCGCCGCCGCCGATCACTTCCCTGAGGATACGGCGGTGCTCAGCCCAGGCAGGGCATACCGCTACCGTATGCTCCACCGTATCCTCTAGGTGGTCCTCACAATGACGACACTCGGGCGTTTCCTCCCGCTGAATCCGAAACAGGAACCTACCGAAGCTGCCGTGCCCGGTAAGCACCTGCGTCAGACGGAAGGTGAGGACGCCGTGGCGTCTCTCAAGCCACTCCTCAAAGAGGGGTCTTACCGCTGCTATGGTAGCGTGCCCGGCCCTCGGTTGCGACAGTCGTTGTCTCCACTCTGCCATGAGATCTCGCCGGAGCTCATTCCGCCACGCACTTATTTGGCGCGGCAGAGGATCTTCGCCCCGGCGACGCGCGTCTGCGCGCAGACTGTAGACGCGCGCGAGCGCCTTCGCTTCTAGATCCCACGGCCGTGATCCGGCAAGGAGGTTCGCCGCCTCCCCGGAGATCGTGCGATACCCGCGGATTACTCGTATAGCCATGACCCTCTGGGACGCGACCAGCGTACGAGCCGGCCGCCGCTTCAAGTCCGGCGCCCACACAGGGGCACCGTAGAGGGCCATGGATCGCACAATCCCCATATACAACCTCCGGCAGGAGGCGTTTGGCCCCCCGAGGTTGGGAAGGAGCCGCTTGAGCGAGGCCCCAGACCGTTCCAACTTAGGGGCCAAACGACGAAAATGCTCCGTGAAGTTCCATCGGCTGTCGAGGACGAGACCCAGGTACTTCATCGCCGACTCGACGCCGATGGTAACTCCTCCTGCCGTTATTTGGGACCCACCTGGAGGTGGCGCGCTCCGACGGCCATAGAAGCACATGGCCTCGGACTTGTGGAGCGCCACCTCGAGTCCCAACTGCCGGATCCTTGCAACGACTGTCGCAACCGCTTGTGACATCAGGTCGGCCGCCGCCTGATGCGACCTCCCGTTCGCCAGCACCAGCGTGTCGTCAGCATAACAGACAATGCTGACGCCGCTCGGGAGGTCGGTGCGTAGCACCCAATCGTACCCGATGTTCCACAGGAGAGGTCCCAGGACCGATCCCTGTGGGACACCGCGCGACACCTCTCGCCGATTCCACACGCCCCGGTGACCGGGGTAGATGACGCATCTGTCCGTCAAGTAAGCCTCGACTACACGACGGAGATAGGCAGGCACCCGGTGATACCGGAGTGCCTCCAAAATGCAGCTCCAGGGCAACGAGTTAAAGGCGTTGGCGATGTCCAGAGACACCGCCACGACGACTCGCCTCCCGGCCAACGCTGTCCCCGTCGTGAGGTCCCTCACGCGCATGATGGCGTCCACCGTGGAGCGCCCTCTGCGGAAGCCGAACTGGCCGTCCGCTAAATCCGGCCCCCTTCCAGACAGGTGCCCGACGAGGCGGTCTGAGATTATCCTCTCGAACAGCTTTCCCACCTCGTCGAGCAGCACAATGGGCCGGTACGCGGACGGAGAGTCCGCAGGACGCCCCGGCTTCTTCACGAGGACCAGTATACCCGTCTTCCACGACAGCGGAAACTGGCCTCTCTCCAAACATGCGCTGAAAAGGTGCGTGCCAGAAGACCTCCCCGTGGTGCACCCTGGGTGCGGGCGACAGTCTCCCTAACGGGATGGTGACAGGGTTGGTTTGACTGTCGCCCGCAGCGAACTTCTGGCCGGGCGGAGAACCCGGTCGGGTTCTAGAGGCGACCGGCTCTATGCTGTCATAGGGTCTAAGCCTCCGTGGGGGCGTTCCTCCGCACGACTCTCTGGACCTAGCAGAGAGCGGGGCGGAGAAACAAGGGCGGCGCTCGTTGTGCACTCACCCTGCCAATGAGTAGCATCGGGGCACTAGCTGCGCCCGACTGCACCCGTCGATATCGTAATCCGGGAAGAGATCATGGTCATGTTTTATGACTCGGACCGGGACGAGGGTCTTGGCTTAACCGCCCGGACCGCGAGGAAGATAACCTCTATAAAAAATTCCTCCAATACTAAGTTCTGGTGCGCGGCAAGGGTATGTATGGCTGAGGAGTAGGATCAGTCGTGAGCGCACCCCCAGCTAGGGGACCGGTGGACCCCCTAGTTGGGAGACAAATGCACACTTACCTAGGGACAGGGGGCTCTCCCTGGGCGGACCTCTTATTTCCCCCATACTCGTGGGACCAATATGGAAGACACAAAAATCAAAAAAAATAAAAATCCACCTACCGGTGAGGAGAAGGCAAGCGAGGTCAGTTCGCTTGGAGGCGATAGCGAGGGCCAGGTTGGCTCTCGGGTTCGTGGGGAGGCGCTGGCCCCGTCCAGCAAGTCTCGGGCACGGGCCCCGGGGAGGAAGGAGTCGGACTCAGAGTCCGACTCATCATTGTCTGGCGTCAGCATCGCGCTGCGCCACAAAAGAGACCGGGGCGTTTTTAAACGTCCCAGGTTGGAGGATGGTCGAGAGCCGTCCTCCATCGAGCAGGAGGCCCCAGCCCCCAAAATCCCCACGGCTGCGCGGGGTAGGGGCAAGGGGAAGGGCTCCACAAGAGCGGCTGGGAGCCGCTCTGAGCCGGCAGAGCGGCTGGCAGCGGAGGGGAGCGCCCTGGGAAAGGCTGCCCCCTCGAACTTACGTGCGATAAGAGTGTTTTTTTCATGTTACAGGTCGATCAACGAGCAAAGGGACATACGCAACAATGGAAGAGTTACGATTGCATTGCTGACCTTTTGAGGATTTCGGTTTCGGAGATTTATAGAATTGGGGGAGGAACGGATTGGGCTTCCAGTAACCTCACTCACATGGTGAAACAACGCTCTGGTTGTCACGCCAGTATTCTGTGACGCCGTGGTATCACTCCGATCGAGCTGACCCATTCGGAACGCCGAAGCATGTCTCTCCCACATTTAAAATTATATGTCTTTGAGGTGCGTATCAAATGAAAGGAAAGATTAATAAATTGCTTCTCTCGCCCAGGGTATGGCGAGAGTAAGACACTTACTGAGTGAAAATCCTCGCGTTCCTTCCGTTTTTCTGCTCCAAGCCGAGGTTGCGATACCTTATTGCGCTTAACCCGCAACCCCGGCTAAATATCGGCTCTGTTGGGCCCCATCTAAGAGAAAAGAATCCAATTGCAAGAAAAGGCTTCCTTAAAAATAACAAAATATAGTTTATGGTGTACAATATAATATTATCTTTCTTGTAAAATCTTTTGTCTGCAGGCGGTCTTCTAAATTCGTATTAATTTGTAAATATATTAATATCATAAAAATCTATTAAACAATTTCGTTGAAAAAACTATGAAAACCTTCCACGTCAATTTCTTAGAAAAAATAGGTAATCCGTAATGTTGTGTGGGCGCAGAAATCGAATTTAAATAATGCCCCGTGGCTACAATTTGACTAGTAGATTAAGAACATAGAGAAAATATATTGCAACATTGCCGTTTCTCTCTGTAAGGAATAGATTAACGAGTTTTTAATAAATTAAGTTTTTTTTTTTGTATTTTCGGTTATTTGGGCTATATCTTAAGAAATGAGTGAGTTTAAAATTGATAAAATAAAATAAATTTAAGTATGTGACTTCATTGTGATCAAGAAAGCTGGTTCCAGAAAGACGTGAATCAAGAATGTTAGAAAGTTTTCAGTTTCCCATCACCCCATCTGAGGTAGGAAATTCCACGAATTATTCATCCTGTTACCAAATTTAAAAATTCCAGAAGGACTCTCTGACGTTTGAGTATCTACAAATTCTCAAATCCAAACTACAAAATTTGCTTCAGTTAGTTACATGAATAGCCATATTTTTTCTGATCGGACAAAATATAACGGTGTATGATATTAGACTGCACAGTTGACGCGGTGACTGGGTCACACCGGCTACCGTTCCAGTTAGATTCTTGAAAGGAACAACTCTTTTTGTGATCCACTAATTGTAGTTCCAGGTCTGTGAGAGATGTGTGTCTCTAAACGCATCCATGAAAAAAAATCGAAGGCAACGTTTTATTTTGAGGCGAGTTACCACTGTCTTACTTGACATCATATAAACGTTTACTCTAGAAATGTAGTTTAACTTATCACAGACTCCCACCCTAACAGTTCATAAGGATAAACATTACCGAACTAATGTACGAAGATAAGAGGTCACGAAATAAGTTTTATTGGTTCAAGCCCAGTGATGTACCAATTAATCAGCGTTGAGTTGTTCAGATAACGATAAAATGAATTGAGGTTTACAAAATCCGTGCGATCCGTTCTCTGTAGGTACTTGCTTTGAGGTTGTTTTTTTTTTGTTAGCGATGCGTTTTGTTATCTGTGTTATTATATTCGTGTGTTCATTTAAATACCGTTTTTTATGTGATATTGTTTATTTGACTGTTTTTTATTTATCTAGAATTTTTTTGCAATTTATTTTTTTATTTTTTTGCGGTGTAACTAAATGAAATATTGTTGCTTTTTTATTGAATGAAGTAAAATATATTTATGATTTTTGCAAGTTCTATTCAATTTGTAGTTTTATGTATTAGAAATAAGGGACATTTTCTTCTGCGTTTGATTATTGTTCGCATAAAGGAAACTTAATCGTGTCACATACTTATGATTGAGCTAACCCACGAAAATAATACAACAAAGAATGTCCTCAAGTAACACACAGTACACCCACTCTCAGAGGCCATAAAACAGCTCCTAAAACATAAACTTAAAACAATTTACCAAAGAGTTTAAACACGTTCGTCTAAGTAGACTGAATTATTAACACGTCAAGGTGTAAAGTATCTTTTTACGGGTAAAATTTTTAAGCGTGGCAATTTGATCGTTTAGAGAACACTATCCAGCGTACCACAACATTGCCCCTTGTGTATCTCGGTACAAAAGTTGGGTATAGTTTAATTTTACGTTGCTACCCGTCAGTGGGTTGTTTCGGACCAACTTTGTAATAAATGCTACTTGTTTTCGCCCAGCTGTCGAAGCTGAGTGTGCAGCACCTGAGCTCGGCTACCTTATCACGCGTCCGTATGAATAAATCAAATGTACGGAGTAGCTGTCCGTACGTGTGTGTAGATTTTAGATAAAGTACGGGCAACAGCAAGTGAACCTTATCTCATACAAATTATTAAAAAAAAACTAATTATTAAAAAAAAAACTAATGAACTCTTTACCGCCTAAAAAAGTTCAATAATGCCTTTTTTGTTTCTGGTAAATATCGAATTTTACTTATAGGTATCAAAACTCAAGCTATGTGTTTTGAAAATAAAAAGAAAAAACAAAATGCGTCATGTAATAGTTTCGTAGCTCTTTAGCACAGAATTCATTATTAAGATAACTTAAAACTACACCTACTAAAATAAAAATACGTAAAATATACAAATAAAAATGTTGCTGTCCGTATACGGATTTTTTTTTATTATTCACCTCCTATAGAGATATTTTGAGTAGAAACGTCGTTAAAAAGAAAAATGTACCTAATGAAAGAATCTTTTTATTATAAAATTAAAGTTTGAAGTAAAGTTTTTTCATTAGATACCTACTCTGTTTTATCTTCGTAAGTTTGTTATCTGTGCGTTAGGTGGAAAAGAGTTTTTGTTTGGATAGTAGCGCGATAATCTATAATCTTTTACATTTTCTTTTTTTTAAGGTAATTAACAACAATTCGTTCGCGTAAGCAGTAGCAAATTAGCAGACATGTACTTTAATATACAAAAAATAATAGTTCGCATTTATTTTCTTCTTATATAAACTATTCAATTATTAGCTACCTCACGAGTCAATAATATACACACTTATCTACATTATTTTGATCCCCAAGCACATTTTTTTCTTCAAAACCTACAAAACATGGGCTTGTCCTTGTCCAAAATAGTTTACGTCAAAACTATTTTTACCCTTTTACAAAATAAATATCCTGATCCTCGGAGTGTATAGGTTGGGAGATCTCACTTGTTTTTCGCTGACAGTGATTAAATCAAGAAAAGGTTCCTTCAGCCCCTGACTAGACTGATGTAGGAATGTAAATATAGAAGTAACTTTGAATTTCTGCGAATTCAATAAACCCTAACCTTTTATTCTTACAATTTTCCTGCTAAACGGTAAACCAATATAAAAATAGTCTTTGTAACTGGCTGAATACAAAAAAGTTTCTATATCAGTGACGCAATTTTTAAACGTTAGTGAATCTGTAGATTTTTTTTTAAATTATAACTTTTGAGTTTCTTCCTCGTTCTTCTTTATTCAGATCTATAATCTGGAACGATCGTTGACGTTTCAAAACTACCTATTGATGGTTCAGTTGGAAATAGCTTCCGCCCGCGCCACCACCTATTTCCTATTCCGGAGTGTATCCTAAGCCTGTGTAAAATTTTGTCCAGATCCGTCCAGCCGTTTTGGCGTGATTGGGTATCCAACATCCAAACATCGTAACATTCACATCTATAATATTATTAAATTATTAAGATTTAAGATAAATGATTTCAACTTTGACTTTGAAATTACTTGTTTCTCGAGTTTCCTCTTTAAAGTTATAAAAAAACTAAATTAAATCTCAACAAATTTGATGACGTGCGCCAAATCGACGATGCATGTTAACTGGTTGACGTAGTGGCCATTCTGCAAAGTTTTTTTCAAATTCATTCGAATAATTTAACCTCCACCGTTAGGGTCGTAGCATTTAATCTAGCTTATGACCTTAACACGTAGTTAATATTCGAGACAAACTAGTTCAGTGAACCCCAAATAAAAACATGAATAAACATGATTCCCAAAAGTTTTACTGTAAAAAGTTATTCATATATTCAAGTGGGGTACTCTTAACATGAGAATAGAATTTTTATTAAAGAGTAATAATTGCGTCAGACGCAATCGTCAACATTTATTAACGCAAGAAATGGTTTTGTACTTGATGTCAAGAATTGAAATGTTTCAAATCGAAGCCATAAAATGTTTGCAAAGCACAATTAAGTCTTTTGACTAACCCTCGATCAATTCGTTTTTTTATCTACTCCACAAGTATATGCATCTGCGTAGTAGTAGTCTAGTACCAAGGTAAGCTGCGCTTTTCGGAGTTAATTTCTAAGTCGTTATTTGAAATGATAATGGCTAAGTATATTTTTAGTTAAAAAATAATAATTTTTTGTGTTACATTCGTACCTACTTTTATGCTTGCGTTTATTAATGTATAAGCTTTGAAACGCGGTTTCGCCCGCTTGGTGTGTTGATAAAAAGCCAATGTGTTGATCCAGAGCCATCTATATAACAAAAGATTTAAATGCGAGTAGGGTGTATTTAAATTATGTATACATATTATACACTACATTGAAACAGTTGATACTTTTCTACTAGGTTCTAGTTCTAGCATGGTACAAACTTTATTCCTATTCACTAGCTTATACTTTTTGCCCAGCGGGCGAAGCAGTGCATAACTGGCTAAGCTGTTCTACTATGTACACATCAAATCATAACGAAATTATAAAGTAAGCTTTCGCATGAAATAGCTCAGTTGGAATGCATTCGAAGTTTATTTAGCAGGAGTTAATGTACATTCTGTGAGACTGTGACTAAGCTCGTTGCTATCTCGTCAGAGAATAATTAAATGAGGCTCACGAAATATACAGCCGTATACGAGTGCTAGAATTAAGGTGTAAGTAGTACGAGCTAAGGTTTAGTTTAGTTTCGTACGTGGCGTTTCATTAGCTGTGCCTATTTAGTTAATTTAAAGCAAAGTACCATTACACTGTCTCGTTTGGAGGTCGCATCTCAAACATGACTAACTAACTAGTCCAAACAAATAGAAACCTCGATCACCTGAGGGTTTAAGGTAGTTGACACTATTATTAGCACATACGCACCTTATCATATCACGCATCATTATAAGCCCGTTTCAGTCCATTGTTGGACATAGACCTCTCCAACTGGCGTACAGCCAATGATCTCGATGTTCAGCTCTTCTAACATAACCTTTACCGGTCACCTTACGGATATCGTCACCCTGTCTAGTTGGTGGGTGCCCTATACTACGTTTGCTTAGACAGCAGCCAGAACACGACTACCCTAATCGTCATCTGTTATTCGAAAGCCATTTTAGTTTGGGCTATGTGGACAACTATGTAGTTCTTTGTCGGATCACCTCATTTCGAATTCGATTCTTTATAGAGGTTCCGAGCATGATTTTTTGGAATAGGAGGGAAACGCCCAGAAGAATGGTAAGCAGTCAGCACCGCCCATGGATACCTGCAACGACAGAGGAGTTACGAAGACGTTGACGACCTTATGAGGATTAGATTAGAGGTTTTGGAGATTTAGGGATTGGGAAGGATAGGAGGTGGGGAAGGATTGGGCTTCCTTTAACCTCCCTCACACAGCCAAAAACAACGCTGTGGTTGTTTGACGGTGGTTTTCTGTAAGGCCGTTGTATCCCTCCGCTTGAGCCATAGAGTCATTGGTTTGAGCCGATCCCTTCGTGCAGAAAGCATGGCTCTTATACAATATATTTTGTAAACTACTAAAAAATTTTCTTTAACCATTATTACGACAATATTATAACCGTTCCCAGAACGCGGTAGGTGAAAGTAAAATGTTCATTGCTTGTTAGTGTAAATCCTGCGACACACAGCCATACGCGCTGTGTTGTAAAACCCTGCTCAGCTGAGGTTTTACCCTGTTCTTGTAGAAAACCCATTGTGAAGATAAGTCAGTTAATTCTTACTGAGAATGTGTGTTATATTTACGATTTACAATATTATAGTATTAATTTTTTTATTATATTTTCTTTTCTCCATTCATATTAAGTATTTTATTTTATAGTAGTATATTATACATATATATGTATAGGTAAATACACATATATATATATATGTATATTACTTTTTATATCTTATTTTATTTATTATTATTTCAATTTTTTCCTGCACCGATTGGCCTCAAATGTTAGTTGTTGGCCATCGCTGAAAATGAGCGCTGCGACACTGTCTCGCATAGTGTCGCTGCATATGCTGAGCGAGGGCCATTTCGCGTGGTTGTGGCGCATATTTTTCCTTATTTTACCTACTCTTTTTCTGTCTAACCATGTTTTTTTTTTGTTTAATATTTAAACACTTGTTTTATTTTGTGTCTTATGTGCGTCCTAGACGCGAATAAATACCTTTTCTTTCTTTGTTTCATTTATGTGTCAGTGTTTGTTCATGGTATAGGGTTGTATACGAGCACACTGATAATCTGATGGTAAGCAAGGATCGCTCATGAATACTCGCACACTAAAGTTATTAGAGGGATGGGAAAATTTAAGTTATATAATAGAGCTTTGTCAGAAGATAATATGTGTACAAATATATAAGGAAACAGAAAAAATGTGTGGGTTTGCAATAAAAGAAAAACAGGGTAACAAGTAAACAGGTAATAATACAAGGTAAATAAAACGTAAATAATTTGAAAAAAGACTATTTGTATGTTTATCTGTTTGTACACGCTTGTCTCCGGAACTCATGGATGGATCGGAATGATATTTTCTTAAAAACATACTTACATTATGGAATAACAAAAATCGTAAATCCATAAACCTTTTTTCTGCCTTGCGCAGACGATGTTGTATCATTGTTTATTTATTTATTTATTTAAACTTTATGCAACAAAACATTACATAGGCGGACTTAATGCCGTAGTCATTCTCACTAGTCAACCTTATTATTATGTTTATTATTTGAAATTATTTGAAATATCAGGTCACGTGTCGGCAGATAAATACATAGAACATATTTAATAGAGTGTACCTACAAGGAGTTTATCGAGTTACAACTAATCTAATAAAAAACTTAAGCAGTTGCTTGTTGAACGCAATAATTTCTTTATGTGAAAATCTGAAAATACAGAATATTTGACATCTTCTAACACTAATATTTCGGGGCCTGCCTCTTAGCTAAGTTTAATATCAATAATTGTTATCATTTGAGATTATTGACATAAAAATAATGTACGTGTGAGATTTCTCAAGGCTATCAAGGTAAGTTTTATGATCAACGAACTAATTTAAATATATTTCTTTCAGTTTAAGTGAAAGTAATAATCGATTCTGTAATTGGCAGGTAATTATCGAGTATAAATTATCGATAAACTAATTTAGCACATACTTACCTAAGTAATTCATAATTATAAGTTAAGCCGGATTTTATATTTAGAAAGTAACTTTAAATCAAATTGTTTTTTTCTTAAAATAAAGTATGTTTGTAAAACTATTGAGAATAAAAATTATTTTTTATAGATAAGTAATAAAAAATACGGTTATTTTTTTTTCAAATTCTAAACAGGATTAGAAACAGGACAAGATAATCTGTAAGTATAGAAAATCTTGAAAAATATAATATAATTATCTTGTTACGAACGAAATCTTTTCTATTCCGCGTAATTAAAACATGAAAAACATCTTTCCGTTTCTTAGAAGTAATGTAGCTGTTGAAATTGTATAAATATAATTCGGTATAAAGTGAAATTGTCTAATTGAATAATTCTCGTAGTTTTTATTCAAATATAAAACAATTTAAATGAGAAATAAAAACTGTTGTAGATCTCTTAATGTACAATATATTTTAAAGGATGAATGATGGTTACGGGGCAAGCGCCGAGAGACGATCTCCGGCCAAGCGCGGTTCAGCAGACGGCGACTAAGGGTAGCTCGCCACCCGATCAGAACAAGACCCGAGCGTAGGGCGCGTAGCGTTCCGCGCGCGCCTTATATTGCCAATAGACCACCACAGACGGGGCCCTGTAGAGCTGATGTGGCACCGCGACCTCGGCCCAGAGCAGAAGAAGGAACAGGGGGGTTGTTAGTCAGTAAGGGTCTGGCACTCCCTCCCTCCAGACCCTGGGCGGGAGAAGTCATTTGATGATTTTCCCCTCACAAAAAAGGGGCAAGCGTGATTTTCCCCTCACAAAAAGGGCCAAGCGCAATAAGGTACCGCGGCTTCGGTATGGAGCAGAAGTTACAGGGTGGTTTTTAGTCAGTAACAGTCTGAAACTCCATGTCACCTTATCCTAGGCGGAGGAAATAATATAATTTTCGCCCCTCAAAGATAATTAATAAATAAACAAAGAAGTGAATATTATATTAAAAACTATTTACAAATTAGTAGTGTACTATGTAGCTACCCACTACTTTAAAAAACTATTTCTTACATATCTACGTTAGAAATAAGGTTCAGGGATTAAAATCCTTCTCTTTTTAGAATTAAGGCATCCCAGTTTGAATTAGTGGAACAAGAACTTAATTCTTTAGTAAAATATGAGCTAACCACCCAGGTAGTAACGAGACCGGTCCGAGCGCGCCGTACCTACATATCTACATCGGTTATTTTAGCACAACCCTAAGCTTCACAGTTTATTCTAGGAATGTATGGGTCATTCATAAGAACATCATATTAGGGTTGCCACCTACGTACGATTTAGATATACTTGAACAAACTAAAGTTCGATTCTAGTACCAACAAGTCCTTTTTAGCGATCCTCTAGATACTAGGGCGAAAATAGAAAGAGTACTTGAGTTTATAGCTTTAGGTATATTTAGCCGTATACAAGACTCGTTTGATAAAGAGCCAAAAAATTTCATAGGCTTGGTAGAAAAATGTACGTAATTGGAAAACGTGACATATTTGCTGTTCACTTGTGTTTGAACAACTTATGTTGTACGCGATATTCCATTATGTTGCGTCATAGATGTGAGATCTAAAGCCACAAAATGTTACTGTTGAACAAGAAATCTTGAATTTTAACCTAAATCACAGTTTTTTTATGTATATAATAATAAGATGGCAAACGAGCAGACGGATTACCGGTTCGGTACCGGACGGTAAGAAATCTGCGCCACCCTTGGACACCCGCAACAGCGAAAGATTGACGCGAGCTTTGCCGACCTTTTAGGGATTAGGATTTTGGGGATTGGGGGACTTACATGGCGAATCACAACTCTGTGGTTGTTTCAGGTCGGTTTTCCCGCCGAGCCGACCCATTCGTGCCGCAGCATGACTCTCCCACACTTGATTGGTTGGTACGTATAAAGTATTAGGATTTACAAATTCTCATATTTTATCTGATAGGTCTTGTTTAAAATATTTGCTGCCTCAACAATAATGCTATAAGAATGCTTATTACAACGGTACTAGTGTTATAATTGGCGTGAAATGGTATTACTTATTGCCGGTCTACTTATACCGGCTTCCAGCGTGAATATAAAAGGAGTCATTGAAGTTTTTGCATTACCAACTTTTCGCTTCAGATAAAGGTCCTATAAACAAATGAAGAATAAAAAAAAACTTTTCGTTTGTTAAAAATCTGGGGACGCAATGTTTAGTTTCCAGACAAAAGTGCAGCGTTTTGTTGATGTGACAATTTCAATGAACAGATTATTAATATGAATTATTTTCTTGTCTTACACAAACAACGTAAGTAATAATTTTGTTAAGAACACACGTCTCCCTAATTACTCTTACTCCCAATAACATTAATATCGAACGTAGAATTCCTTATAGACGATTAAGTGAACGCACTCTAGCTATATAACTTAAGAAAATAATGCGAAAAATATGAAAATAATAATTAAAATAAAACTTCAATTAAAAACTTTAGACGTCCACAAGGCTATTCACATTCAATTTAGTTCCAACTCAGAGACAGGTCGAGTAATGTAAAGGTCATTTTACAAGTTGCTATGAAAATTTAACTTGTTCAAGAGTGCCACGACCTGAGAGGGCTTTTTGTTGGAGAAATTATTTAATTACCCCTTCGTGCCCGAATGAATATGGACTAACAAAGCCTCTTTGGGCTTTAGAGCAGTTTAAATGTTAATTTTTCATGTTCTGTGTGTTGATATTGTCTGTCGCCCATGCATCTAATGTTATTGTAGCTGTTACTGACTACAACATTCTATTTGTAGATTCCATTATCTTGCTTCTATTGTGAAGTTTTTTTTTTGTTACTTGGTTGTTTGCCATTTGTTGTAGTAAGTATGCGTAGGTGTTTACTAACATAGAGTTAGTTATACTCCTTTTTTAAAAGTTGGCAGCTCGTTTGACACCACTTCTGGACTATGAGCCGAATACTATAGATGGTTTTCTTATCTCCGGGCTTGGTAGAGAAGTTGAAGGTCATAGATTATTTAAATTATTGTTAATTTTTTGCAATATTGGCGTTTACATATTTGTTTTAAAAGGTTCATGTTCCGTGAGCGCTAATTCTTGCCCGGTCTCTGTCAAATGCGGAGTGGTCTGTGTGTGTTGAGTTATATAAACTACCTATGTGATTTGGATTTTAAAACAACTGCAGGAAGGGTAAAACCGACAATAAGAAAATGTGTGCTCTGCTGCTGTCCCCATAAGATATATTTTCGACTATTTTACCACAAGATTAGTGCGTATATTTAAAAACTAAAAAGCTAAATCTGGTATTTTGTCCTGAGCCGTTGGATGCCTTTCCAAACACAAATTTCACACCCTGCCGTAGACTCCGCTAATATTTGTTCAGGCCACAGCGTTACTGTGCAGTCTAGCCTATAGAAGTGTTGATGACAGTAAGCCAAAAGCCCTACTAGTGTGCAACATGATTCAACTGGCACCGATGCTTAACAACAGGCTATTTTTGGCAAGTTCTGCTTTTTTCTAAATATTCTCCTAAAACTTTTTAATAAAATGCACTTCTCAAACCTGAGCCCTCATTCACTTGACACATATGCGAGATTTCGACAGTTTAGGAAGCAAAAACAGTATTTGAAGGTACATTAAAAACAAACTTCAATCTTTTCAATTTAAAGTGTCCCTTCGTCCAGCATACTCACCATGGAATCCTGATATTTCATGAATGTCAAAAAACTGTTCTGAAATAGTGCTAAATAGTGCCCAAAGGAAAAAAATAGTGCTCTTGTACTTGCGAAGTTATAGCCATAGTTCGATGAGTATGCTGGACGAAGGTTTCGCCCAGCATACTCACCTCAGTGCGCGAATATCGAACGAGCTATAGGTACAATTTACGTCTCAAAAAATTGTGCTTGAAATAGTGCCCAATATCAGTCCAATTTTTGCTTGACTTTTGACCTAGAAAACCATAAAATTTGATTGTAAACTTCTACATACTAACGTAAAATGGGGTACAGTCGTCGACACATGTTTTTGGACAAAAATATTAAACTTTCTAATTGTAGACTTCATGTTATTGGAAATAATTATGGTATTTTCTCACATGTCAAAAACTTTCGATTAAATGCATTATTATATATTTTATAAATAATAATAAATGAATGAAACTTTAAGCGTAAATGAAGTCTATTACTTCATTGCATTGTGTGTTTGTCTGAATAAAAACAGTATTATTAAAATAATGTGTAATTAATAATATTGCGATTCTAAAGTAAATACTCCCTTACATAGACAATTAATAATTTACACAAGACAAAAATTGTTAGAAAGAAAGTTAATAATATTGTATTCGACTGTACTCAATGTAATGTATGTAGAAGTTTACAATCAAATTTTATGGTTTTCTAGGTCAAAAGTCAAGCAAAAATTGGACTGATATTGGGCACTATTTCAAGCAAATTTTTTTGAGACGTAAATTGTACCTATAGCTCGTTCGATATTCGCGCACTGAGGTGAGTATGCTGGGCGTAGAACCTACGCCCAGCATACTCACTGAACGAAGCCTATCACTCCGAAGTTATTCGAGCACTGTTTTTTCTTTTTGGGCACCGTTTGGCACTATTTGGGAACTATTTTTTGAAGTATGAATTATGTTTGAAGCGTATACAGATTCTCCGGACGGAGGTGAGTATGCTGGGCGAAACCTTCGTCCAGCATACTCATCGAACTATGGCTATAACTTCGCAAGTACAAGAGCACTATTTTTTTCCTTTGGGCACTATTTAGCACTATTTCAGAACAGTTTTTTAACATTCATGAAATATCAGGATTCCATGGTGAGTATGCTGGACGAAAGGACACAATTTAAAAAGTAATAAAATTAATCTAACAAGTTTGGGGTATTACGCAATCAAATACTTTCAACGATACATTGTGTCACGTCACAATTTATTACATTTTATAACAGAGCAGTGGTGTAACGAACTTTCACTTCTAAATTTAAATTCGTTATGTTAAACTATTGTTTTCAGAAATATCATGTCGAATATTTTTTTATTATTCAAACCTCGAACTACCTAAATAGATTTTCTATTTTCATAGCCTGTCAATAACTGTACATACGAATGTTACATAGAATTTACTACGGCCGATCAAAACGTTGAACCAATTCTCTCCAATTGACGAAACCTGAATTCATTCTTGGACTAATTCGAGCCGTGTTAAGATTTATAAGGACAATATTATTTGATTAAGAATTATTAAGGTTCTTTGTTGGATGTCGCCTACAGTCCTACAGTATCCGTAGTTTTCCCTTTTGATGTAGATTCGTGTAATTGTCAAAGACTTCGTTGAAATGTCTTCTTAGATGATTAATTTAATTCGGTGAATCGTCTGATGAAGCAACTAAACAGCTCGGTGTAATTAGTTGAGTAATACTTAAATATTTCCTTTAATTTCCATTTATTAAATACAGATTTAAGGAACTTGTATAACATTGTAATTGGAATTGAGAATTAGTTTGGTTTTACTTTTTTATTTCATTGTTGGGCTTTTTCATCAGTCTTTTAGAGACCACACCGCCCACTGCGGGAATAATCTGATAATTTTATTAGTTTTACAGTATACATTTACAAATGTCTGTCTTATGACTTATCTATGTACCGCTGTGTCCTCAGGAAAGTGATCAGCGGCTGCGACCTCTCGCGTCCGGACTTATTCGAGTCGATCGTGCGGAGCAAGAAGAACTGAGAAGCCATCCCATCATCTCTTTCTGCGAATCAGTTCATCAGACCAGAACTAGTCCCGAGCGTACGGCGCGTAGCGTACCGCGCGTGCGTCAAAGAGTCGAAAGACCTAAGATGAGACTCTACAGGGCCATTGTTCAGACGGGGTTGCGGGGCAAGAGCAATAACCGTGGCTTGGGCCTAGAGCAGGAGAAGTAACGGGGTTTTTAGTCGGTAAAAGTCTGACATACCCTCTCGCCTCACCTTGGGCATTGATTTGAATTGGTGATTTTCCCTTCACCAAAACAAAAAAACAAAGAAATACTCTGACTCAAACCAGTATGTAGTAGTAATGTAGCCTATTACTGGAAGACATTTTTATATTTCTTTGTACATATTGTGTACATAATCAATCACATTGTTCGTAACCAATAAACAATTCACAATTAATGGATACTTTCACTCTGAAAGAAAGAAACGTTTATTTGCTTAGAATACTGTTACAGGTGGTTTGATATTATAATGGTGTAGAGTTCAGGCTGTATTCTGCCTCTGAATGAAGAGGCTACATTTAATAATAAATATAAAAAAAAAATATGTCCACCCAAGCGAAGCCAGGACGGACCACTGGTATAGTATAAAAGTACCAATTTTTCTTACAAAAAGTCGAGTGTAAAATATAAATATTTTTGTAAAATAAATTCTTTTTTAGAATCGACACCTCGTTATAAAACACTCATGCCTCAAAAAGAACCTACACTTGTAGCGGTCATGGATTTTGAGTGATGTATTTTTAGATTGAAACTTGGGCCATGGGAAACAAGGATTACCCTCTTACTTGTGCCACGGGTTTAATTACACTGTTTAACCATAAGTATGCGTACAGCTAACATCAAAGAGGTTTGCCTAAGTTGAGAATGGGGTTTTGTTGATTTTTGAGTATGTTTTTTTAAGGATGGGTCGGCAAACGAGCAGACGAACTTATGGTAAGTAATTGGTGCCAACTATGGAAATCTGTAACATCAGGAACATGCCTTGTGGAGTTTAAGGATTGGGGGATTCGGGGATTGATCGGTCGGAGCGGGCACACGGCGAAACGCCCCGCAAGCGTTGGTTCATGCCGTTTTCTGTGAGGCCCAATCGTGTTAAAGGATGGTTCTCCCACGTTTTTTAAGACATTTAAAATAAAAATGACGTGGTGGCCCGAATGCAAAGGTGCCTTGTGGTACATATAAAGGTAGGTTCGAGGTGGGACTACTAGGTATCATATACGTGCACTCACATATGTGCTTTCTAAGTTCATTTAGACCTACAGTTAAGGAAAACATCGTGAGGAAACCTGGATCTATGATTTCTAATTATGAACTTGATATCGCTAATCCGCCTTAAGCAAGCGTGGTGATTAATGCTCAAACCTTCTACGTGTAAGAAGAGGCCTCTGTTCAGCAGCAGGCACTTATGGGCTGATGATGATGATAATCTGATATCAAACCGGAGACTTGCGAGATCGAGAGGTTCAGTTAACTCCATTAATTTCCAAGTCACGTAAACACATATTTTACTCAAACCGTCCATATTAAAAACTCTCCTGTATAACAAAAGACAAAAGCTTAATTTTCTAATCTAAAAATATCATAAAATCGTTATACATTACTCCACAACTATTTAACATGTTAATTGGCCATCCCTTTTTAAACCTTAGCGCTTGCATTTTTCATTATAAAAGCGAAAAATTTGCATAATCATGTTTTTATTAAAATGCGTCACTTTGAGATGTTTTCTCGCTGAACTTCACTTAAATCAACATTTTTATAAGAAAAATGAAAATGGACGACATGAAATAAACAAATTGCATTCAAGTCTTATTAAAAGGAGTAAAAGAATTCTAGATTTGCTTGCGTGAGTACTGTACTTAGCATTTTAATAAATGCTAACTTTCTTAGTAATTTATAAGATTAATTTCTCAAAAAGTTTTCTGTAAATGGTTGGTTGTACTTACTCCCATTTTTTTTAATTTATTCATAGTCATAATAATCAATATACTGCAATGCATAATCAATATACTGCAATGTATGTACAGTCAGGGGTCGAAAATGCAATTGCTTCTACCAATTTTAAAATGACCAAAATATCTTAAGTGAAAGTGAAAGTGAAAGTGAAAGTGAAAGTGAAAGTGAAGGCGAAGGCGAAAGTGAAGGTGAAGGCGAAAGTGAAAGTGAAGGTGAAGGTGAAAGTGAAGGTGAAGGTGAAGGCGAAGATGAATGTGAAGGCGAAGATGAAAGTGAAGGTGAAGGTGAAAGTGAAGGTGAAGGTGAAGGCGACGATGAAGGTGAAAGTGAAGGTGAAGGTGAAGGTGAAGGTGAAGGTGAAGGTGAAGGTGAAGGTGAAGGTGATGGTGAAACTGAAACTGAAACTGAAACTGAAACTGAAGGTGAAGGTGAAGGTGAAGGTGAAGGTGAAGGTGAAGGTGAATGTGAAGGTGAAGGTGAAGGTGAAGGCGACGATGAAGGTGAAAGTGAAGGTGAAGGTGAAGGTGATGGTGAAACTGAAACTGAAACTGAAATTGAAACTGAAAGTGAAAGTGAAAGTGAAAGTGAAAGTGAAAGTGAAGGCGAAGGCGAAGATGAATGTGAAGGCGAAGATGAAAGTGAAGGTGAAGGTGAAGGTGAAGGTGAAGGTGAAAGTGAAGGTGAAGGTGAAGGCGAAGATGAAGG